>BPLQ01005269.1:0-499309 GCA_021605075.1 Caerostris darwini
AAAATAAAATATAAAAGCATTTTAATAACAATACGAATATTTTCCAGATCTATTTTAACAAAATAAAATTTTTTTCTTCCCTTAACAAAATTAATTTACAGTGTAACAGTTGACTAAGAACTGCATCAAATACAAGGATAGAGAAGATTAATTATTTGAATTTTTTTTTTTCTTTCAATATAAGAACAGTTGACAAAGATCCAAATACTTATTATTTTGAAATTCATAATAAAATAAAAACATTGTATGAAAAGTATAATTTTTTAATGTAATTAAAAGAATTATATATATTTAACACAAATTTTATAATAATACATGTGTTTTTATTTCATTTAAATTACTTTAAAACAGTACGAACACCATATTATTACAATCATCATTACTTATTATGATGAAGCAATATACAACCAAATAAAAAATTTAAAAAGATTATTACAAAAAATATTTTCAATGCAGTCAATAACACATCTGAATAAAAAATACTGATACTTTTTCATTGACAAATACAATTTTATACTTCAACAGCAAAATTCTGTTCATTTCATTTCTTCTTTACTTACAAAAATATTACTTTTACAAATGTTGGATTCATTAATTTTTAATTCTATGAGTTTATAAAATTAGTAATATATGACTTAAAGGAAACACAGAGATATTTCAGATATAAAATAGTTAAAAGGACTTTGTCTGTCTAAACAACTACACATAATTATTTTTACTTGTTGTTTGAAAAGTTATATTCTAAGTTTACTCAATATATATTATTAAATTATTTTTCATCATTATTTGCTCTTTTTCATATTTCTATACCGGTATGACTGAATTATGCTATTTATTCAATAATACTGTATAAATGGGAAAATAAAAAAGACGATAGAGATGAGAAATAAAATGACAAATATTTTCTAAAACTTTTAAAAAAATAAATTTCTGATTTGCAATTCATCACATGATGTCGAAAAAAATTTTTTTTTTGGAATATAAAATCGATATCTTTTATTGTAATTTACATGTCATAATGTATAACGTTTTACTGCTCTTAACAATAAAGAATAAAAAATGAAAAAAAAAAAAAAATAAAGTTTTCAAAGAAAACATCAAAATGACATCTCAATTTGCAGGATAATCGCCCATAAAATTTTACCAAAAAAAAATATCAAAAAATTAAATTCCCTTGAAAGAATAGTTTTCATTTATGGATATCAGAAACTTACTCCATATAAAAATATATCAGTTAAAAGCAAAATATAGATTTGAAAAGAAAATTGATATATTTCAATAGATAAATCACCTGCCATAAATGGAGCAAAAAAGAATTAGCTAAATTTATAATGCAACTAAAAACATTAATTATTATGTGCCAACATAAACATATTGTTAAACTTCTTCATCCATTTCAAATTAAAACAGTCAGTAAAGGAAAAATATTGCAATTACATCAAAGAATTAAAAATCCTCTTAATTAATTAAGCATATAAATGACAGAGAATTATTGAAAAAATTTAAAAATTACGAAAAAAACATCTAACGATTTTGCAACATTCAACATAATCCTACTATTTACATTTTATTTCATAAATATTATTTTGGAACAAAATTTCTATACTTTCTATTTTGATTGACCTATACGATACATAAGGATAGTTCCAGAAATTTAAAAGTGTAAATCAGTTGTTGAAAGTGCTACCTAAATTTAAGTATCATTTCACATAAAAGGCAGGCTTTTATTCAAACAGCACAATGAAAATATAATATGAAGGGTGAAACATTTTAAAACATGATTATCCAACTATATGCTTTGGATGGCTGTGCAAGGCACACATAAATACTGACAATGACATATAAATAACGGATTTAAAAAATATTAAGTTACACTAAAGAAGAAATATTGTGATGATCACACACAAATTAAGCAAATGAGATTCACCTATACAGAGAAACTTTTAAAGCATAATCAGAAGGAAACATTTTCTACACGGACGTTTCATAAGTAGAAGATTTTTCTTCAATTGAAGTCTCAACTTGTAAGCAGCTAGGCACAGCTGAAACTTTACCATTTGTAAAGTGCCTGGATGATTCAGAAGAATGTCCAGATGTTGAAGCATTCTTATTGACAGTAGGTTGTCTACTGCAAGTTTTGCTCGATATGCTATAAAAAAAAAGCAATGTAAATGGATTAAATACAAGAAAATTTTTATAAAAAGTTTATTAGCTTTAACTTATAATATAAATATAAGAGTTTTTTTTAATGAAATATGTGTTTTAAGAAATATAAAAAATAAAAAATTTGTGTGCTTATATTTCTTCGATAAAACAAAAGACAGGATTGGATGCATATATCCAGTATACTTACTTCAGCTGTATCTGTACCATTAAGTCAATAAATTGTAGAAAATGTTCTTCACTAAATTCCTGAAATATAAACAAGAAAAATATGCAGGGAAATGACCACTACAAAGATTAATTTTGTCTTTGATTTTTTAATTTTAAATTTTTACAAACAGAAAAGACAAATAAAAGAATTATTATTTTAAAATTGCATATTTAAGTAGAAGGAAACAAAAAAAAATTTCAAGTTAGTTTTATAAGACAAAGATACCCTGCCTCCCACAAAAAAGAAGTAAAAAACAATTAATTAAAACGAAAAAATGTATACTATACATTATAAGTAAAACTCTACTTGCTAATAATAAAATACAGATAAATATTAATGAATAAAAGTTAATCTGTCTAAAATATTTAAAACTATATATTTACAAATAAATGATGAAATAAAGATAAATGATTGGAAAATAAATTATCATTGGACAGTTAAATTACCTTTCAAATATATGTACTACAAACTACTAAAAAAAAATTTTTTTTTCAAACTTAGGCTTCAAAAATAAATTCAATAACGATATCATGCCAAATAAAAAAGAAAAGAAGGAGTAATATAATATGAATTCATGAAAAATAACTTCTAATAATTCAATAGAATATGAGGGAAGGGCAAATATGATATTAATAATAATAATAAATAAATAAATAAAATGCATAGAAAAATGCCATAGTTGGTTAAAAAAAAGATACTATTTTGTAATAAAATAGTTATTTCTCATAACCTCTTAGTTGTTTACTTACACCTGGTTCATGCCTAGCAAGCTCATATAAATCTGCATATCGATGTATTGTAGATATTTCTACTTGACCACAAAGACCGCTCTGAAAAAGTCGAACTAAATATACTCTGTAGTCTTGATTGTAGGGTCGAACTTTAGTAGGATCCACAGAAAGTATGGCAGCATCTGCCATGAAAAAACATAATATATAAGTTGTTTCAGAGCACTTTGAAAATAATAACTCTTTGACATGAAAAACAATATATATATTTTTTAATTTTACCAAAATGCCTTTACCAATTCATTAAATAATGTTTACTGTTTTTAAAAACTACAAAAAAAAATCAACTAATACTATAAATTTTTAAAACAAATTTTAAAAAAGTGTTTCTAACTTAAAATTGAATATTATTATTTTAACCATAACTATACTCAATTAGTGGCCCAATGCAGAGTTAAACACAAGGCACTGAGGTCCACAGGAGACATTGTTGTAATCACTGTTTTAAAAAAAGAGGAGACTCGATGATGATTGTGACAATGTGTACAAAAGGGTCATGCATGAACAGTCAGGATGACTTGTGGGAGTTTTCTGGGTTTTCTCCCATACCATAGAAAAATGCATTTCAGTTACTCCTAATAGTTTTCCAGAAAGACTGTTTGCCCCTCATCATCTATCAGTGAGATATATATATGTATATAACCCATAACTATGAAAACAGCCCAACATGATACCATATATTAATATATTGTATTTAATTCCAGAAATGAATAACTTCAATATATGATTAGCAAAATGTTTATATAACGTATATAATATTGAGGTTTTTTTTCATCAATAAAATAAAGAAAAAAATTGCTATTTACTTTACAGAGATGTTATTTATAGGAAGAAAATTACTAAGGAGTAAGTGAAAAAAAAACGAATGGTGCAATTTTTCCTTAGAATTTAATATTTTCGTAATTTCAGCACAGCTGAAAATCATGAAAAAATTATTTCTTTTCTAATTAAATTTAGCTACAAAAAAAACTAAACTAAAACCTCTTTAACTTCAATTCAAAAATCTATTTTCATTTATTGAGATGAAATAAAAAAAAATTATGAATATTGGAGTGAATAAGATTAACAATTAGCTTTTGTTTGTGTTAGAAATATTTGTACAGCAAAAGACCAAATTTTTATATTAGATTTAATTTTTAACATATTTTTTTTTATTTCAAATCTTTTACAGCTTAAAAAAAAAAATGTAACATTTCAAAGGGTTTTTTTTTTCCCTATTTTTATTTTTCTATAACGGAAAAAAATTAAATATTTTTTATTGTTTCACCACTTGCCAGTCTTTCAATATTGCAATTTACTAGAAATAGAGATAATATTTTAAATTTAAAAAAATTGCAATTTGTGGTGAAATTTTATAAAGAAATTTATTTAGTTTCTTAATTATTTAGAATTAAAGTAGACTTTTTTTGTGAATTATCAGATATTCAGTATATTTATATGGAAAACCACATCTTGATTGCAGTTTCATTCATCTTATTTTTATAGTAAAAATAAAAGTATGTATTATATTATTTCTCTAACAAAAGAAAAGCATTTTTTTCTAGATCTTTAACTGCTGTTTATGTGTTTTCATTAGGTTCAATGTTTTCTAACTATTGATTTATATTTAATACTTTAACTTTTTTGTTATTAATAGTTATTTTAAAATGTTATAAAACAAAAATATTGCTCAGTAATAGATTAATTACTTAAAGCATTACAAGGCATCAACATTTAACATTTTTTATTTACTATTATTAAATTAAATATATTTTGAAACGTGAAAATTCTCTTGATTTCTTTACACACTTTACTGACAATTTTTCAAATAAAATTTATTGAGGTATTATTTTTTTTTAAATTGGATGAAAAATAGATTATTTATTTTAGTAAAAATAAATATTTATTTATTATAAAATTGATGAATATTAATGCTAGAACAGTCAAACCCAATAAAAACATATATTTCATATTTTGATATATGATATTCATATCAAACATCAATCTTGTTATTGTATGATTAAAATATTACTTAATGATACATTTTTCAATTTGGAGTAGCAGTACTTATTATTTATCAAAGGATAAAAAAAAATTTTCTTTCAGACATCTAGAAAGAAAAGATTCAAAAGAATTTTTCTTCAGATGTAAAAACTGCAAGAGCAAAATGAAAAATGATTTTCATTTATGAAAACTATAACTTATATAAAAAGAAAAAAATGTTTTATTACCTAATCTTGAAATGGAATCTAAAGCTTTCATTCGATAAATATGAGACGGTTCTGCAAAAATTGAGCATTTTAATTTATAGTAAATATAATTTTAAAAAATGAACAACAAATTTATACTTTTCATAATTAACAATAGTTCACTAAATATATTTAATAAATTAATTTTAAAGTATAATATTTAAAAATTAAAAGAAATATAAACTTTTTAAATATACTAAATAAGTAAAATAAAACATTTGCCTATTAAATCAAAAAAAATATTTCAAAAAAAAGTATAAATTCCATTTAAAATAAACAATTTGTTCATACAAAACTAAAACACAGACAGGAAAATTAAACCCTGTAGACAAGAAGAAAATTATTTTATTATTATTATTATTATTATTTTTGAAGTTTAATTTTGTTATATACTTTCATATAAATATTTATAAAATAGTTTTTACAAATATTTTTGTAATAAATTATAATAAAGACAATCTTAAATTGAAATATAAGAAATTAATACTTTCTAATTCATTCTAATTTTGTTCTTTTTCTAAATTAATATTTACATTGCTGACTTATAATAAATATTGAATTTTTTTTCAACTCTGTTGCACAATTCAAGTATTACTAAGGTTAATTTTTCTCATTTTTACCAATAAAAAACAAAAACAAAAATAATAATAATAAATAACAAATTTAATTTCAGTTATTTCTATAGTTAATAGTTTCAGACATAATTTAAATTGTGGAATAATATATTATAATACCCACTTTGAATGTTATCAGACTCCTCTGTGAAATATATTTCATCAGATTTTTTCAAAAGAATAGGTTGATAAGCAATTGTTTTTATAACATCAAGTCTTCTGTTTATTTCATTTTGGACATTCTAAAAAATTTTTAAAAATTATATAAATATAATATACAAACTGATTAAAATAATAATCAATGAATTTGATTGAAAAAGCATAAATAACACTATAAAAATAAATAAAATATTTTGCAATATCAATGTGCACAGTATTACAATCAAACTGTATTGTTTTTAAAATCTATAAACTTTGATTCACAATAAGCTCTTAATATTTCACAAAAATTATTAAAAATATGAACAAAATGAACAGCAATGAAAGTTATGTTTTGGAACTTCAATTAAAAATACAAATTAGTAAAATTCTAATCTTCTCTGTGCACTGATATAAAGATATTAAAACAACTTAAACTTTAAAAAATTAAAATTCAATTCATTTTAAGATTAGAAAAACAGAAAAATTTCATAAAACAGAAAATTTTATAAATTTGGTATTATTATTATTATTTTTAGGTTAATCTTAACATTTAAAAATTGTCAAATATACACCAAATAGAATTTAAAAAAAATTTATTTTAGCTATATATCTTGAGAGAAACTGTAATGTAATTTCATTTAAATATTGAATAATTGTTTAAAATGTTAACAAAATAATTATTAATCCAGAAAAAATTACTTAAATGCAATAATAATAAATAAATAAATGCAAATACTTTTAGAGGAAAAATATTTCAAAATGTTATTTTTATAAAATCAAATGAAAACATATGTGAAATGAATACAAATAAAATGAAAGTTTATGCTTATTATATTATTATTATTATAATACAAGTGTCATACAATACATGCAAGTTTATGTGTGCTTATACTAACATAAAATGCATACTATAGTATGGCATGCAATTCTAAATCATTTTAAACTGCATTGGTTACCAAGGTAAACACTGGCTTATATGAAGCATTTATACATGTAATGTATTTTCAATTATTTTTTTAAGTAGTCATTATAATGTTTCTGTCATTTGTAAATACTCCATAAAAGTTAATATTTGCTCAAGTAATTGATGTATTTGAAAATCATTACAAATGTATAACAAAATTTCATAATCACAATTATAATTGGAAAATGGTTTAAAAAATAAGCTATGGTTTAAAAAATATGCTATTGTGAAATGCATTATTTACTAAACAAGTAGGGACAGCTAAGTATGAAATTGCTTGAACAAAATCAAATATAATAAGATAGTTCAATATAATGTTTTTACAATTAATAAATTACTGAATGCATTTAAAAGAATAGATTAAACTGTTTCATCATCATTTCTAATCCATGCTTAAGACCTTCAGTTTGCAGTGTCATTATCTGCAATCTTGTGAATATGTTCTTGCTTCTGAATTGCCTGTCCATCCTCTCTGAATTCTTTCATTGTCCTTCATCTCCATGTTATCCTGGCTCTTCCTTATGATTTCCTCTCTATTCCACAAAATGGCATTTTCTATTTGCAATTTATCATTCTTTAACAGAAATTCAATTGAAATATTCATTTGTAGAAACAATAGGTGGTTGACATCAATTCATGTATGCAGAATCATATAGGCCAAGAATGCACAGATTATTACCCACCTCATTTTATCTGACTGACGTTTTTTTTTTTTTTTTTTGGAACTCCCAGATTTTGAAGAAAAAATTTAAAAAAGGATTTGAATTTTCAAATTAGAAAAACTTTTAAACTCATTCTAATTGCTTTTAGCTAGTTAGAAACACATTAAAATGTACAGGCTTATTTGGATCTACATATACTTGTAAATAAAATTTTCAGCAATGAAAATAAAGTTGATAAATTAAAAAGGTTGGATTACTCTCTTTTATACTGATTGTTATAAATATTGAATAATTAAAGTATTTATTAATGTGTTCAATGTGATGTAACACATCAAATTCATTATTTACCTTCTATTATATTATAATATTTTTTCCCAGATGAAGACCATCCAGACTCATATGAAAATCTGGTTGAACAACAATTTATATGTACATTAAAAAAAGATAGTGATTAAGTAGAACATACTACTACAGTCAGCAAGCTCCTAGAATTTGCATACATAGAACATCAAGGAGGGTGCAGGTGGTAAATTTATTGATTCTTGCTAAGCCATGAGGTAATCAATAGGAGGTATAAACTTCGAAATCTCTTTCTGCAAGCAATGGCATTTTAATCAGGTATTTTTTTTTATTACTGGATTTTTAAGTGTCATATGATATTTTGTTTTTATATTACAAATTGTTCTGATATACTCTTTAAACGTCTATTAAAGCCAATGAGACAAGGCAATGAAAAAAACACAAGTGTACAATTGGCAAACCGTTTCATTGAAGCTTGCAGAGATTGTGAAGATGACACCATCATTGTACCCCTTCCAATTCTACCACAGATGAAAACATTAAACACATTTGACAAATTATTTGTGTACACAGATGTTTAACATTTAATGAAATTATCTCTGAAGTTGGTTTATCCCATGGAGATATTTACATTATTCTTTATGATTCTTTGAAGATGCCTCATGTTTCAAAAGTACTGTCCTCTTAGCAAAAAATAAAAAATAAATAAAAGATGCCAAGATTTTAAAGGCTATTCATTTTATTGACATGGTTGACAATCAGAACTTTCGGAGAAAAAAAATCATGATTGACAATTTGACAAGGCATTTTCTCTTTGAACCTCAGCCTTCAGCTTGTTAAATGAAAGTTGTTGCCAAAATATCACATGGCAAAATTAAGAAAGAGATAAGTTTGAGGCGTTTTCCCGGCAAATGTTGAAATTTTTCATTGTTACAGAAAGAAATGCCAAAAATATGAGCAAGAAAAAAGGTTGGTTTTACTATGTTCCTGTTCTGAAATCCCTGCCCCTCTTACTCACACTAGCAAACTCTACATTTTGCTAGAGAGGAAAAAATTAAATTTAAAAGATAATTTTTTATTTAATTTTTGAAGAGATCATTGAAAATATTACAAAACAGCTGATGGAACTTTCAGAACTCAAATTTAATGAATGTTTTCAACAACTGTCTGACATTATAGTAAGTGTATGAGTGTAAAATGAACTAAAAAGCTTGAGTAATTTCAATTTGTAACCAATAAATAACTTTTTTAGAATTCATTCCAAAAACATTTTGTCTCTAATAGTGCATGTACATTAAATGGAGTAAACATCAATGAAAGTTTGCATTTTACTTTATTCTAATGAAATACAAATTATACAAGTTAAAAGAAAATCTGTATCATAGCAATAATGTAATTGAGATTATTACTAATATTTCTTTAATCTTGCCATGTTCCTCTGTATATACAAAATATACAAATCTGTGTTGTATATGTTATATACATAACTCTGTGTTGCAGCATAGTGTATCCATATGTTTGTCTTCATGCAGATGCAGTCAACAAAAAGTTACTTAAAAGGATAATGAAGCAATATGGGGAAGTCTACTGTTCACATCTAATCACTAACTCCATTTCCAGATTAAAATCCATTGAATACATTAACATTTTGTAGAAGAGACACGTTATTTTAGACTTTTTCTTTCACTGAAATTTTATTTTAAAATATCATATAACTTATATATAAAGTATATAAGTTATATGATAGCAGTTTAAAATATCATATAACTTATATATAAAGTATATAGTATATTATAGCATGTTATTGTTTCGAAATAATATAAATTAACTAAATTGTTGTACATCATAATAAAAAAAAAAACTTATTTAATTCCTTTTTCTCATTATTAAGCATGCTGCAGCATAATTCATTTTCTGCCCTTAAATATTTTTTTCTGTATTTTTACCTTAAAATTATTAAAATTTTTTGAAAAAAAAATTACAGCAAATAATTCATTGATATTTTTTCCTCTTTATATTTTTCTTTAAATATTGGAAACCAAAGTACATGGAAATTAAATTAAAATGTTATTTATTATTAACTATATAATCTTTTTAAAGTTTACAATATTAACAAAATTCATTATCCATACATCTTATTTGAATATATTTTTTAATTCCTTTAACAGATTTTTTTATGATTATTCAGCATGTTTCTAATAATTCTTAAATGATAAAGTCAAAAATAATAAATGATATTTCTTTAACTAATATAAGCAAATGTTTATTAATAAAGGCTTACAAATAAAAATTGGAATTTATTAAGAGGGAAAATCTTACTTTTGGGGCATCTTGAGCAATAGGAATATGGGGACCAGATTTAGATTTCAGAGAGAATCTTTTTATTTGCCTGTTTGCAAATATAAAGAGCAACACAAATGTCTATAAAAAAATAATAAGGAACTAAATATTTAAATTACATACCACAATATCTAGAAAAGAACATAGATAATAAAGCATTCACAAATCAAGCAATTTACTAATTTCATAGCAAAATTTGTGTTTTTATAACTTAATAGATGCTGATTTATATTTAAATTTACAATAAATTCTTGATTGTCTAACAGTATCAATAGTATACTGGATAATCAAAATTATCATTATTAGCTACCTATTATATTAGTAATGATATTTTAAGTGTATAAACAGCAAATTACAAGTATGAATATAATAAATGGCTAAACCTTGTAACAAAGTACTATAAGTAAAATAAATAAATAACAAAATATAAGTAGATTACTATAAGTAAAAAGTTTAATTTGTTAAAATATTAAATATCTTTATAAAAAAATGAATTAGAACATCAGATCCAATTACCTTTTTGCATTTCAAATTCATCTTTTTGTATTTCACATTTACACTTTCAAATTAAAGTTGTAATTGTACTTAATACCTGTACAATCGTTTAAATTTCATATGCAAATTTATAAATGTCTAGCTATATAATAGAGTGTGCAGCTAGTATGCAGGAGTAATCAGGAAATGATCTGTTTATGATATGGGTAGCAATCATAATTTTTGTGATGTCAAAAAACTCAATGGCCAGTGTGATATCTCACATAAGAGTCATGCATTAACATTCAATTATCGCCATAAGAATGCAACACGTACATAAGCATGCACATACATAATCATATAGATGCACACTAGCATTCATACATTCACACATATTATAAATATACATCCACACTCGCATCTATATATATATACATTCACAGGGACACAAATGGCGATGCTCAAGTGCATACATACACATGCATTAACATACATACATGTATACAAACATAGATACTCATACATGCACTAACCTACATGCACACAATTATACATGCAGAAATCATGCAGACAAATATTATATATGCACATGCATACATATCCACATACATGCATACACATATACATATCTACATAAAATCACATGCATCACAGCATATGCACAAACATACATATGCATATTCAAACACAAAAACATATACTCATACATATACATTCACAATACATATGCATAAACGCACAAATATGTACATACACATATAAATACTTATTTGCATATATCTCAATAACTGATAAATGTGCACATATATACATGCATACAAATTTTGTTACATTTTTAAACATATGTAAATAAATATGCATTTGCAGCTTAGGATGCATACATAATAATCCTTACTGAAAAAAAATATTAAGCATATTTAAGCATACATGTACAATACTGGGCTTCATACCAGTACATCACTACTTATAGAGAAATGTATATTTAGGCATATGCAAATATACATCTTTATAAACCTACATATGTACAAATATTAACATACAAATAAAACTCTAATTTTCAGAGGGTGAATTTGATTCCATATGAATTTGATTTGCAAAAAAAATATATATATATATATATTTGGATTGTCAAACCTGTAATTACTATAATTTCCAACTTATAAGATTGTACTTTAATAAACCTTACAGAATGGGCTGCAGATTCTGTGTGAAACACATGGACATTTTTTTGAGAGAGTTCAAAAATCAATTATAAAAAACGAAGCTTTGTGTGAAAGAAAAATACAGATGTTTTAAACATAGAGAAAAAAATTGTGATGGATATAAAGAGAGCCATAGTTTTACAAAATTAGACAAAATGCAACTTGCATCATACTATATTGGTGCATGCTAATGGATGAAAAATATCTAGAATGAAGTATTATATAAGAATAAAACAAACTTTACAGAAAGTCAAATCAGTAATTAATTGTGAAACTGATGATTTTCATCTCTAATAGACAAATGCCATCATTTTTATTTTCACTCTAGTTCTTAAATGCATATTCTTTCCAGTTTTAATTATATTAAATTTATAATATAATTCCTTTTATATAATTGTGACATCGATAATACTCTGTCAAAATGAAAAATGATTTGTTAATTTAATGCCATGGATATAAAAACAAAACTCTAATATCATATAAGGCAGAGAATAGGTATGAATCATCTGGATATTATTTGAGAAGCTTTATGTTTTCAGTCCAAAAATTATGCCTGTGGATTGCACAGCATCATGGATTACAAGCAGTGATGGTAATTTGACCTTCACTGCTTGTAATCAATGATAATCTCCAGTCAAAAATTACTTATTAAGCTATTTAAAATTTAAAAATTCAAATATTTTTTTTTAAATTTATTCGTAACTAAAGTCAATGAAAAGAAATTCATCAATTTTCTTTTGTATTAAAAGCAAAGTAATAAAGGACACAATTTCAATTCATAGATTGAATTTAAGAATTACAGACTCATTTTAAGAGCTGGACAATACTTAAATCTAGAATAGATTCATTTTAAGAGCTAGAGAGAGGAAAATATTTAAACGGTCGAAATAAATCTTGTTTAAAAAATTACAATACAAACATCACTGCATGTATAGGTTACATACATTAGAGTTTTAAATTTATATTTATTAGAGTTTTAATTAAATATGGTTACCATATTGAAATATGTAATAATTAGGCAATTCATTAATTTATGCATTAAATATTCAATTAACTTACACATTAGCATGTATTTTAATCTTATAACAACTATTTGCAACTATGCAAAATAAATACAAACATATAGAATAATGTTACAAAATTAAAGAAATTTTATTTAGAAGTAAATATATTTACCAAAATTCCAAATGCTATACAAATTATAATTGCAATACCCGACAGAGGATCCGCCATTGTTAAATAGAATGGTGAATATGGAAGACTTTATCTGTTTGCTTTCCTGACTAGCATTTGTACTATCTTAAAAGAAAACGAAAAGAAAGAAATATATATATATATATATGAAACAATTCTGGGTATATTTGTTTAAGAAGAAATTTTCCAAAAATTTTTCTTACATTCTTACTTTTCAATAATATGTTCTTCTCACGGTAGTAATATTAATAAGCATTATTAATTTTAATGCTACCTTTTCAATGACAACAGAATATCTTTTCTTGTATCAAAAATATAAAAATCTGTTAACAAATTTAAAATAAAGAATTATATTATTAGTTAGGTGTTTTTAAAATATTTTCTAACATTAATAGAATTATTCATTATAATAATAAATTTATCTAATGAAAGTTTATTTGTAGTTAAAAACTATTAACAGACATTTTACGTTTCTACTTTCATAAAGTAACGGTTACATACATATTACATAAATGGGTGCTATCAAACATTTTCTGACAATTCTGTTATAGTCAAGTAATGAATGATCAGGAACATTTTAACCATAAATAAGGTACTCAAATAAATTGTCTAATTTAATATTTTTTTTTTTCTTTCTTTAATCACTCATTTTTTTATATTTTTAAACCTATTAGATTTTAGAAAACGACAGCTTTTAAAAACGAAAGCTGTATTGAAAAAAATTGTATGTTGTGTGTATTGTTGTATGTATTACCTTTTTTTTTAAAACCCCATGTATTGAAAAAATTATTGAGTCTTAAATCATAATTTAAAATATTCTAAAAAATTAAAATTTTCTAAATCATTATGCTTACTATACACAAAATTACATTCTGCTCAAATTCTAATTACATTGTACTATTTTATTATCGTTATTATTATAAAAACCCTATAGTTCAGAAGAACAACATATATGGGGAAAAATAGTGCAATTTGGCTACTTTATTAAATTACAATCTATAATTAACAAACAAATAAATTGATAGGGGAAGGAAAATAAGGTAATTATAAATTTTAAAAAATTCTGTACGACACACAGAATTTAGAACAACAAACCTACTTACTTACTTTTATATTTGACAATACTGTCAAGCGAATATTAAGGAAATTATACTGCCCTGCATTGTTAAGTATTAGCAAAAAATTATTTTGTTTATGTTTTACCTGATATCGAAACCAGAATCAGTTAACTTAGTCGAACCGTAATCACAAATATTTATTTTTACAACTCAAGTTTGTTCCTTCAATTAAGAAACTTAGTAACAACATTTTTCAATTAATAAGTACATAATTTTTTTTATTTATTTGTAATGATTTATTTATTTGAATGAATATCATATTTGAATTATGACATATCTTTTTAAATGTCAACTAAATAGTTGTTTTTTAATATAAATATAGACTGGACATAGTAATGAATTTGAATAATAATTAATTTAATTTAGGGCCATGAAACAATTCAGAAATAAATAAAAGAATACATCTTAATCCACCATTAAATTGAATGCAATTGAAAAACAATTCTGACATTATCAGAAGTTTAACTTCCGGTTGTGTAATATTTCACATCCGTTATGTATAAGTCACCACCTTTGTTTTTGTTTTTCGTCAGTTGTTGCTCTAATAACTTCATTGATCACTTTCTCTAACGTTATTGTTCGAATAATCGTTATATAATTCTCGCAGTTTTCAAAAATGAAATTATGAATTGTTATATTAACAGCAAACTATGTGAAAATATGGCTGCGTAAATAGATTTTTTAGGAATTTCAAAACTACTTTATAAATGAGTATGAAAGATATTTTTTATCTATATTTCACTTACAAAAATTTTAAAAACTTAACAATAGTTTTGCCTTATAAGAAAATATCTAGTTAATTTCAGCAGTTATGTAATGTTATTGAAGCTAAAGTCGGTTAGTTTAGCAGTGATTAAAAAAAAAAAAAAAAAAAAATTTAACCTTTTTTTCAAAATATAATACTTGTATTTTATATAAACATAATATTATACTAAAATATGATGTGCTATTATTTTAAAGCGAAATTAATTTTAATTGTAGGAAAATATGATTTTTCAAATTGGAGTTCTACAGTTTGACAAGTAGTAATATTCATGAATTTGAAATGGAAGATTGGAACCAAGGTGGAAATTTTATTAATAAACCAGTTCGTGGCTGGTTACATCCAGATAAAAAAATTGCTGATAGTGGGATTAGTTATGGAGTTAGAGTAAGTAGTTCCATAATGAATACTTTATTTACTATTTCTTACTCTTATCATAGTTGTTTATTGGTGGTATTAAAAAGTATTTTAAATCAAGTTTAATAATAATAGCAAATATAAATCATAATTATTTTATCTAGCATATGAATTCTGTTTTCATAGACATGATAGTTTTAGACACAAGATCATATGACATATATGCTTATCTAAATCTTATCCTTTAATGTGAATATATTAAAATTTTTTTGCTATAGTGTTTATACTCTTTATGCTGTGCTATGCAGTCTATTTGAGATGAAAATTTATAAAATTATACAGGCCAACAAAAATAAAAGCATTTTTAAAAAACTGTTTTCAAATTTTAACATTTTTGTGGTGTTCATTTTAATAATTCAATCAATTTTCTTCTATCTATCATAAATTTGCAGCAAATTCCATTAATTTTTAGCTTTTATAAAGCTAAAATTCAGTGCAGTAAAATGAAAGCTGTAGGTGAAATGAAATAAAAAATAGCCAACAATTCAATTTTTTTTCAGTCTTATAATAATGAAAATTGGAGAACTATTATTCTTCCTCATAATAATGCAAAGATTTTTATATCAGTAAAAGTTTTATTGTAGCTCTTTCTCTTACATGAGATTTCCATAATTTCTTGATAAAGAAACCAACAATAATATCTCATCACATTTATAACCTTAGGACTTTAGAATTATTTTTCTATTATAATAAATTGGTAGAAATGCTCACCTTGTTCTTCACTATTGATCCAAGATTTTCAGGGGAACAAACTATAATGCAATTGTAGAAAATGAACGTTCAGACTCATATTATCCCTGAATTCATAATCCAAGGTTTTTTTCCAAGGAACTTAAACTTCTTTAAAAAGAAGAAAACTTCTTAAAAAAAAGACTTTAAAAAGAGTCCAAGCATCCTTTTCTTTTGAGCGCATTACAGAACCATACCAGAGCCAATATAAGAAAATTGACAATAAAGGTTTTTTCTTTTAACTTTGTTTCTGATAAATAAGATGATTTTTTTACATTGAAAATAAGATTCAGTTTTTGGGATTCCTTTGCAGATTGCTTCATGAAGTCCAATTTTATGTGCAGTGGAGGAGTAATATTTATATTTCTCAAACTTTTCATGTTTAATGTTTTTGCATACCATAGGAATACATAAATGATTTTGAGAAATCATTTATGTATGGATGAGTCCATTATGATCCTTTTGGTGTTTCTTGGTAACAAATTAAACACAAAGATAACAAAATCTAGCAGGACCTTTAACACAACTTTCCATCTTACTAAGCACAAAGCAAATAAAATTCTACGAGGGGAACAGATGATACAGAAAATGTTTCATGATTCAGTCTAAAACTCACAATTGTGCCATCTAAAAGATATTTTTATCCTTTATGATATTTGTAGGTAGGTCCTTTATGATATTGGTAGGTACCCATGGTCAAAAAACATTTGTAACAATATTAAATATTTATAAGAGTCTTTGATTTATTTAAAGTTATTGAAACCCTCAGGATTTCTTTAAATTTTTACTATGTTTTCTTCATAGTTGGCCTGTATTATTAAAAACATGCAATTTATACATTTCTATTTGATATAAGTTTCAATGCAACATCTAAAACATTTGCATTATTAAGAATATTTTTTATAATTTCGTGTTAACTTTAATGTTTAAATTAAAAACATTTATTTATTTGAAACAGTAAAGATATTATATACACTGGTTTAAAAAATTGGGGAGAAATTAGAAAAATTATAGTTGTGAATTTTCTAATCATTTAAATTTATTGAAATTTTGCAAAAACATTAATCAAACAGTGCTTCACAAATTAGGCTTAAAATACCTATAGGATTATTTTTTACCGTGGAATTATTTTAAAAAACTGAGTATACGATTCAGTATCTGATCAACTGCTTTTTATGCAAAGTCTGATCACCTCTAATAGCTGTATGGGCAAAACAGTTATGTTTTATGTCCAAAATAATAGTGTTTCTTAACCCGGTTAGCTGCAAAGACTCTGAAAAGTTGCAAGAATTTTGTTAAAGCCAGTAATATGTCTTTGTTAAGCATGCCAACTATGCTTATTTAGGTTCAAGTTGAAAGAACTTGGTTGCCAACCCATACACACAATAACACAATTCTTGTAATTAACTACAAATGCTGGCTATCTGACAAGCACTTGTAATTCTTCCTCAAGTATATTTTCTATGAGCTGATTCTGTTCTTAGAAATGCATTACTGATTTTTGACCATGTAATCACTTTTTCTTGTTATTTTTAATTTGTTTGAAACCAGTATACTTAAAATATAATGCATAAATAGTAATGTTTTATTTGTTTGTAAAGTATAATATTATTTTGTAGGGGAACTTATACTATATAGTTAAATTTTTATGGATTTATGATTAAAATTTTATTAGCTAAATTCCAATTAATTGTAATGAATTTTATTTGATATATATATATTTATTATTAACTTTTAATAAAAAGCAATTTTTAAATCTTAAATAGTCTTAAATTACCTTATTACTCTTGCTATAATTTTGTTTTTCATTTTTATACTCTAAATATACTGTAAATTATAAAGATCAATTTTTAATTTTACATTGTATAACATATTTGTAATTAAATCTTAATATTGAATTTTAAAATGACATCAGTATTAAACTTTTGCATTTTGTTTATGATTCCTTTTTATTTTCAGTATATAGGTTGTTTAGAAGTAAATACTTCTATGAAGAGTTTAGATTTTGATACAAGATCACTTATTGCAAAGTAAGTTTGGAAATTTTTTAATTATTGAATTATGTATATCTTTAATACTTAAATTCTTAGTTACTTGTTCAATTATAACTGTACCTGACAGCTTGGCAATTTACTTGTCAATGACAATTGTATGACTCATAATGCAACCTTGTCTCGCATTCTGTTCTGAACAAGATCTTGTGCATTTGTGCCAAATTTGTAGACATTTGAGGACATTCTTTTCTTTTGTGTCATTTAAATATATATATATATATATATAAGTATTGTAATATTAAATTGAGTTGTCTGAAGATTCAATGGGTGTTGTATAAATCCAGAACTTACTTGCAAATGAGAATGTTGTAAATGCCATTCTTTCATATGAAAAAAATATCCTTATATTAGAAAGTTTATGTAAAAATGCATACAACATTTATTTTGATGGAATTGTAACTTAAGAAGTAGTAAAGAATGTTATGAATTTGCGAAGGTTCTATTTCAAAGTGTGTTAAGTTCTGTTTTGAGATTTATTTATTTTTTTTACTGTGAAAAGTTGACTTCTATATATTCTTTCTATTTAACTGAAATTCACAGCATTGCCAAGCAGTTGGATTCAGTTATAAGAAATAGAAGTTGTAAGTTGTTGTTTTTAATTGTTCAAAAAAATCTGCATGAAATCAGGCATTATGTATTAAGTTTTTAATTGATAATCTAACTTTATAATTTAAATATTGCAATTATTTTACAATTAAATGAAATTCAAAACTTTGATTGTTATTTGCTAAATTAAAAATTTTTTTAACTACTTTTATTTGTTCAGGGAATGCATCAATAGGTTATGTGAAATAGCAGGGCTGAAAACTCCCGACAAAAAAAGAAAAGTAAGTTTTTCCTTGGAAAAATAATTAAAATGTTTATGTGTCAAATCTGCAGCATTTGTTTTTGAGTTGTATAAAAGAAAATCTATTGAAATGTGTTTTTATTTCAGGTTGATAAAAGGCTTTTAAAAATGCTAGCTGAGAAACCCAATATGGATCATGCTGGTGCTAATGTGAATTTAACAATTACAAGTTCATATTTAAACCTTGTATCTATGGAAACAGGAGATGTAAGTCATAATTATTAGATGAAATATAATGACTATACATGCATTAAATTAAGTATTTATGATTTTTTATTGAGATTTATGTCAATCTTTTGTTGTTGTTTTTTAACTAAGTTGATCCAATTAAATCTTTATAACAAAAGATTTTACTTATGACTCATAAATGAAAAATAAAACTTTTGATATTCTTTATCACTAAATATCCAATACCCGTTTGTTCTACTCAGGTAGTGAACAAGCTGTAGTTTCATTATTTCCATTTATATAAGCATTGCTGTGCTATATTTCAATTGATGTTTAGTTTTTGCTATAACATTAAATAATTCTGAGAATAAAAAGAAATCATAAGTATTTAAATTTATAAATTTCTTATATGTCTTGCAAATTAATATTGTGATAATAAATTTATATTGTGTGTAAGAAAATTCATTCTTTGAATAGAAATTAAATTTATTATTTAATGTAGATGTATTTTATAGCATTGTTATCTTTTAATCAATCATCTTTTGAAGTTTATTTTCTATAATTTACTCTTAGAGAGCATTATATGCTTTTATGGAATTTGTTATTGTTATAAAAAAAAAAATATCTTAAATCTCATTTTAAATTAATAACAAAATTTTTTATGAATGTTTCCTTAATGGATCAGTTCTGTCCATTATATTTTAAGTTGGTTTATTTATTTTACTAAATATAAATTATATATTAAATATAAAAATTTAATATTTCATGTCCAAAACTATTTATTCCCTCCTAATTTTTTCTTTCTTATTCATAGGTTATAGCCTATCATGATATGCCAAAAATATCATTTGCTTCTGGTGGTGATGCTGTAAGTATTTCATTTGCTTGTTATCGTTATTTGATTTGTTTTATCATTTCAGTTATCTCACAGACATAATTATTTTCATCTATTTATATTTCTCAAGCTAGTAACTGCATTGCAGGTATAACTGAATCTTTAAAGTAATGAAACAGTTTTAGTGTAAAGCGTTGAATAATTGCTGTTATTATCTGGCATTGCATTCAATGATTTGCCATTATTTCTATACCTGTGATTAAGTCCTTGAATAATATTGAGTTTTTTTATGCTATAATCATATAAAAAATTAACATATTATCTATCCATAATGAAGAAAACTATATAGAAGATATGTTCACATAAAAACATGATAAAAACAAAATTAAACACATGTAATACTGAAAGTGTTCAGACATCTTTGTAAAGATTTTGGCTTTCACCATAAATTAAATTTAAAAAACAATCCGGAATGGCATCAATTTGGAAAACAAATGTAATTATTGTCTGCATTATTATTATTATTTGCTTTAATATGTTGCTGAAAAATAAATTGTATATTGACTGTGTGTAAATTGCTGTAAGAAAATTATTTGGCTTGTGGAAAAAGGAAGTATATAGTTTACAGTTGATGAGGCTTGGATATGTTTATTTAATGTCAATAGAAAAATATTGATTAACTACCAAAATAAGCTTAAAATGTTGATACAGAGAAAACAATGAAAGTTTTACTAAAGGTTTTATGATTATTAGTGAATTGTCTTATAACTGAAAACTTAAAACAATTAAAGTAGGAAAAAAAAATATATCAAAATTAACTTAGATTACTATCAGACATTTGTTTTAATACCTATTTGCAAAGAAAAAATTTCTGTGAAGATAAAGACAGAATCTTTGCTATATTAAGTTTCATCAGGAAAAGTCTACCAGTTCTTCAACATGTCTGCTGTGGATTACTGAAAATTTTGGGCTTTAAATATAAGCTTTGTGTGTGTTAAAAATCACTACAAAAACATGTGAACATCCTCTGTATTTTACAGAGGGATCTAATTTTTAATTAGTATCACAATTAACTATTAATTTAACATTCCTGAAAGTTTTTATAATTATTATATAATTTCAGAAATTTTTTTTATTCTTTTATACATACTAGCATTGCAAACACAATTAAAAAATTTGCCTGTGTTAAAAATACAAATGACTACATTTTATCATTCATCACTTTTTTACTGAAATTCCATTTATTTTCTGTGGTAAAGAATACATCTTAAAATTTATTTGTACTAAAATTTCCAAGCTGAAAAAAACCATTAATTATATGCATTAGCCTATAACCTGCACTAAGAAATCCTAAGGTTTTTAATATATAATATGGATTATAAGTAGAAACAATTATTAATTACCGTTCCTGCTTATTAATTTAATTGCAATAATTAAATTAATATTCTGTTTTAATTATTTAGTTTTTTTATATTATTTTTTCATATTTTAGGATACAATGGATTTTGTTTCTTATGTTGCCAAAGACCAACGTTATGGTAGAGCATGTTTTGTTCTTGAATGCGGGGGTGGTCTTGCACAAGATGTTATTACAACTATTGGTCAAGCATTTGAATTACGCTTCAAGCAATTTCTAAAGAAGACTCCTTCTACAAGAAGTGGGAGTGAAAGTGATCAGTAAGTTATAAATATATTGTAATCATCCTTAAAAGAAATTGCATTTTTTAACCCTTTAGCTATGATTGTTAATAATTATATTAGAACTTATTTTTACTCTTTAATAATGCTTGATAGCATTATGAAAATGATTTTAAAATAAAAATTATTTTAAAGGGTATATTTTTTTACTGTTGTTTCAACAAAATATTCTTATTTACCTGTTATAATAAAATTATTATGAATAATTTTGTAATTTTTTTATTAATTTAGTTTAATATTTTTCTTTCATATGTTAGACATCAGATAAAAGAAATGAAAATTTTCCATTAAAATTCAAGCTTCAGTTAATGATCTGTAGTGTGACCCATCAATGATCACTTAACTCGCTAATAATTTGTGATGATTAAAAATGAAATGCCATAAACCAAGATGAGGTGCAATTCAATTGAAAAATTAGAGATCATTAGTGGAAGTAATCTCATGGAATCATCTGCTTTGTGTGTCTTCCCTTTAGTTAAACATGTGTCAATAAATAGGCATTATCTGCATATACAAATGTAGTGATAAAGAAATTTTCATAATTAAACAACTAAAAATAAAAATTATTTTTGAGCTGTCATTTTTTAATTAAAATGTTGAAAAGTTTCAATCATTATTTCTATTTTTTTTTTATTGTGAAGATTATAAAATCTACATTCATTAGAACAAGAAAACTAAACCCTCTTTAAAAAAATAATTGCTAACATAAAAATAAATGATTTATTTTCTGTCTGTCAGTATTAACCACAGATTTATTATAAGAAAAGTGTAAATATATTAATTTATTTTATTTACTTGTAAAAAAACTAAATTTTCAAATATGCATTAAGTTATTAAATGATATATATATATATATATTTCATAAAGCAATAATTACTACAATGTTTCTTTACAATAAGCAAAAATTATACAGAATAATAAATAGTTTCATTAAAACATTATTAAAATAAATTATTACAAATGGGATATTTTAGTTGTTATTATTATTAGTTATTATTTTATATTTATTATTATTTAAATATGAAAGCTATTTTACGTATTGTATGCTGTATATTAAATTGAAGCTGAAATTTTTTTAATTATCAATTGAAAAATATACACATTATTGGATAATTAAGAAGTTCTTATATAAAATTTTTAATCAACTGTATTAAATCAGTGGTAACTACTGTATTTCTAAGAAATAATAATTATAATTAATAAACTTGTAATATTTAAAAAAAATCTAAAATAATCTGGCTAAAATTTAGTAGAAAATTATTTTTGATAAAATCTGTAAAATCCTAAGTATAACTGAATTTTATTTTAAAAATAGAAAAGTTTTACTTTGGTTTCTTATATTTTTAAAATTGTTTAGTGGATCTGTTTAAAAATTTTCAGTAATAATCTTTTTAACAATTTGCACAAATTTTTCTTTTTATTAGACCTCAAGCAACAGTTACAAATGGTAATTTAGTGCCATCAAGAGATGATCCTGAATATTATAATGATTTACCAGGAAAGGTTCCACCTGACGTAATAGCAAATGCAGCATTTTTAGATAATGTGTCTTTAAAAAGCACTTCTGAGGTACATTAGTAATATGTTTCATACCTTTTTTTTTGTGTGTTATGCAATATATAATAAACTTATTATATTCAATTATCAACAATTATATCGTAAAGGCAAGCTTTCTTAAAATTATTTTGAATTTCATTTAAATATTCCTTTGTTCCAGATTTTTCTTGAATTTTAAATGAAAATCTAGAAAACCTAATTACGATAAATACACTTACATTTTCTTTGTAATAAATAGATAAACTTTTACTTAAAACTGCAATTTTTCAAAGATCTAAAATATAATTTTTTTTCAAATCATTGTTTTAATTTTTTATAACAAATTATTAAATGTGCTTTTATGTAATGTACTTTATGTGAAATTTCTATTTTTTTTTCAATAGATTTAAAATTATATATGTATTAAATAATTTATATCGAGCTATTTAAAAATCTTCAATGATAAATTTATTTAGAATAATTAATTTTTCATCAATTTTTCAAATTAATGCCTAAAACCCAATATTTTTAATTCTTTAGTTTGCTGCACAAATGTGAATTATTTAAGTATTTATATAACAAATTCAAACTATTGAGATATTACTTTTTTAGAAATAAAATGGGCCGTTATACAAAATATTTGTACAAAAAAATTATTAATGATAGTTAATGTACTAATAAGGTCGAAATATGTAAGTTAATGTACTAAAGCTTATCATTCCTTCTTTCTCAATAATTACATTTTTTAAGCATCTATTTTATGAAGATTTAAAATTATAAATTATAATTGAACAGGATTATTTTTAATTTAAATATGAAAATTTCCATTTGTATAAAGTTATATTGTATTGAAATCTATAAAACAATATATATTTAAAAAAATCCATGATCCATTAATTTTAGGGTAGTCCAACTATGAAAGAAGCAAATGCTAATTTTCAACATTTTTCAATTCCATATGCGACAACACCTATTCAGAAAGATTTTCCAGATAGCTTAATTGATCTGACCACCAATACTAATTATGTTTCTGTTTATAGGAGACCTAGACCAGGTTTGTTAATGATACTTTTGATCTTATTTGTAACAAGCACAATAAAATTTTTTTTAAACTTAAAGCATAATATTAATGTTTTAAAGACATAAAACATTTTATTTTGTGAAATTTTAATAAAATAATACTTTTCCATCTTCATATATTATATACTATCAATATGTTATTACGTTGATATTATACTCTGCAAAAATGTGAATTTTATTAAAGCATTATTTTTTTAAAAAATATGTAATTAGAAGGTAAAAACTTTAATTTTACAATTTTTTACATTACCTTTATTGAAATTCCTATCTAAGTCATTTGTATAATTTATTATTCTCTTATAATGAATGTTGTTATTGTATCTATTTTTAAAATAAATTATAAAGATAATTACTTTCAGAAATTTTGTATTTTTTGAAGTGAGATGTTTAATATTTTGAGTATCTTGTTATAAATTTAAATTAAAATGATTTTTAAAACCTGAAGCAACATTATGTAAAGATGAAAAAAAAAAATTTTTTGTAAATATTTAAATTCTTTAAAACAAAACTGTTGTGTCTGATTATTTATAAAAATTTGAAAACTCATATTTTCTTTCAAACATTGAATGTTTATATAGTGTTTTTCTTATTTAGAATATGTTAACACTACAGCTGTTATATCGAATGAAAGAAATTGTGATAGTTCTGCAAAGCAAAAACCAGTTAATCATGATATATTTGATATGCGTAAGTTTTAAATAATTTTTCATTACCTATATTGCAGTTATAAGTCATTATTTTATTGTTTGCATGATTTTTTTTAAGTTATATAGTTTTAACTTTTCATTACTTTCATTTACAGAAAATGAATTGTCAATATAATTGTATTCTCATCATTTATAAAACATTTGGTTGTTTTAAAATTAACTGGCTTCTGATATTAAGACTTTTTATTCTATAGCTATTATATATATTATATCATCATTATGTAATTCACATAAAATTATAGGGGGAAAAAATAAGGATCAACTTTTAAGTCTGAGTTATTTTATAATAAAACGGCAACCATGATAGTAAGAAAGATGTTATATATTTTGTTTGGTTAGGTTTTAAACAATTATTTAATGTAAATCTAATTAAAAATTGTTTAATAAACATTTAAATGAATAATATTTGAAATTAAAATTTAATTATAACAAATATTAATCTGTTTTTAGTAAAAAAGATGTGATATATTAAAAATAATAATATAACATTTGTAATTCATTAAAAGTGTCTCATTAGTTTTAATATAAAATTGTGTAACTTTCAAATTCTATTTGTACTTTCTTAGTCTGTTAAGATTGAAATTAATGGCTTTATTATTTTTAAAAAAAATTTTTTATCATATTTCATAAAATTTACTTATTTAAAAATAATATAATTTTCAAAGCAACAATATTTTAATTCCATTTCTGATATAAAAACATTTTTAATGTAATAATTAAAAATTTTTTAACTGACTAGAAAAAAACCTTATATGTGATTTGCCTTGTTTAATCAACAAACTTATTTTTCTCTTACCAACATTTAGAGATTTTACTGTAAAAAGACAATATATATGTTCAGTAAATAAAATATTATTTCAGTTATAAATATAATAATGTATTTATTGTAATAACAGTTTTGTATAGATTGAGGCAAAAGTTTCTGTTTTTTCTTCTTTCTTTTGACAAAATTGAAGAAAAATTTGATTTACTAAAAATTATGTTTAATCAATATTGTACTAATCCAGATGATATTTTAAGTCTTCTAAAGGAGTAAAGTTTTTACTAAGTTATATTAAAGCAATTTAAATAAATGGTATCCTCTCATTCATAATCTCAATTTCTGCCATAAATCACTCAATCGATAAATCAAAAAATCAAATCAATCAATCACTCAATCGTATCACAGTGAGCCATATCATCCCAACCAAATTATAAAAGTTTGTATCAGTATGACAAAGCCACATATGGTTTAGCATTGTTTTAATGGAGCATAATTTTCTCTCTGTTGGATAATTTAGTCTGCTTCTGGCTCACTTTCATTTGGTTAGTTATGTACAACATTTCTGTGAATTAATGATCTTGCTTTCAGATAATAATTCATAATAAATGATTCCCTTCCAGTTACACCAAATGCATTGCATAACCTTTATATGCAAACTGTTTTTCATGTTGAATGAAGGTGCTTCCTTGTAAACATTGTCTCATATGTTTAACACTATTATACATAATCCATTTTTCATCATCTTTAACCATTCACTGTAAAAGGGGATCAGTTTCATTGCACTTCTGTATAGGATCCCAAGAAATTTGATCTACAAATTTTTCTTCCTAAACTCAGGCTGCATGCATTGACTGGTTGGCACTATAAAATGACATTATCAGCTTGACACTGTTGATTGGTTGACTACAAGAATTTTTTCTTTCTCCCAAATTGTTGTATGCTGATTAATCACTTTCATTTAAAGCGATATTTTATTGCATTTGCTGGTCATTCAGAATGTGGTGTATCACTGAGAGGAAAATTATTTTCATAAAACTTTCTGAGCCTCTTATGGCAATGGAATCATCGAAAAAGTTCTCACCATTTGCAGCACATATGTTATTTTGCATCTACAAAGCATTCTTGCCTTTTCAGAAATAAAAAAATTGCTGAAAATGCTCCTACTTCTTTTTCCTGCTTAACAAAAATTTTAAAACACAATTTCTTTTTTTTTTCTCCACTCGTTGAAATTTCTTCTATCAAAATGTTAGTAAATTGCACTTTGCTTTCCGTTTAAAACTATAAACAAACTTTTGCATCTATCTGATATAATGTTTGTCTTAATGGCTGAAACAAAAATACTTGATACATAAAACTCGATACTTACGTTACCTTAAATTCAACAAAACATTACTATACTATATTTCTGATGTATGCTGATTTTTTTTTTTTTTTTTTTTTTACATTACTAAGTAATCGATATACATTATGCAACTTTTTAAAACCAATTTTTTTTTAACGAACAAAAGTGCAATAAAATAGAAAGCAGTTTTTTTTATTATGAAAAATTTGCTTTATTAGTTATAATAAATCTCTTTTAATAATGCCTCAAAGGGGGGGGGGAGTTTGTTTTTCCCTTGTTATTTTTTATTTTGCTTGTAAATAGATATGTATTTTTTTTTCTGGACAATTCTATTCATATTATTGCTCTTGAAACATTTCTTTTCAGAACCATTTGCTGCTAGTTTAACCACTATTCAGACAGAGAATACAAATCCTTTAGATACTCTAATTGGTGGAATGCCCAGTTCTATTTCATTAACAGCATCAAATTTGTCTCAAATGAATAAACCAATATCAAAATCTGATGCAGAGAAAGCGTCCCTTTTAAAAGAACCTTGGTTTCATGGAGCCATCAGTCGTCAAGAAAGTGAAGCTCTTGTTGTAAGAGATGGCGACTTTCTTGTGCGCGAATCTCAAAATACTCCTGGACAGTATGTTCTAACTGGAATGCAAAGTTCCTTGAGAAAACATCTTCTCTTAGTTGATCCAGCAGGAGTTGTAAGTTTTAAATTATTTTTAAATAATTATAATACGTTTTTTTTAATTGCATCTTCATTGAAAATAACTTGCTCTTGTTTGTTCTTTTTAGATAAGGACGAAAGATCATGTGTTTGAAAGTGTTAGTCATTTAATAAAACATCACAGAGATAATTGTTTGCCAATCATATCTGCTGAAAGTGCTTTGCTTTTAAGAAATCCTATCTGTAGGGTACTATCTTCTGCAAGTAAATCTGTACAGGTGTAATTTACATAAGTCATGAAAGACTAGACTAGGTTTTTTCAAATGCTTGTAAAAATAATACTTCATTTTTTTTTCTTTCAAATTTTTATAGTTTATTGCTATTTTTATTTATTGTTTTTATAATGTACAACCCTCCTGTAAAACAGGTGATGTATTTTGTGTTACTTTAGGAAAAAAAATAATTTGAGTATAACACTGCACGAGTATTATTTTTTGACATTTAATAAAGTGCGATCCAATTATAAAGTCATAATCATATGAAAATGAAGAAATTGTTCTACCATAATCTAATCATTTTTGATGATTTAACATTTTTATGTTGTTGTTTTTATATATTAAGCAAATTTCTCTAATACATTAATTCCAGCAATTAAATATCTGAAGAAAATTTTTATTGATTCAATTTTAATACTATAGTTTGCCATGTAGCAAAGGGAAAAAAATGTATATATATATTTCAATTAAAAACAATCTTATTGAAAAAATTCTTGACAATGTAAAATTTTTCATGTTTATTAAGTTTTACATTCTGAGAATTGTTTTATCAGAATATTGTGTTACAGGAGAGCTGTCGTGATTTTTGCACATCTTCATTATAAGAGAATTTAATAAGTAATAAGTCAATCATTTTTCTTTTTTATAATATTCATAACACAACAGTTTTAAATACACAAATACTTTTTATAATAGCCAAGAGAGTCTATAAATTAACCTTCTATTATAAATAATTTGTAATGTAAAAGTATTTATAAAAATAATTTTTTAGATCGTGTATATATAATTTTCAATATATATGTATAGATTAAAGAAAAGTAAATAGCTTTTTTTATAATATTAAACAATACGTTAGTCATTATAGTAAGCATTCTTTATTAAGTAATATGCTTTATCATTTAATAATTTTTAAAGATAATTCATGTCTTATTGTAAAAAAAAACTGCCATTTTAAGAATTAAAGAGTAATTCGATCATGTCTTTTTTTTTTCTATCACAACTTAATATTCTAGAAATTGTTAAATTTCTTATTTTATGTAATACAGACATTTGAATACATATATATATTACTATTCATATTATTTTCAATATCAGTTCAATCAATACACACATTTATCTAATAAATTATGCTCAAATAACTGAATCTCATAAATGTTAGCAGAGTTTAATAATTTAGTTTGCCTTATACATTGAAAGTTGTTCTATTAATAAAAGTAAACTTCAGTATAATTGATTTTTTATTCATCTACTCTTTATTTGATAATTATTTTTCTTATGACTTTTGATATTCTTTTTCTATTTCATTTATTGTTTTCTATTTCTTTAATTGCATTGTTTTAAATTGAAAATTTTTATTTTATGATATGAATCTTAAATTTTTAGAGGCTTTTTTTTTTCTTGGTTCAAAAGTTGACTGTGAGCAAGTCCTAACAAATGTTTACTTTAGATTGAATGTTATATCTATATGAAAGGGAAAAAAAATCAAGAGAATTTTTCAATTGCTGTACTGTAGTAAATTAGAAAAATTCTTTACATTAAAATTTTTTTTTCAAATTCTAATATAGTACTTCTGTTTTCATTAATTAATTTAATTCTAAATATATCAGAAGACTATTTTTCATAGTGTTTAATTATTAGACTCAGCATCTTATAAATGATTTTATTAAATGTTTTATACTTTGATGAAAACAAAATATCTAGTATAATTTTTTTAAAGTTACATTTCTGTTGTTAATTACTGTATATTCTGGTGAATAGCACACATTTAATATGAAATTTACAAATGTGCATTATATGCCAATTAAAAAAAAATGATAAACTTAAAAATAAGAAAAAGATGAACATAAAATATTTCTGCATCTACCTAAATGCTGCTTATTTAAAAATTGCCATTATCGGATAACAGGAAGAGTTCATCATATTCGTTTTCTATTATATCTTCAGGCACATCTTCGAATTCTGTTAAATATGCTACATTTTTTAAATGACATTACATTATTTTTAGATTGACATGACACATTTGACCTTCTTTTGTAAACATGTTTTCACCTTCGAACATCCACAAATTTCCTTTGAATGATTTTTTGATAAACATCTGAACTAGTGGTGGTAATTTTCCTGGAATAATTGCATGTCTATGTTACTCTTTCATCAATTTCTTCGTATTATTCATTAGATGAGATCTGAACATGTCCTAAACTAAAAGAATTTTCAGATTCTTTAAGGTACCAGGACATGAGCCGCTGGTGAGCATTATGGGCAATTTTCTAGTGTCTAGTTCACACACTTTCTTCTAGAAAGCCATCTTCTTTGCATAAAACATGGTTATGATTTTGTTTTTCTTCCACTCATATATGACGCTTTCATCAATACCAAACATCTTTGCTGCTGCTTGAATAACTTTGAATTTGAAACCAGCATTGTTTTTTTGTTTTGTTTTGTTTGGCAACAGCCATATCTACTACTAAAAAGAACACTAGACCAACTGTATTTCAACTAAAGCAAATGTGATTTATTGAAGCCCTTGATGTTCACTTCAGAATCACCTAAAAATAATCTAGTATAAAATTCTTCAGACACTTGCATTGAATATAACCCATGTTTGCAGAATTATTTACTCCCTCAAGCATTTCCACCACACGTTTTGTTCCCCTTATCGATTCAGTATGCCACTGTTTAAAAGCCTGCGGAAAATCTTCGAGTGAATGAATAAAAGATAAGAGCATTGCACATGTACATTTGAGGTTTCTTATTAAAGAATAAGGACAATATACTAAAAATTAAAAAATGCAATTTGAAATTATTGGTATGTGTTATACACTAGAATATATAGTATGTTACATGTAAATCCTAAAACAAATCCAGTTTATATTTGACCAAGTGCCTTATATATGTAAAAGCATGAATTGGAACTGTACAGTTGTATTTGTATTTAAATATTTTTTGTCTCAAATAATTGCACATTTTATGTAAATTAAAAAGAACAATAACTAAAGTTGCATACTAAATTGTGAAGTATTATAATTTGGGTCATAAAATGTGTTGATACTGTCAAATTATATTTAAATATGCCAAAAGTTAAATTTGGTATATAAGTTTATTATAAAATCCACAAAACTAGAAAGTATTTTTCTTAGTGTAGTTCCTACTGATATAACAATTTCTTTCCTTATTCTATTGTTATTTATGTTTCTATACTTAAATTATAATTCAATTTTTATTAATATAAAATCCCTGAAAAGATCTTGCTTGTTGTTTAAAATCCAGATAAACACCTTAACAAAGAATAGTTTTTTGCCAATTAAAAAAAGGGACATTTTAATTATGTAATATTTTGTATATTAATAAAATTCAATAATATTTGTTTTATTTCTCTTAGTGATTAATATCAAGACATGCCTAAACGATTATTTGAGACTTGATGATATTTTAATTACATGACAAAAAAATTATTTTTGTCTACACATATGATGTAATTATTTATGAATTTAAACATTTTTCCAGTGTAACATTATACAAAATATAATAACTATGTTACACTTCCTAGATTCAATTTATAATTTTTTTAAAGCAGTTGACATAAAGAGCATTGTAAAAAAGATAATTGCATTAACTTTATTTTCAAAACATTTATAAGATAGATGTTAAAATTTTACAACTTTCTTTTTCTTTTCATTTTTGTTGTAGGCAACACTTACATTTGTGTCTTCATCTATAATCTCTGCATCGACACTTTTTGCTTCATTAATAGTGTGAACAACCACCACTCTTTCTGCTTCTGCAAATAATATACACACATATACATATAATTTAGGAAAGGGGAAAGTAAAAAATATTACAAAATTTATATTATTTTGATAACATAGTACTGGATATGGAAACCATTATTTTTTATAATAGATAAAAGAGACATTGCTTTCACATAAAATTGGCAACATAGCTTAACACTTAAAAATATCTACTATAAAACCAAAAACATTAACGTAAGAGAAAAGAAATTCTTAAAGATGCATGGCAATTATTTTTTTCACATAGAGTTTACTTGTAGATATCCATTGCAAGATATCAAATAAAAAAAAAAGGTTTTAAGTAGATGACTTGATTAAGAACATAACACTTTTAAAATTGAACAGGCAACTGATAATTCTTAATTAACTATACATTTTTATACTAATTTGTATTCATATAATTTACACCCACATCTTTTACAAAATATAATTTTAACCTGAGGTTTTTTTATTACATATTTTGATTGTTGATTTTTTTATCATTAAAACTACCACATGAATATAAATGCTTGTACAATTAATTTATTAAATTCAACTTACCATTCTTTTTTAAAGTAGGGCAATCTTTTCTTAGATGATTAACATTGCCACATAAGTTGCATTTCCCACCTGCAAAAAAAACATTTAAATTTACTGAAAGATTTAAAAAAAAAAAACAGCTACAAAAATAAAGAAAAAAAAATTACTCTACCTTTGATATAAATACCATGTTTATTTTGTGGACAGTCTTTACTTATATGACCCTCTTCTTTACAAACAAAACATGTAGCAAATGGATAACCTACAAATAGAATATACATAAGAATTTAAAAAAAGAATGTGATTTATCAACAGTAAATATGAAATAAATACATATTAGGGTCATTTTAATTAATTCCAATATATAAAAATCTTAATAAAAATAACATATTCGTTATGTTCGTCACATTTGTAGCCTAAATGAAAATGGTGGTATTTTTTAGCAAGTATAAAAAGAAAATGCTATTTATTTTTGCTTACTTGAATTTCTAAATTTTTAATAAATTTCAACTTAAATTTATCTTGTATAAAGTTGGTATACAAAACTGTATTTTAGACCATTTGAGTTTATGACGGATATATGATTCAGGTACAATAGATTTTTGCGAAGTATAGATACTATTTTATATCCATCATTGTTAGTAAGGGACATAAATTAATTTTTCAAAATATTTATTTTTTTTTATTTAAATCATTTAAGATGATGTATATTTTATTTAGTTCTAATCAAAATAAAAGTCATAATGTCATGATATAAACACTCCAATATAAATTACCATTTATTGTGTATCAGCTGAGAATTTTTCTAAAACTGAATTATGAGAAAGGTCTTATATATGGAATTGGTAATTTCATAAATAATGTAAGTACTTTTCTGTTAAGTGAGCCTAAACAATAATCACTAAATATTTCTTAAGTTCATCAAAAAAATTGAACTTAAATTAGCTATTCTTTTTATAAAAATGAGTAGTTTTATTTTTGAAATTGTTTATATTGTTGCGTTATTGCCAAAATGAAAAATTTAATTCTGTTAACACAAAAGAGTACCAAAATGTACACCACAAATAATGATAGGATACCATAAATAATTAGTACATAAATAGAAAAGAAAAATTACTTTAATCCTTTAACTTATGTTGTTACAAGACAATAACTGAATAGAAATTATGTTCTAGCTTCAGATAGCGTTAATTATAAGTATTTGCATCTGGTGTTAGTTCATTTTACAGCAATTTGATTGGAAAATATTCAGCTCATTTTATCTGCTTGGCAACATTTTTTGTCCTCGTGACAACATGCTTGAATGGTACAAGATTTTTTTCCTCCATTTTGATTCATATAAGGGTTTTGAACATTGGGTAAATTTTTTTAATGAAAAATGCACTCTTTTATACTTTGAAATATACAGTAATTTGCAAGAAATTGATCAAAATTTAAATAATGACAAATTATTGCCTTTCTTTTGTATAACCATCAAATACTCTTAATCATTGTAATAGAGGTCAAGTTCAGAATATTCTCTATTCCTAATCAGTGAAAATACAACAAAAAACAAATTTATAATTTTTTTTTTCTTCAGGGAATTACGATAAAGTAAATTAATACCCCTTCAAGGACTCAAGAAGGGGAAATGAAGATCTAAAAATTTATTGTATTTTATGAAAATATTCTAATCATTAAACAATATTAAAACTGTACTACATGTTTTAATAGTAGCTCAACCAGATTATTAAATAATACCATAGTTCACTAAACATACATAATTTACATTTAAAACAAAAAAATACAAACCACTTATTTTTGCATGACATTTAGATGATGTATGTGAGCTTGATCCACATTTGAAACAGAAGCCAGTTTCTTGATTGGATTTTTGAGTTGATTCACCCATCGGCATGGGACAATCAGCAAGTACATGTCCCATCTGTCTGCAGTTGAAGCAAGTCTGAACACAAAATTTTCAAACTATATTAATTTATACACAAAATAATATTGTTATTTTTCCAATAAATAATAAAAAGATTGTATTCTTATTCTACATTCCGTGTGTTTATGGTAATTAAATACTAATAATCGTCTGTAAGTGGTATTACTTTCTGTTGAAAATGGTAAATTATACTAAGTCAATGCAATATGCATGTTCATAGTAAAATGGATTAGGAGATGCAAATTATTTAAGAATTAAGATTGGAAAAATAAATTAAGTTAACAAAAACAGCATAGCAAATGCAAACATTTAAACAAATATTAAAATCTTTTAGAAGTTAATTGAATTGCACAGTTTGCAAGAATTCTTGGTGAGAAAAGTAATTTTGTATATTTGATTTGATTTCTCTACAAAATGATGGTGATGAATAAAAAGTCCATACAACAATTTTAAGCAGCTATTGTGTGTGCTAGATCCTGCACATTATTTTTTTTCCATAAATATTTTATTCAGACAAAAAGAGCTCAAATATATTGTTATCAATATAAATATATATTAAATCATAAATATAAATTACATCTATAAATAAATTATCATAAATCTTTAGATTAACATATAAAATTAATATAACTTTATCAAAAAGGTCAATATATATATATATATATTATTACATAAAAATGTTTCATTGCTAGGACAATAAAAAGCAATGATCATACTTATAATAATGTTGTGTAATGCTTTTCACTTTTCTTTTAAAATTAGATATAAATGAATTGTTTTTAATTATAAGCCACGTGGTATTTTAAAGAAAAATAAATGTATATTCATTAAATTTTCATAAAATTAAAAAAAAAAAATTCCTTTTATGTCTTTATAATATTGAAATTGAAAAACAATGAACAAATAAATTTTACAAGAACGAACAGAAAAGAATTATTTCATTTACAGAATAGCGTAAAAAATAAAATTATATAAAAAGTTTTTAATAAAGTAAAATATAAACCTTAGAAGAAGTTGATTTTCTAAACTTGAGTTCTTCTTTCCTTCTCTCTTTCCTGGCTATTTCTTTAATTGTTGCTGGAGGTAAACCTTTCTCACGCAACCTTTTTTTAATAATGTATAGCTTTCGCTCCACTTTTGCAGGAAGTAATAAAATGCCATTTTGCTTCCTTTTTGTTTCAAGTTTTTGCATAAATAAAGTCTTTTTCCTTTCAAAATCTTTTTGTATGCAAGAAGAGTTGGAATCATTTGATTTTTGCATCGTTGTATTATTTTCAAGTTGTTTTAGCTGTTTCTTTGAAAAAACTTTAGTATCTGATGAAACATTTAAATCCTCTTCATCCATATTCTTTTCATTTTCATTAAATATTGAATCACTATTTTCATTATCTAAAATTTTTTCATTATTACTACTTGATTCACCTTTACTTAATTCTAGCAATTTCATTTTCTTTTTAGCCTTCTTCAGTTGCTTTTTTGTCAATACATTACTATCATTATTACTTTCTGTATCTGGTAAGATATTTAAATCTTCTGTGTCATTTTCAAAATTCTCCTCCTTTGTTTCTAATTTGTTAAATTTCCTTTTCTTGCTTAAATTAAGCCCCTTTCCATGCTTTCCCTTTTTCTTCTCAATTTTCGTTTTATTTGCTTTTAAATCTTTATTGTTTTCTTCTGACTGTTTCTTCTGCCAAAAGTCTTCCCAAGACGTTGCCTCTTCTGGTTGTCTTTTGTGCCTTTGGGAATTCCCAGCTCTAGCATATCGTGTCATCTTCTATGACAAAACAAAAATTATTTGAGCAAAATAAGAATACATATTTTTTTTAAAATTTAATAAGCTTAGTTTAAAGGAACAAAGTTTTAAATACGCATTACATAACTTAAAAATTCAGTTCTCCTTAAAAATAATAATAAAAAAAAAAAAAAAACATTGAAATTTTTAATATTTTGATCTAAACAAGTTTTAGACATCATTTATCATGTTTACGCATGCTTTTTTTAAAGGAAAAATGCAAACTAACTCATTAATGCTCTGATGTTATTTGTAAAATCCTGATATTTGGTGCGTTTAGGCGGTACTAAAATTTTTGCCAATTTCAGAGGGTGCAGAAATTGACAGTAGTAAAATTGAGGTATTATTCGCTAAAACAAAGTATATTCCACGAAGTTAAACTGCATTTTAACCACAAAAGTAATGTTTTAACTATTAATTATCCAATAAATTTAAAAAAAAACCTCAATATTTCAGAAAACACTATTTAATTTCTACAAGAATTAAATTATTTTAGATTACATTATTTTTAAATTATATTATGACAGAATTTTGGAGAAATATAATAATTTTTTTTCATTAAAAAAAGTTTTCCTTATTATTTAAAAATACGAAAAGCTTGGATCACAACATTTGCAACAACGTGCTTTTAAGATTTATTTACAAATTCATTTCACTTAAGTTATGTTGCCATGCAAAGTATTAAATGTGTTGCCAAGTTTTGTAAATTTGATTTTTTTTTCAATTCCTTCTATTAGCTCACACTCTCGCTATATATATCTTGTTCAAATTTTCAATCGTTCATAAAATACTTTTTATTCATCCACTCCAGTTCAAATATATATTTTTTTGAACTTGTAGTGGATGACACTTGATGTTAATACAGTTTTTGCAAATATTAATTCAGTAATTAAATTTAATTAATTAAGTTTATTTTTTTTTAGATTTCAGTTGCATATATCTACCAATAGATGGCACCAGATGAACTTAAAAAAATGAATGAAAATTATTTATAATGGATTTTCTGCAATATATTGAAAAAAAAGCGGGAATCGACTTAAAATTTTTTTTTATATTACTTGTTTTTTCTAAGTCATTCCACTGAACATAGCATAATAAGCCAAATCAAAATATATACATCTTAAAAATAGAACCTTTCAAGTTCGACTTCATAATGAATTCTCCAAAATCGGTCGTATTTCTGCTGGTACACCTCAAGGAAGCGTGCTAAGTCCTATTCTCTACAATATCTTTACCTGCGACTTTCCTCAATGCACTAACATTTCCACTTGCCTATTTGCTGACGATTCTGCTGCTCTTGCCCAAGGTGCTTCTATTCTTTATGCCATCTATACTCTTCAAAATTTTCTGAATGTCCTAGAGGATTGGCTAAATAAATGGCGCATCGCAATTAATGTCTCTAAATCTCAAGCTATCATTTTCCGAAAAGGACACGCCAGACAACCATATATTAATCTCTCCCTTTTTGATCAAGAAATTGAATGGGCAACTAATATTAAATATCTCGGCTTAATTTTAGACAGTAAACTTACGTTTCGAGCTCATATTCAAAAAATCAAAGAAAAATGTTGGAAAAAATTTTATCTCACTCTACCACTCATTAATAAATTTTCTGAATTAACTTTGTCAAACAAACTTCTTCTCTACAAACAAGTTCTTAGGCCTATCCTTACCTATGCTGCCCCAATCTGGGGTCTAGCTGCACAATCTAACAAGAAATATGTACAAATTATTCAAAACAAACTTCTTCGTATTATCACTGGTGCACCCTGGTTTGTCCGCAACTCTACAATTCATCAAGATTTAAAAATTGATTCTATTGACAACTATATTACTAAACTTTCTAGAAATTTCTTTAATACCATTGCTACTCACGAAAACCCTCTCATCAAGGCACAAACTATATTTACGCAATTGAAATGAAAATACAAGTATCCTTTCTCTATTTCTAAATGGAATCGAAGCCTCAAACCACCATAATTTCATGCTCACTTATCGCTTTTTAGATATTTTACTTCAACGCATATTTACTGATTATAAATTTCTTGTTACGTTTCCATCACCGATGATTTACATTTTTCTTACTTTCAAAAAGAAAAATGTTTTTTTTTTTCTCTCAAATCATACGATTACTATTATCTATTTATCATGACTTTTCTTTCCTACTGCCTTCACATACCATTGAGTAGATGAACGCTTCGCGTTCAGGCACTCGACATCTTTATTCAACAATGATGAAATATATACATAAAACTTCAGTTTCAAACACTAACTTGATTAAATTAATACATTATATTTTTATAATCCATTTGATGAATAATTTAAAAGGAAGGCTCATTAAGGCGGATTTTCAGGAAGTTTTATTCACTATAGTATTATATACGAAGAAAATTTATCAAATCTGAAGATGGCAAAGCATATGGCGGAAGTGTTCTTTAATAGGATCAGTTATCTGGATTCTATGTTACTTTATATTTAATTCTCTTCTAATATTAACAACATGTTCTATAAATTCACAATAGAGGTCTACTGAAACTCTTTGAACAGAAATGTGGTCCCCGAAATGCCTGAATACAAATATCGTGTTGTTCGGAAAGTAATATTAAAAAAAAAAGTATTTTTTTATTATTATTATTATTATTTTTTGTAAAAATGGCAGACGATTTTTTTATAATGTATAAATATCTTATTGGCTTACATAGTCTCCATTTTGATCCAATATCTTTTGCCCTCTTTCAGGCATTAGCATGGTTTTGGTATCCAAAAAAATTTTGTAACGACCGAAACAAGTAATAATCTGAAGGTGCCAGATCTAAATAATGTAGCGGGTATAGTAGTACATTCCATCCAAGCTATTAAAGGTTTTGGTGAGTTATCAAACTTGTATGAGGTCACGCATTATCTTGGTGGAATATTATACCTTTTCTATTGATCATTTCTAGATTTTTCTGTTTGACTGAATCATTCAATTAATCCAGTTGATAACAGTACCCTTCACAATTTATCACGGTTATTGTCTGGTAGAAGCTGAAAATAAAAAATACCGATTCCTTCCAAATCCCATCAAACAGACATAATTTTTTTTTTATTATTAGTTGTCGAAGTGCTTTGAGCCGGTTCATCTGTTTTACTTCAAGATCTCTTGCGTTTAACATTGTTGTAGACAACCCCTTTCTCTTCCCCAGTGATGATACGCTAAAAAATTGGATCATTTTCTTGACATTTGGGAAGCTTCTGTTCTAATGCAGCTGGCAAACACTTAGACAGTTGTCTTGGATGCCTTAAGGAAAGCTCTGCACCAAAGTTACTCACTTAGCACTACCCAGGAGGTGCGTGTAGCTTGACGATAAGCTACGGATGCGGAGAACACTACCCCCGCCACTTTCTACGATCATGCTAGACCGGGACCTACGGTTTAAAGTGGATTCCGAACCACTACAAACATCCATGGCACCCCGAACCCGAAACCTGTGGTACCGAGCGCCAGAGCACCAGCCACTCGGCCATTCAGGCCCCACATTTGGGAAGCAAACAACAGAATTTAATTCAGAGCAAATTTCTTTCTGTAAGATTATGCGAAAAAAATATGTCAAGTTTTAAAATGTCAAGAACTAAAATAATCATGAATGATTGAATTCGATAAATTTAATCTCTAAGAGCTTCGAGTGATTATTCGATTGTTTGCATCAATCAATGCCGTTATTCTATCTTCATCAGCTTGAACGGATTATGGTATGATTATACAGTAATTTTTTTTTTCTTTGTTGTACCAATAATCCTGCTTAAGTTTTTCTTCTTTTCTCACCTTTTTATGTTTTTTATAATAAGATTTCCTCTATATACAGATTTCCTCTATATAAGATTTCTGTATTTTCCTTTTTTATATTAAGATTTCCTCCGAACTGTCTTATCCGTCAAACACGAAACAGGTTTTTGCCAAAAATAAAGAAGATTATTCGTCAGGTATTTTGGTTTCGTGTGGACATAAATTAATAACGAAGAGAGACGACAATGTGCATGGTTTATGAAATGTGCATGGATTCTTGCTTTTTAGTGCATCCAATTATATAGAAGAGCTATTTGAAAATTATCCACTACTGCATGGTTTGGAAATGTGAATTGTTTGCCAGAAAGTTGAAAACCGTTTTTCAAGACTGCATTAATACTAAACATTGCTTTACTAGCGTCTTAAAAGATGATTTATAGAATCGCGAAATGTAAGCAGCTCAATACCAACACAGAAAAACCCATTGTAACCATGCTTCCTCCTACGCACTGCAAGAGCGCCCCCTGTGGCCTTCAAGAGAAATGGCACCACTGGCGCTGCTGTTGAGAAACGTTTAGAACAGCATGCGCCTCTATTGGGAAACGTTTAGTTTACAGTCTTTCATCCCGAGGGGAAATATATTTAACGAAACCTACGTATAAGTTGGCCTATAGACTCTTACCCTGCGAGGGAGTATATTTCTCGCATCCAATGCATACTGAGTATTTTTTATTTTTATTTTAGGCTTATAATGGAATCAACATGGTTCAGTTATTTTGATCAAATTAAAAATAGTAATATGACAATTTTTAAACTACAATATTATCATATTAACAGACATAATTTGACCATAATAAATTTCAAAATATATTGGATAAATGAAACAAATATTTTAAATGAGAAAAAAAAAACCCTCATATTTTTGTCTTATTACAATATAATTGACATCGTTTGCGTTATAGTCATTTTTTGAATATAATTATGTAGCGACACCTATTGATGTAAAATGGAATACAAATTGAACGACTTCTACTTTCACTGTTAGAAAGGGAATTTTCCCGCTAGAATAAAAATAGAACGTAGTAAGCGTTCGAAGTAGAATAAAGATGCTGTAATTGTGGAAATTGATTATCGTCTTTTATTTTGCCGTCTGGATTTTAATAACACTACGCAACCTTTACAATACCGCCACATACTTGGTGACCCGTGAATTGTTTGCAAACAGTGAATTATTTACAAAATGAATGAATCTAATGAATCGGCGAAAAAAGATGAAGTAGCGCGGGTAAGTGTCAAAATACCTCCTTTTTGGGCAGAAAAACCAGAAATATGGTTCTTTCAAGTTGAAGCACAGTTTTCAATTTGTGGAATAACAGCCGAGGATACAAAATTCAACTACTTAGTTTCGCAATTAGAACCGAAGTTTGTTGAAAGTTTGTGGGACATTATAAGTGATGATAATAGAACAAAATATACCGCTGCTAAAGAACGTTTGCTGAATACTTTTAAAGAAAGCGAAAATAAGCGTCTTCAGAGACTGCTGACAGGACTTGACTTGGGAGATCTTAAACCCAGTCAACTTTTACAAAAAATGAAACCTGGCTACTGATGGAATAACTGATAAGGTACTAACAACATTATTTCTACAAAAAATGCCTGATTCCGTACGGAATATTTTACTAGTTAGTGATGAAGGAATTGAAAAACTGGCATTAATGGCGGATCGTATTCTTGAAATGCAACCAAAACAAGAACTTTACCGCTTAAGCAATAATGTTTCATCAGGATCAGATGCCATAACTGAGTTACAACAACAAATTGCATCTTTGGATAATAAACTTGAAAAACTGAGTGTCACAAGGAACTCTCGTTCCCAAACAACAAATAGCGGTCGATACTCTTCTTCTCATCGAAGTAAGTCTCGCAATCGCTCTTACAATCCTTCTGGCAAATACTGTTATTACCATTTTCGTTTTCGAGAAAAATGTTTTCCTGATAAATGCAAAGCTCCATGTGCATGGAAAAACAATCCTTCGGAAAACCAGAATCAGCAACAGAATTAACGGCAGACTCTGCTGCTGAAAATACAAAACATTGCCGTCAATACCGTCTATTTGTCAACGACAAAAAAACGGGTTTACGCTTTTTGGTTGATAGTGGAGCGGACGTAAGTCTTATTCCTTATACTTCTAAACACAAATTTATTAGTGACTATAAATTATATGCTGCAAATAATACTGCAATCGATACTTTTGGTACAGAAATTTTAAATCTTGATCTAGGTTTACGCCGAGAATTTCAATTCCCATTTATTGTGGCCAAAATTAGTAAACCTATACTAGGTGCAGATTTTTTAAATAAGTTCAATTTATTAATTGATATAAAGCATAAAAGATTAATTGATGGTGTAACTAACCTTGCAGTTTATGGTGACATTGCACCCATCTCTATTAATGAAAGTGTAAATACAACGAGCAGCTTATGTAAATATTCTGATTTATTTTCTATGTATCCCAATATAACAAAACCAAATTTTCTTGTTTCAAATGTTAAACATAATGTAAAACATCATATTGTAACTAAAGGACAACCTATAAAATTGTAAAGCAAGACAATTAGATCCAAAACGGTTGGAAATAGCTAAAAGAGAATTTAAATATATGCTAGACAATAACATCATTAGTCCATCTAGCTCAGAATGGGCAAGTCCATTACATATAGTAACAAAGAAAGATGGTTCTTTTCGTCCATGTGGTGATTATAGAAGATTGAATGATTTAACTATACCTGATCGATATAACATACCTCGAATCCAGGATTTTCAACATATTTTAACTAATAAAACTATATTTTCTAAAATTGACATTACTAAAGCATATTATCACATTCCTGTAGCAGATGAAGATAAGGCAAAAACTGCCATCATCACACCTTTTGGACTTTATCAATTCAATGTGATGAGTTTTGGTCTCAAAAATGCCCCTGCAACATTTCAAAGGTTTATAAATGAAGTTCTTTATGGTCTAGACTTTGTGTTTCCATACTTAGATGATGTGTTGATCGCCTCTTCTTGCGAGGAAGAACATCGTTCACATCTTAAAATAGTTTTCCAGCGTTTAGATAAATATGGTCTACGGATTAATATTAGCAAATCAGTTTTGGGAGTACCTGTAATAGATTTTTTAGGCTATCAAATATCTGCGGAAGGTTCACAACCTCAACCTCAAAAATCAAAGCTATCATAGAATATCCATTACCAGAAACTATGCACGAATTACGTTCCTTCTTAGGAATGATCAATTTTTATCGTAATTATATAAATAATGCCGCAAAAACTCAAGCCCCTCTACATGAACTTTTGAAAGGATCTACAAAAAAAGATCGACGCAAAATACCATGGACCGATGAAACTAGACAAAGTTTTGAAAAATGCAAACAAGATGTTGCTCAAATAGCGTTAATGGCATATCCCAACTCGGATTACCCTCTGGCACTTCTCACAGATGCATCTGATTGGGCTATTGGATCAGTTATTCAACAAAAAGAACCAAATGGATGGAAGCCAATTGCATTTTTTTCTAAAAACTTAATGATGCTCAGAAAAATTACAGCGTTTATGACCGTGAACTTTTGGGTATATATTTATCCATTAAACATTTTAAGCATTTACTTGAAGGTCGAGATTTTGATATTTATACTGATCATAAACCGTTAATATTTGCTTTTAAGCAAAACAATGATAAAGCCTCCCCCAGACAACTAAGACATCTACAATATATCTCACAATTCTCTACTAACCTATACCATATCAGTGGTCGAAACAATGTAGTAGCAGACAGACTGTCTAGAATTGAGGACATCGATTCACCTATTGTCGATTATGACTTGATAGCTGATGCACAAATTAATGATGATGAACTGCAACAATTGAAATTACATTCCAAATCATTACATTTTAAAGAACACCAATTGCCATCAGGAAAGCTCTTGTATTGTGATACCTCTACTTCCAGTATCAGACCATTCATACCAAAAAATTTTCGAATGACAATATTTAATACAATTCACAGTTTAGCTCATTCTGGAATTCGAACTACTGTAAAAGAAATAACTAAAAGATTCATTTGGCCAAATATGAAAAAAAGATGTTAAACAGTGGACTCAAACTTGCATCAACTGTCAGAAAAATAAAATAACTAAACATACAAAATCAGAATATTCACAATTTCAAGCACCAGATGAGAGATTTAGTGTCGTTCATATAGATTTAATTGGACCTTATTCACCTTCTAATGGATACACATACTGCTTGACGTGTATTGATCGGTTTACCTCTTGGATGGAAGTGGTACCGTTATCAAATATCACTGCAGAAAGTATAGCAAAAGCTTTTTATGAGCATTGGATTACCCGATTTGGTGTACCTACTTGTGTTATTACTGACAGAGGCACTCAATTTATTTCAGAACTATTTCGAAGTTTAGCTGCGCTATGTGGTGTTAAAGTAAACCATACGTCTTCTTACCATCCTCAGAGTAATGGAAAAGTTGAACGTCTTCACCGTACCTTGAAAACAGCTATTAGATGTCATAACAACGTTCGTTGGACGGACACATTACCAACGGTTCTTATGGGTTTGCGAGCTGCTCTACATGAGGACTCTAAGTATACAATAGCTGAAATGGTTTATGGCAAAACTATTAAACTACCAGGCGAATTCTTTGAAGAATCCAGATTGCCAATATCTGATGATAATTTTGTAAGCAATCTCCGAAAACAGATGGCTGACTTAAAACCATACCAATCCAAAAACAAATGTAAACAAAAGATCTTCATTCCAAAAGATTTGTACACATGCTCACATGTATTTCTGCGAATTGACAGAGTTAAAAAACCTTTAGAACCCCCATATGAAGGACCCTATTTGGTATTGCAAAGATCCCCGAAAAACTTTCTTCTATCAATTAAAAATAAACAAGTTAATATTTCAGTGGATAGATTAAAACCGGCATATGTGTTACAACCTAATGAACATCTGAATCCAACGTCATCAAATGATCATACATCTTTGCCGAGTGAGCAAACATTTATACCAAGTCAGCAAGTTGCACAACCAAATACAACAACACGTTGTGGAAGACAAGTAAAACTGCCTGTTCGTTTCAATGACATTATTGACTTTTCTTCAAATTTATAATTCATCCATTCCATTTTAAAAATTAATTTGATTTATTGTATGTAATTGTTTAAATGTAATTGTATTTGTAATTATTTTGTGCAGTTTCAATTTGTATCAATGTGTATTTGTTCGCTATTATTTGTCTTGATATATTAATTCGTCTACCATTTTCAAAGTAACGTAACTTTGTTACTGGTAGGGGAGTGATGTAGCGACACCTATTGATGTAAAATGGAATACAAATTGAACGACTTCTACTTTCACTGTTAGAAAGGGAATTTTCCCGCTAGAATAAAAATAGAACGTAGTAAGCGTTCGAAGTAGAATAAAGATGCTGTAATTGTGGAAATTGAATATCGTCTTTTATTTTGCCGTCTGGATTTTAATAACACTACGCAACCTTTACAATACCGCCACAATTATTTTAAAAAATTGTAAGCTTTTTATTCATTTATTATAAACAAATTACTTTTGATATCTTGTTTTTGATAAAATTTCTATAAATTTGTTGAGGAATGCTATAAAAAAACTTTACTTTAATAATCTATATTTACATTGATTTTTATTTTATACTTGATATATAACATGTTAGAATGCATGTATGTATCTTATTCAACTTATTCTACTTATATATGATACAATAAGTAAATATAAAATAATTTCACTATTTTGTGCGCCTTTGTGTAACAAAGCATTAAAACATACTTTAACAGTATTCATTTCAGATACTTTAGAATTGAAAAGCATTAACAAAGTACAAAAAGAATTTAAATAAACAAGAAAAATAGCTATTCTCAAATGATTGGCAAATGTCAAAAAACATTAAAATTAATGACACTCTTAAAATGAAATATAATGCGAACACAAAATTACTTGTGAAATAGGGGCAAGAGAAAAAGAAACTTCTACCACATCATAATTCCTTCAAAAGATGCTCCTTCTAAGGGAATTCCTTGTTGAAATTTCCCTCATTTTTTCCCAGCTGTCTCGGGTAATTTCTTTTTTTTAACGTTTCCGTATAACAAAATACAAAATAATGTAATGCCTTCACGATTCAATTAAAAGAAACTTCGCATGAGATACAGATTGGTGGTGCCATCTATTTTTAAAGAAAGTTAATAAAGTAGTAAGGAATTCTCACATTTCAGCCATACAGTGCTATTCTGTCTTCGAATTCGGCCAAAATTTAAGTCAACTGATGCAGTTGTGGTGTTTGGTTGATCAACTTTCCTTACATCGAAGCGGTCACGGTGTTTGTAGTTTACGAATTCATATTGTTCTTGATATTTTGAATCCAACTTCAAAGCAGTTTCCAATTGTGTTCTTTGGAGATCACTAATTCTGTGCTTTCTTTTCTTATCTTAAATCTCATCTTCTAATTGAATCCTTTTAATATTACTTTGTCTTCTTTTCTATACCCAAGAAAGTTTCCCACCAAAGTTTGAGTATGTAGGTTCTCCCATGTAAATTCCATAAATAGGAGTGTGAGCTTTTTTAGTAAATGAGAAGTCAGCACGATTCATTCATTCATTTATTTATTTCTTGACCATTGCACAGCTCCTTGGTCATTTTGGCATCGTTTGTTTTCAAATTACAGAAATGCAAATCCACGTGATCGATCGCTATGGGAATCATATCACTTGTACAGGGATATATGTTGCATACTTTTTTCCATTTATCTAGGGCAAGGGTCTCCAAACTACGGCCCGCGGGCCAAATCCGGCCCGTTAATGTCATCCATCCGGCCCGCAACAGCGAATAGCTTATTGTTGTTGTAATAAGTTGGATAAAAAAACACAGAATGATAATAACTCGGTTTTATTGACTTGCTAGGTAAAGCTTAATGACGAGCATAATACGCAGAAAATTTAACTTAAGCATAACAGCTAACAAACAATTGAAATGATTCCCACTAACAATATAAACTACTGAATATACCTCGGTAATTATACCTACCTATTTCCGCTTTTAATCACTAGATGTCGTCAAGTGTCACGGTCGTATCGATACACACAATAGTAATTGTAGTAATTGAATCAGCGTAGTTAGCAAGCGTATGCTCGCTCAGAGCGCGTACTCGGTGACTGGTCTAGAAATTATAGACAATGACAGAAAAATGAAAACGGTTTTGGCCCTTGGTAATCACTGGAGTAAACAGTATGTCCCGAAGGCTGGAAAGTTTGGAGACCCCTGATCTAGGGTATTATCTTTTAAATCAATCAAATTAGGCTCTAAAATAGTATTCATTGATCGACTGATAAAAACATGAGAAGGAGTTAAAAATTCAAATTTCTCACTATCATGAGAAATTGGACTTAATGGTTTACAGTTCATAACTGCTTCAGTTTGTATACATGCAACTAAAATTTTCCACAGCTTAAACTAGCGTCTTTAATTACTCTTATAAAATGAAACTTAATGATTTAATAGCCACTTACCAAAACCACCAAAATTGGTGCTCAAGACACAATAAATTTCCATTCAATACCTTCTTCACATAAATATTAAAATAACTTATTATCAGGATTGATAACCAACTCTTGAATCTTTTGAATTTCTCTGTTTGCACCTACAAAACTCTTTGCATTATCAGAATACATTTTAGAGCATTTCCTTCTACAGGCGATAAATCTTTTTTAAAGCAGCTATAAAGGACTCTGATGATAAATCAGAAACAATCTCAATATTCACCGATTTAAATACAAAGCAAATAAATAACACATACATCCATTTTACTCACAATACTCTTTCTTTGTTTACTTAATTTAACGAAAAAATAGCCCGCAGAAATCTACTCCTGAAACATTAAATGGATAATTCAATGTAACTATCTGTTGGTAAACTATTCATTAATTGTGTTGACACTATAGGTTTCACTTTAAAATAAATAACATATTTATACATTATTTTTTTCCAAATAGATTTCCACCTGCAGGTCAGAATTAGCCAGGATAGAAAAATGATCGAACCAGTCCAGCAGAATACTTTAGATGTTCTTAACTTTCAAGCCCATGAGCGTTCTTTTCATTAATTTCACAAGAAAGCAGCATAAAGTTCAAGTCTTGGGAGAGTAAGACTTTTGAATGGGGCAACTCCCGATTTACTAGTTATTAGTTTTGACATTAGGAGGTTATGGATTATTATTGAGGAGGTTATGGATTATTTTGCCAGAGGAGGTTATGAATTTACAATAAGCTGCAGCTCAGTAACTATGTTCTGAGGCAGCAGAAAACCCATTGAATCTGAATATTATCCTGTTCTAACTCAATAAGTCTTTTAATTATTATCTTACTCACACTCTGAAGGTTTCTCAGAAATTGAGATCATTATGTTCTTTTTGAATCTGTGACTAGATCGGCAAAATTTATGTTAAAACACCACATTCGTTGCAGGAAGATCTTCTCTTTCCACACCACTGGACCCAAAGTTTCAAAGGATCAAATAGTGTAGCTATAGTTGACAATATACTTCGCTTAGTGTTTGAATCCTCAATTCTATTCTTACTTTGAAAGGAAAGTAGTCTTCTTCTGAGCTCCAGTATACTCCAAGTGTCTTCGTTTCGGTTGGTTTGGCAAAATCGTATTTTTTTTGGTTAAGTGAAAGTTCAGGGTGATTTCCAAACCACTTTGGCAGTGTCATTCCTCCTCTTTGAAACATGATAATAAGTTGATACTGCAATTCTTTAGCCTCTTTCAATGTTGTTGCACCACTCAGTACGTCGTCCATTTCTTATGACCGGAGAAACCATCGGGAAGTTTCTCTTCATCTCTTGCTAATTGTCTCAAAGTACACATTGGCTTATAGCATCGTATGGCGCACTAAGAGTTCCACATGTAGCTGACTAACTCATGCGTTTTTGGTGTCTCATGTTCACCTTTTTTCCCACAATATTCTCTGAAACCCATATTAACTCGAATCAATCAGGATAATACGGTACACCATTTTGATCTCCGCGGATGAAGCGTAAACAGGAATCCGAAATCTCGTCATGATTGTAATTAAATCATCTTGTATCTTGCATCTATAGTTCAAGAATCTTCTTTTTGGGGTCTTTGAGGAGCAATTAAAGCCCACTCGCAATCTCAGACCGTAAATGTCACGATGAATTGCATAATAAGATGCATCTGGTATTTTCTCGTCAGTATCTTCCTCATGTGACCCAGTCTCTTGTACTCTTCCATAAACTCTCTGTATAGTTTCAAGTAATCTTGATCAGTTGACAATCAATAATCTTAGTTCTTTGAGAGTTATCTGCTTAGAATCTCCTCTTTCAGAGGTATTTGTACCTGCCCTTCGAGTTCTTCCAATGCGTTTCAGCAAGTTGTTCCTCACATATAGAATGTTCACTATCACCCTTTAATTCCAATTTGATTATATTTCTATCAAAAAAATCTTCACAAGTTGCACTGAATTACAAGAGCATTGTACATTATCGTAGAATTTCACATATACATCAATAGATATGATACTTGTTTTTATTCTGGACGCGGCACCAAAAACATTGAAAGCCCCCTACACAAATATTGTAAGACCAATAAAGGAATATGCCGTACCATTATGATCCCACTCTTGCTCTTCTTCAATAGAGAAACTAAATAAGGTACAGGCTAAGGCGGCAAAGATAATGTTTGGCGCAGTCTCCTCCACCAACAACTTAAGAATACAAAAGCTAGTTAATTTACAAACAGTGTCCAAAACTTTGATTAGCAGCTTGTATCCTACCAGACTTTCACAAACTGGAATCGGAAGTCAAGGTTAAATAGATCGTCTTGACTATTGTTTAATAGGGCGATAAAAGAAAGAATCCACTTATTGCTCGAAGCGCTCAAAATTAAAGGAACTACTATTCCATAAGATAGTGCCTGAAATCACACCGCAATAGTCCTTGATCTTATTCAACACTTCTCCAAGAGAGACCCAAAGGAGAAATCAAAGGAATTGGGTATCAAAAGAATAAATTCCCTTTTATTACACACACACAAAATTTTGCTATATTTTTTTATGAAAAGATATGAATTTTTATAAAATATTTTAGCATTTATTTCTATTATTTAATAGTATATTGAATACAAATTGAGAAATAATTTATAAAATAAATACTTTTTTTCAACTTTTCCCATAGTATTTTATATTTTTAAGAATCATTTTATATATGTCGGAACCTCCATAATAAATATTAAAATATCCATCCATAATAAAATACTTCACCTTTGGAAAGTCGAAAAAAAAGAACAATTAGACTAAATAACTTAACCTAGATTATTCGACCCACATTTCGAAAATCTCAGACTGTATAATCTTTTAGTTTTAACTTATAAATTAAGAAAATCTCCATTTTTTTTTTTTTTTTTTTTTTTTTTCACAATTTGGGTTGACATCCGGCCAGTTAATTGCATTTTATCGTTTTCAAAACATTTAAAACTAGTTTGGGAGAAAAATTGAAAATTATAACCACAAAATTTTTTTTTGTTGTTCTAACGCAGCTGGCAAGCAATGAGACAGTTGTCTTGAATGCCTTAAGGCAAGCGCTGCACAGACGTTATTCACTTAGCACTATCCAGGAGGTGAGTGTAGCTTGAAGATAAGCTACGGACGCGGAGTAACAATACCTCCGCAACTCTCTACGATCCTGTTAGACCGGGACCTACGGTTTAAAGTGGATTCCGAACTACTACAAACAACCATGGAACCGCCGGGACTCGAATCCGAAACCTGTGGTACCGAGGCCCAAATCTCGGCCATTCGGGCACTGGTCAACAACCATTTTTAGTCAAAAAGGCGTAGAACTATTTCACGTAAAACGAACTGAAATATTTTGAAACATTTTTAAAATATTTTAATTTTTTAAAGATTTTTAGTGTAAAAGAAAATAATTATTATAAAGTAAAATATAATCAAGTAAAGAGAATAATTATTATATAATTAGTATATTTTAATGAATTCTAAAGGAATTTCTATTATTATAAAAATCATGAAGTTTTTGTACATCACCATTTTTTTCGTTACACTCGTATCAGTGTTCATATTAAATTTGAAAAAGATTTCAACATTTTTTGTTCTTTTTAACTATAGACTGTAATTCATGAGAATTATTTCAAGTTTACAAAATTGCTGTTAAAGCTGAAGATAAAATTAAAGTGAAAGATAATGTCTTTTATTTAGCACTTATCGTAAGTTAGTACTTTAAAATTTATTATTCAGAAAAGTTATGAATTAATATCTACTGCAAATCATCTTATTACTTATACACTAATGGCAATAATCAATGTATAACAATAGCTTAGGATAAACATGGGAAAATGTTTAAACTTCAGGAACTATGGCAATTTTACATTATAAAAAGAATCCAAGAAAACATTTTTCCTGAGATTAAAGGTTAAAAGCAGATTTCATTGTTTCAATAAATGGCAACCATTTCGAACTAATGGTCCAACGATGACAATTTTACAGAAAATTGTTCCCGGTAATTAAAAAGCAAATATTGTAAGTATTTTTTTCAGATTTTTAAGGATTTTTATTTTGAACCATCTTCACACTGGACACTTTGGGCCGTCTTTATTTGGAACTGCACTGCTTAAAATTTTTTTTTTTTTAGAGATTGTTTAAAAAAAAAAAATGATTATAGAAATTTATTTCATTGCTCTACATTAAAGGAACATTTTAAATATAATTTTTATTGTACAATTGAAGACCAGAGTATTTTTTTATAAATTAAAATGATAAATTAGTAAAAGAGGAAGAAACGGAACAGAGCCGATAATAGATGAGTGATATTTATTTCAATCAGGCCAAGAAAATCCTAATGATAATTAAAGGATTATTTAAGAATTAATGTTAGCTTTAATTATGTAATGGAGATCACATGAGAGACGGAGAAAATATATATGGCCGTAGCATGATAATTGACAAAAGAAAAGCATTTTAATTTAACAATTAAAATGACCACAACATTACATTTATACCATTATATTTAAAGTATATAATAAACACCTAATTTTTTATGGATGTATTTTCAAGGTGTAAAGAAGCACAAATTGCAATTAATATCATTAATTTCAATTAGTCATCATCTCTGTGCATTTGCAAATTAATAGTTCTCTTGAATGTAATCCTTCATCAAGTATTCGTGTTATCTATCAGTGATTTCCCTTATACATGCTTTATTGGTGATCAGATGAACTATAGGTTTGTTTTGTCATTCTGCGGTCATTTTGTGCACACTTTAGGCTAATTAGATCGGGAGCTACAGTTTAACGTGGATTCCGAACCACCAACAAACATCTATGCCATCGCCAGGATTCGAACCTGAAGCCTTCTGTAAATATATTTGTTTGAGTTAATTAGTGAATATTACTGAATGTTACTTTCGTAGTTATTAAAAAATACATATAACTCCCAATTTTACAGGAGAGAAGACAATATTTTCCTCAAAATCAGTAGAAGATTTTTTTTTAATTGCGCCAAAGTAGAAAAGTAATAATAAAAAAAAAAATGTTGTATTATCTATCTCTATTTCAAAACAAATATTTTTAGTAAATCACTGCTTAATACTTATAATCGCTCCATATTTAATTAACATCTGTGCACGTTCCACTTTATCCTGTAGACATGCTCGCTGCAAAGATGTGGAACACCAGCGACCAGCTATGAACTTCAGCGACCATTTTTAAAAGCAATTTGGTACAAGCAAAACTTCCAGAATAACAAAAAAACAAAACAAAAAAAAAAAAAGGAGTTCGTTCAGTTCTCAGCTTAATTATCTAAAATACATAGAAATGATAAGCAAAACAAAAAAAAATTCTGATGTGAAAAATAATAAATATAAAAATTGATGTTAAACATAGTAATTAGATTACAAATTGGAAATATGGACAAATGGGCAAAAATGGTGTGACAAAAATGGTATGGACAAAAATGGACAAATCACAAATAGAATTTTCTATCTACAAATTCATTTGAATAGCAATGATAATAAAGGCATGCATGTAGAAAAATTGAATAAAGAACAATTTATATTAAAACATTTATTTTGCGAATGAATTACCTCAATTCGAAATTTCCTAATTTGTATTCACGAAATTGATTTTACTGTTTCATTGGCACATTTCAGTATATTCATCGAGGAGGTTGCTAACATTTCCTGCAGGTAGTAGTTAGTAGAACAAAGATCATTTTCGAAGTAAAAAATTATAAATTATTATTTGCGTTCAACAATGTCGCTAGTAAATTTGTCCTGGATAACTATAGTGAGCGGCATATATAACACTTTAAACAATGGAAATATAGACTTTGGATCGTATTTATCAATATAACCAGCCCCACACACTCAAGCCCCCCACAAAAAAATACCCCGTACAAATGAGAACTAAATAATATTATATATTTCAAAGTAAATAAAGAAATCTTTAGTTGATATTAATTAAAAAAAATGTTTTAATATTTGATTAAATTTTTGTACTAACACAAAATTGGCCTGATGACCGAGTGACTAGCGCTATTGCACTCGGTTGAGTTTCGGGTTTGAGTCCCGGCGGTGCCATGAATGTTTGTAGTGGTTCGGAATGCCCTTTAAACTGTAGGTCCCAGTCCAAGATGACTGTAGAGCGTTGGACGAAGAGCCCAAAAAGAAAACTTCTCCCATCTCGAAATCTATCAGTAGACAGACGGCCTTGGTCAAATTTTTTTTATTAATCGATTTTTTTTAATGCATTCATGCCTAAAAAATGTTTGCATTCATGCCTAAAAAATGTTTGCATTCATATGCCGATCCAAAGAGCATCAAACATTCATTTTTAATGCACCACATTACAATAACGACATTTATTTTGTTGAGAACTATTTCAAAATGGAATATGCTTTTTGGCAATAAAAAAAAAAATGATATAATTTTTTTTTTTAAATTACTTTGATAGAGATCTGGCATCCAAACTAGTACCTTATTGACAAAGAATCTGATCTTCCAGTTTGTAACAAATTATAAAACATAGAAAACAATGAAAATCTTTATAAAAAATGATTTATTAGAATATTTTAAAAAACTGAAATTGATTTATGAGGAAGCAGGTCTCTAGAAAAAGCAAAACGCCAACATTAGACAAGCAGTGGCGCATTCCTGCTCTCAGCACTGACGATATCGCAAATAAATTTGGTCCAAAGTTAATTTATCATTATGCAATAGTATTTTTTTCGTTTTGTTTCTCTGTAATAAAACATAAAAATGTGTTAAGAGGGCCATTGTTTTGTTTTTGATTTTGAGGGCCATCAGCAGGGCCAGATTTAGATGTAAAGAGGCCCTAGGCTATTCCACTTATAAGGCCCTTTCACCTCCCATTTTTAAGTTTGTAAATTACATGAGAGATAATAAAATGCATTCATTACTGTAATATATATATATATATGTTAAATGAAACATGTTGTGAATGGTACTAATCTTTATAAAAAAATGTGGCATGGATAATAAATAAAAAAAAAAGTCGAGAACACTTATTTGGACATTTATTCTCAGCACCCTATATAGTACTTGTAACAATAACTCATCAAACATAACACACAAAATTCAAATAATAAAAATCTTTGACTGCGAAAATAAAATATCTAATAAAAATTATCATATTTTCTACCAAATTAAATTAAATATATTGAATACATTGAAGATAAAAGCAAATTCATTTCAGATAAATTTATTTCATAATAATTCGCATTTAAAGTTTAAGTATGAATTTTAAGTTTTAAACTAAACCAAAAATGGAACTTTATTCAAACAAAATCCAGATCCCCAAAAAGAAAATATCAAATTGTACTTTGGTGCAATCTAGTATATACAAACGAACAGACCCAACGAACCGAAAGCGTTGATCTTAACCAATACATTTTTATGTTTGTTTATGACTCATATGTATAGAATTTCTCCTTATTTTCGATTCAGTCTTTTAGTGTTTACTGTTTTTAGAATAGTGTAATTCTAATCTTGCTAATAATTTGAATGTGGCTCTTGATCTTGAGACTCTAGGCTGAAACCTAGTTAGCCTATAGGAAAATCCGGCCCTGGCCATCAAGATGTCTAATGCCGGTTGAGAGTGATCTAGAAAGAAGGGGCTCAGGCAATCACGGTGAGATTGCGCAATTCCTGAGAGATTGCGACAAATCAAGGAACAATGGAGTGACATCACCCCTGCTAGGTGCGACGCGACGTCTAAAACAGAGAAAGAGGCGAGCGACACGCGCCAGACACTTGAGAAAAGTCCTGCTAACTTTTCGGTTGCGGCATCCTGAAACAGGCATTTTAGCTTCTTCTTTCTTTTTTTTCTTTTTGCATCGTTGTTCCCCCCTCTCTCTCTCGGTCGACCTTCTGGAAGTCAAGAAGCAACTCAGCCATCAATCACTGTCAGGACGCCCGAAATGAAGTCGGAGCCCACTCGAAGCTGTAATTCTGTATTTTTAAAATTCTACGTTTTATTTCGTAAACAGCGATCAATCTCAATATAACGAGCGTTATCGCGCATCGTCTGAATAATGTTATTGATGCCACAGTTGCTGTAGGTAATTTTTGTTACTTTGTGTCTGAAAAACTGTGCCTTCGCTTTTTTTTTCTTTTCGAGTACCGTCGTCTGCACTGTTCTTTTTTTTTCCTTCTTTTTATTATTATCATTATTATTCTTTTGTGTTTGTTTATTTATTTATTGAAGTATATGCGCCTCGCCACCTACTTTAGAGTTGTGTCACTAATTACCGATGGTGGGAATCAGGATGCAGAGTAACACAATGCTGTCATACTGTTTCACGTTATCAATCAAGTCTGGTTCCTACTGCATTGCATGAATGTCTGGGAAGACGTAGTAAAGGAGAAAAAAGAAGGCTTTATTTTTTGCAGGGCTCATTCTGGAAAAGGTCTATTTAAGTGGTATGAGAATAACCAAAAAGTAGGAAGAATTGGAATAGCAGACATTTTGTCTGTAGTCTCTGGATTTTTGCAGTACTCTGGGAAAGCGATCTTTACTCTGGAGTTTCGAGTTTCGCAACTGTTTCTGTGTTGTATTTCATCAGTTTCTTACTTTTAAGAAATTATTTAATGTAATCTAAATACTTAACTCAATAAAAAAGAAGAAAATATGCATAAGAATAATGATAGCAACAAACTCTGCTTTACATAAACGCCAAATTGGTTTGGTTCGTCGCCTTACTGTCATCTTGTGCACACGAGAGCTCAACAGTTCAAAGTGGATTCCAAACCATTCACAAACATCCATGCCACCGCCAGGATTCGAATCTGAAACCTGGGATACGAAAGGCCAGAGCGCTAGCCACTTGGCCACCAAATAAATGGAAAATGGTCCAACTCTAATATTCTTACTAATGTGTTTCTTTATTTAATTGCTTTTATTAGTTGTACAACAATAGTACAAAAGTTAATTTTCAAAAATAATAACAATAATGGTAAGTATTTTTTAAAAATATATTAAAAATTTTTTTGCTTCTAAAAACTAAATCTGAATCTATAAATCTTGTAATTTTTAATTAAATTACCTACACATACATTAAAAAAAGAAAAATTATAAAAAAGTTTTGATGACAGTAAATTAAAATAAAAAAAAAAATCTTCAGTGATTTTGAATGGCGTATAGCAACGTCGTTTGGCAGTGGGCTCTTTTATATTCGAACAGAGGAAATACATTTCAAAACAAGAAATTTTGAAATTCCTGTTTATGACGGGTGATGAACACGATAAAATATGCTGGTGAAAAGTTCCTTCGTTACGGACGAGAGGAAAATTGAGGATACGTACCTTTAGATGCCTTACTTGAATGTGTTCATTCTAAGCTGCAATGGCACCAAAATGGATGTAGCGTAATAGTTTAAATTTTAAATTAAAAACATATTAAAATGCATGTAGAAATGCAAAAAAATGTTGCATGTATATGAAAATTAAAACATAATAAAGGAATCAAGCAAATGAAATGTAGCTTACACTAAATGGAACGAATGTATCTTACGCTAAAAGGTAATGTGTGACATTCCTTTTATATATTCCTTTTTTGAAGATCATACGGCACCTGAAGTGGCTGAAATTAGAGTTCGGAAGGAAGTAATCTGAAATCTGAAGGGAAGCAATCCTCAGATATTTTCAAAACCTTTCAGTAGCTGAATCAATAAGAAGATGAAATTACGGTTCGAATAATTGAAGCAATCTGAAATGCTATTCCTCGTATATATTCAAAAACTACAACATAAAAACTTTTGGATTGAATGAAAGTAATTTGAAATGCTTATTTACAAGTATATTTTAGTATTTTTAAAGAGCTGAATCAGAAAATAGTTGAACTTATGGTTTGGAATGGCTTAAGCAGTCAAATGCTATTTCACTAAAAGGAATCTGAAATGCTATTTCTCAGATATATTCAAAAGTTGTGCAAAAGCTGGGGATGCGACAACAACAACAATAAATGGGCTGTCACACTGTGATGTTATCTTAAAATATATTTAAAATAAACATACAATTTTTTTATAGTTGACCTTATGCTACTATAACTTTATATAATTAAAACCTTTTTTCCAAAACTGTTGAGAAAAAATAAGTTAAAGATAATTTTTAAATAGGCATGCATGTCGCGTTTTCTTATTTATAATAAAGCAGTCAATGATACACCGTTAAATCACATTTTTTTTTTAATTGTGACAAATTTGTTAATTAATTTTTACATGAACGAAGACTTTAAAATATTGAATACCCTCATTGCTTGAACAGTGTACTTACTACTCACGCAAAAAATGATCAAAATCATTTTGGCTGTTTTTATCACTTAATGGATGTTAAATCTATGAATAACTTAAAATCGACATAAGATACAGCTTGTTTAAAATTGAGCAGACATGTTTATATCTCGAAATCAAATCCACTTGTTTAATATTCAAGGTAATTAATATTGTTGGTACTGAGTAAAAATATTTAAATCAAGATTCTGTCAAATCGAGCCTTTGAGACTGATGGGTCTGGCTGCTGAATCTTCCACCAGATAAAAGAAGGGATTGCAAATGTCTTTTTAGAATCTTCTTTTTCGCCCGAGGCGGAAGAATTAATCGCGCTTCTTTCTGCATTTTGGCCCAACCCAACAATCTGCGCAATCAACTCGAAGCGTTGTTTACATCGAGCGTTTTTAATTTTATTCGACAATTTATTAGCTTGTTTTGCTTTCGATGTTATAATAATAAGCATCTTCGAATCGCGTGGTCAGTTCCTCCGAGTTAGCTGTCACTTTTAACGTCGCAGAGTTTCGCGAATGAATCAAGCACGGAATTAAGTCGCATGGACTTAATCAATGGAAAAGAAAAGTCATCCATTACGTTACCATGGTACGCATTTAAAATAGTAGAAACGCATAGAACACTTAAGTGATTACAACTTAAGAATCCATTTTTTTATATCTGTTGATTATCTAAAAAAATCATAACAAATTTTATTTAATTCATTTTTAGTTAAATAAAGTCTGTAATTTTTTAGGGGGGTGAGGTAAATAAACTTCAAAACAAAATTGATGTCATAACTTTGTCCGTGTTCTTATTTCAAATTTGTATTTATTAATATCCACATTTATATACTGTTTGATTTTGAATCGTTACAGTCTTTTTTTTAATTTTTGGATCTGACATAATTCCTAATGTTATCCATTGATGTAGAATTCTAATTTTTAAAAATTTTTTTTACATAATAATTTGTTTTCCCATCTCATAAAATAAGTTTTATGCAAAGATTAATTAATTAAGATTAGTTCAGGCATGGCCAACACGCGACCCGCCTTGAGCATTTTTCCGGCCCGAGAGATTTATCACACTTTTACAAAATATATTTATTTTAATAATGGACAAAGTAGTGAAATCCAATGTATTAAAAAAATATATTATTTGTACATCCATATATTCAAAAATTAACTGTCGAAATTAGTTGTCTAATTTAGAGTTAGACAAATACAACAAAATTTTTGAAATATATTCCTTTCTCTTTCATGTTGAAATTGAGTCGTTCTCAGAATATCTCCAAATGGAACTGGTTACAATATTGAATTAAAACACATTTTTTAAACATTAGAATCAAGAATAAATTTTTATAACACTTACGTCACAAAAGAGAAATTTTCCAATTTCCTAAAATGAAATTGACCCAACACGAAACACTTTCAAACACAACACCCATTACGATGTGCCAATATCCAAATTGAGATCGATTTGCAAAAGCTAAATGAAAGAGTGGCGAAACAAATACTGCAGTAGTAAAATAAATATTTTTTAATGATTTTATTTTTATTTCGTCTATATTTATATATTTGGGTCCTGAATGGCCGAGTGGCTAGCGCTCTGGCGCTCGGTACCACAGGTGAGTCCCGGCGGTGCCATGGATGTTTGTAGTGGTTCGGAATCCACTTTAAACCGGTCCCGGTCCTAATAGGATCGTAGAGCGTTGCGGGGGCATTGTTACTCCGCGTCCGCATCTTCAAGTTACACGCGCCCCCTGGGTAATGCAAAGTGAGAACGTCTGTGCAGCGCTTGCCTTAAGGCATCTAAGACGTCCATGTCGGTATGCCAGCTGCATTGGAACAAAAAATATTTATATATTTTTTATATTTCATTTTTAGTGTTATATATTTCTTTACAATGTGTATCATTATTATCATATTATATATGTTTGCATGCAAGAATAATAGTCAACACAATAATAATAACTCATTATGTTTCAATTTTTCACTTCAAAAAAATGTCTATAGTGGGTCTAAATCTATTATGGGATAAGATGATGCATTTCCAAAGGGACCCGCAAGATCATTTGGGTTGACTACCCCTGATCTGATTTAATTTTAATTTAATTTAGTACTTTTCTATATGGACCCCACTAGGTGCACGAAGCATAACAAAATGGTATTTGATTGTGTGCTTGCGGCATACATTGCTCATTAATGGCGGCAATGCAATCAGTGATATTCTGCTTTAGATGAGTTCTGTTCCGCACCTTTGTCCGATGCACGATATCTTTAACACAGCTTTGGATTCCTCATCCACGATGTCACTCCCACACTTCCTTTCTATGTTAGCTTGCGACGACAGCGACTCGGAAGGACTTAGCAACACATTTAGGTTTTGAGCAGTGCAATGAAAAAAAAATCTAAAGTTCCGATTGATTAATCCTAATGCACATAATTACGATCATATTCATTTCATATTGTTTGATGTGATGTAGAAACATTATCCTGTTGTTTAATCAATGCCGGCCTCTTTGACTTGAGAGGATGCACCACTACATGAGCAGATTTATAATAACCCATTCAGCATTATTTAGGACACTGCATCCCCAATTCACCATGGACATCTCACTTGAACACTGTCAGGCGATTCGTAATCTACCTCTACTTCTCATAGAGGTCCAATGGAAGAAAATTTCTGTCTACAAATTTATCTTGTCTCTCTACCCAGCATATACTGCTCGTGAATAACCAGGATGTATTTCTTGGGTTTCGAATCCGACTTTCCAACAAGCTATTCATCAGACTACTCAGACCACAGTAGAGACAGCATTTCACTATGAAATCTTAAACGGGATGATTATAAAAGAGCTTTCTCGATAAATGAGTCTCTAGCTATCACAGAAACTGAATAAAAATTTGGTTTAAGATATATTTTGTGGTAAACGTTCAAATGTTATATGAAAAAACAACAGTTAAATTATAATAATTACGATTATAGTGACACGATTTCGAAAATTTAAAATAACAACACTTACTTTCCTTTTTATTGGAACGGGACCTCGGTAGTGAAAAACTATAAATCATTGTAGCACAAAAATACCCGGCGCTAGACAGAATAAGAAGAAAAGTTAAAACAACCAATTAAAGCAGAGAAGCATAAGAAAGCAGAACATATTAATGTGTTTCACAAATTTTCTATGTGACTTCCTCCACACACTATGACACTTTGCATGCGGCAGATGGTGGATAGCACTGAAACACTTACCATGGCAAGAGGAATCTATTGAACCTGACGTCTGAAGGCATTTTTCAAATCAGATGGAATTTGCGGATTAGATGCACTTTGGATTCCAGCTATCTCCACAGCCGTAAATCAGTGGATCGGGGAACCTTGGCGGCTACAGAAAAGTGAGGTGGCAGAAGATAACTCAAACTGTAGTGTTACCACTACTAAATGTGTTAATTAAGGTTTTTACAGAAAACTCCACATGTGGGGAAGCGCCATCTTGTATCTACACTACGTAATTCTCTGTTGCCAATCATGAATTACACAATTAGTCAAGATTTCTAGATAGCTAGCACTCACTAACGTATTTGCAGATCATCAATTCTCATAAAAAAAGTAGGGGTCAATGTTTGGTTTGTCGCTCTACGGTCATGTTGTGCACACAAGGACTAAACGGACAGGGACCTACAGTTTAACGTGGATTCCGAACCACTAACAAGCATTCATGCCACAGCCAGGATTTGAACCTGAAGCGTGTGGTACCAAACGCCAGAGCGCTAAACGCCTGGCTATCAGGGTGCTAGGGTTCGAGGATGAAGGTTCTTGTTATACCACACAGCACAATCACCTTTTCTTCGTGCAACGGAAGAGCGACCACATTATGGGGATTACTCTCTGCCGAATGCAGCATTTCTTCGAATTAATGCAGTTAATGAGCCTCGTCCTTCCACAGAATGCATAAAGATCAGTTGTTACCAACGCCACACTGGATGAGGAATTCATTCACGAAATCGATGTTTAATTGACTCAAACTGCCACTCACACGCAACACCTGGACGCGCTGAAACTGATGCGGAAAATGTGGAGGACAGCGATCAGAATCTGCAGAACGAGTGAGACACCCAGAGTGGCAAGATGAACTTCGCTTGTCGTCTCATGAGCTTCAGCAACAGTCTCGACTGGAACAAAATCGTCCAGGTCGAGATCGGTGGTGTGTGCAGCCAGTTTTTTCCAATTTGTGTAGCAAGTTCCGAGCAGCTTTCACAGTCAATGTCTTTGTGGCATTCGTTCCAATTCGTTCGTTGTTATTTCGTAGATTTAAAAAAAGGAAAAAAAAAACACTGAAAATTATATAACATGCTTATATGCTTATATATTAACATTTTTTATATATATAATGATAAATAAATAATATAACTTAACAAAGCAAATAAAAACCCCAATGCATAATATTGCATTAGCTAAAAAGATTTTTGCATTTATTCTATTTTTGCAGTAAACAAATGATTAATTAAATGATTAAAAATTAAAAATGAGCGATGAAAAGGACTAATGATTAAAAATGAGTGATTAGCCAAATTTTATTTATGAAATTTTCTTGATAATCATACCTCAAAATGTTTTATCTTAGATATTTCTTAAATCCTTGCACATTTTAATGTATTATTTAGAAACAACCGCATCTACTTCTTTGAAAGCAATTTTAAAATAGTACAGCATGTTTCTTTGGCAATATATACAGTGTGCAGATAAACAAATTACGAATCAAATCAATCCTGCATCCAAACTAGCACGTTATTGTCAAGGAATCTGATCCTCTAGTTCTGAGGCCGCCTTGAATATTTTCCTGGCCCGTGAGATTGATCACACTTTTACAAAATCTTTTTTATAACGGCCAAAGTAGGGCAAACCAATGTATTAAAAAATTAATTATTTGGGCATCCATATATTCAAAATTACATCAAATATGCAAAAGAAATAAGAAGACTTACAGCTGCTTTTGAAAGCCGATTCAGTAATTTAAAGTTAAACAAATACAATAAAATTAAATTTTTTTATTAAATTTATAACACTTACGTCACAAAAGAGAAATTTTCCAATTTGAGAAATATGGCACAAAAGTTGTTAGCATTTTGGGTTCAACTTACACCTGCAAATCGTTCGTTTTTTTTTTCATAAAATGAAATTGATCCAACACAAAACAAGCTCAAACATAACGGACGCTAACCTGCAACACGATGTGCAAATACCCAAATTCAGATCGATTTGCAAAAGCTAAGTGAAAGAAGGGAGCACTAGTAAAATAAATATTTTTTAATGATTTCATTTATATTTATATATTCTTTTATATTTCATTTTTAGTGTTATATATTTCTTTACAATGTGCGTTTAGTACCATTATTATTATATTATTTATGTTTACATGTAAGATTTATAGTAAACACAAAAATAATAACTCACTATGTTTCAATTTTTCACTCCAAAAATGTCTATAGCGGGTTTACATCTAATATGGGGATACATAATTTTACATGCGGCCCGCAGAGTTATGATGCATTTCTTAAATGGTCCGCTAGATCATTTGGGTTGGGCATCTCTGCTCTAATCTGTTATAAAATAGAAAACACCGAATAAAAAAAATACATTTTTAATATCTAAATGCTTAATTTTTTTATGGAATTGTTATCTTTTTTATATGTCTTCTGAATCTGTCAAAAAAGTATTAGTGTTATATTTTTTAATTATAATGTATATATGATGAAATAGACTGCGAAGAAACAAGTAATATAAAAAAAAAATTTTTTTTAGTCAATTCCTACTTATTTTTCACTCTATTGCAGAAAGTCCATTATAAATAATTTTCATTCATTTTTTTAAGTTCATCTGGCGCCATCTATTGGTAGATATATGCAACTTAAATTTTAAAAAAAAACTAAAATTAATTAATTAAATTTATTTAATGAATTAATATTTGAAAAAAACTGTATTAACATCAAGTGTCATCCAAAAAATTAAAAAAAAATGTACTTGAACTCGAGCGGCTGAATAAAAAGTATTTTATTAAGGATTGAAAATTTGAACAAGATATATATATGGAGAGTGTGAGCTAATAGAAGGAATTGAAAAAAGGAAGTAAACATCGGTGAGCCGTGGCCAGTGAGTGCTTCCCTTCTTCTTCTTCTCCTCAGACAGCTTCTGAGTTGGTAGAAAATGTAATAAAACAAGAAAGGAGTTGGTTGCTACATTTTGGAAAATGATTTGCTACTAACTATTTTCCTCGTTCTTTATTTTAACACAAAGTGAAAGCAAAGAAAATATTCCGGTTTATCAAATGCATCGTCTCTGGAAGTTTTGAACTACATCTAAAAACCATCCTATATAACAACATTACAAGTCTGGACTCCAGACAAAACAAAATGTTCCAGACGTAATACTTTTTTTAAAGTTCAACGAACTTGTACTTTAGGAAAAAACCCTTTGGTCATGAAACAACATGAAACTTTTCGCAAAATATATATTTAAACTTTCCAAAACACATTCTTCTTATAAGAGATAAAAAAAACCCCAAAAGCAAATTGAATTTTTCCCAAAGGAAAACTGAACATAACTTGTTACGTTATATTTTTTGACACTATTGTAAAAGGTATGGTTTTCAGTACAAAAAAAAAAAAAAAAAAAAAAAAATCAAACATTTTGAGCTATTTGGATTGTTGTTAACTAAGCAAATGTTTTGTAAAAATGTTTAGACTAATAAATACAATCTTATTAACACAATCTAACAATGTTGCATAATAGAATTGTTTGTGTAAAACAACTTATAATTATAAGTCCCATTTCATAATAACTACCCAATAAATCTAAATTGCTTTGAAAATTTAATAACATCCAGAATCCTAAATAAATTAGTTTATAAATTATTAAAGATTTATTTATTAAAAGGAATATAAATAATTATAGATACTCATTTTCTTCCTTCAATATGTTTAAATTTTTAAATTAGGAACCTCAAATGAGATTAAATCAAGTGTAATAGAAAATAGGTCTTTATTTACTAAAAAAAAAACCTTTCATGCTGAATGAAGTGATTACTTTAGAAGATGTATCTTTCATATTTTTAAAAATAAAAACCCTCAGTGCAGTGTGAGCATGGCATTGACCGCTCACGAATTTCAACGTATCATGTGAGAACATTGCTGGATGAATACTACGTATGGGAGTCCAATAGCCCCAACATTTATGAAACAATGCGTCAGAATGCTACGAGAACTATTAAATTCGATAGCAGCAGGAATATACCTAAATTTGATAACTCCAGAACAGCATGAAGAAGGAATTGTTCAAATACTACACAAAACATTGCCAAATTCTGTGGGGAGTCTCCTAGGTGCTGGTTCAATTAACTTTTAATAAACATGAACTAATTCTTAAATACTATTTTGAAACACTAATCTGTTTAAGTTACTATTTTGAAACACTAATCTGTTTTAACTAATCTGTTAAGTTTGAAAACCAGAGAATTCAAAATGAATTAACTATCTTGATATGAGTCCATTGTTATATTTAGCAACACATATTTTTATACCCGTTTTAAAACAACAAAATCACGTGAAAAGCAGCGTTTACTTTAAATAAAATGTTTTGAAAAGAAAGTTTCTCGCTTTACGCGAAGAGATTAATCAATAATAATTTATACTCTTAAAAGTAATTAAAGCTCTTTATTTATTTATTTTTCTCTAGCTTCACTTTTTTTTTTTTTTTTTTTTTTTCTTGGAGACAACACCAGGACAAAATGTATAAATGACAAAACTATGTCATTAAAAAATGTTCATACTTGATTAAATATTTTTTTTGTTTGTTTTTCAATATAGTTTTTTAATTTGAATTTCTTAGTCTTTAAATGTCTGCATTAAATTCTTTTCTCTTAATACATCAAATACTCGTAGCCATAATTTAATCACACAATTTTGGATTCTTCCTCCGCTCTTGGATTGTATTTGGCGCTCACAATTTACGCTGATCTATTTCCTTAGATCACACACTCAATCCATCTAGTTATTCAACCCTGCAATAAAGTGCATAGAATTCCAGTTCTAAATCTGACATCTTGATGATAATGTTTTCCTTGCTTCTTGCGTATTTTTGAAGCAAATTATTCTTTGTGAAACAACCGAAGGAAACTTTATTAATTTGGACTTAACTATATAATTGTCGTCGTCATCAAAGTTAATTGACGTAATCATGATCACATGACATCACAGGTATGCATCATGGAAGTGGGTATAGATATCTTCGGTCAGTAAAAATGCTCATGTTACTCAATAAATTCTACTGTGCTAGGGGCCACAGGTTTTGAGTTCGAGTCCCGGTGAGGCCACGGATGTTTGTAGTGGTTCGGAATTCACTTTAAACTGTAGGTCCTGGTCTAATATGGCTGCAGAGATAGAGCAGACCCTGTAAAAAGAAACCATCTCTTGTCTCAATATGCCCACGATGGGGCCGTAGTACCAAGGAATTGGTTAGTTAGTTACTTATAAATTGCTAATTATATATTGTACTAATGCGGACGATTAAAATTTAGCTAAACTAACAAAACCTTTGCGACAAACTAAATAATTTTGGAGGTGAATTTAGCAATTGGATACAAATTTAAAAACATATTTGCCGGTTAATAAAACACAATTACCTTAATTTTCATGTCTTATTAAACGATACGAATACATACTACGTTATGATTTGGTTTGCCGCTCTGCGATCATTTTGTGCACACTTTGGTCTAATTAGACCGGGGCAACATGGATTCTGAACCACTCACAAACGTCCATGCCACCGCCATGATTTAACCTGAAGCATGTTGTACCAAAGGTCAGAGCGTCAGCCAATTCACCATGAGGTTGCAACTAAGTTATGGAGACCGAGTGTATAAAATAATATCTCAATAACTATTATTTTTTTTTCTAATGCAACTGGCAAACACTTACACAGTTGTCTTTGATGCCATAAGCAAGGGTTGCACCGACGTTACTCACTTAACACTACCCAAGAGGTGCGTGTAGCTTGAAGATAAGCTACGGACGCGAAGTAACAATACCTCCGCAATGCTCTACGATCCTGTTAGACCGGGACCTACGGCTTAAAGTGGATTCCGAACCCCTAACAACATCCAGGGCACCGCCGGGACTCGAACCCGAAACTTGTGGTTCAGAGCGCCAGCCACTCGGCCGTCAGGGCCCCTTAGGTCCCCCTTCTATTATAATACTATTCATTTAAAGAACATAAAATCTCCATCAGTTAAAGAAAATAAATTCTCCATCATTTTTTGATTAGAGGAAATACTTCTGATAATATAATTTTTTTAAATTTATGTAATATTCTTGCTCCAAAAGTAAAATAATTATAAGTAAAAATATTATATAATTTTTTTTTTTTAATTCTATCACTACGCTACTATCTTATATCTTGCCAAAGTTTTTATTTTCAGAAGAAAAAAATATTTTTATATAAGCAGATTTACGATTTTTCAAAAACTTCTATATACCGATATGTTGAAAAATTTTTATATAAAAAGGTTTTAGATAATAAAGTTTAAAATACAAAAAAAAAAAAAAAAAAAAAAAAATCTCTTTGAGCATATTACAAGAAATACGAAAAGGTTGTTTATTTTCAGCAACAGAGGGCAAAGTAAGAATGAAAATAAAATAACAGAGTGGCACCTTACACGAGTCATGTGTGGGTGGAGAAACTTCTGTCTTGAATTCAATAACACAATTATCAAATTGACAATAATAAAGTTAGGACTGAGACGTTGTGCTATTTCTATCCATAGTGGTGGTGTCTTGTCTGGTGTTTTAATGGTAAAATATATTTACGTGGGATTTTATAGAACGAGATCAAAGAACTTGTTTCAGCAGATAGGATGTGTAAAAGTTTTACAGGTACCCCCACATAACACCTTCATTGGATTTCTACAAATGTCATGTTATAGCAAACAGAAAAAAATATAAATGAATAAAATATATAAAAGAACATTTTTACTCCATTGTTTATGAAATTTGTTTAAATTAAGTGAAAGAGATTTATTAAACAATAATAGATCCAGAGAAATGTTATATATTAATATTACATAAAGATTTTCCCCCCATTGCTGCTAATTACCATGCATAATCATTCATTAGATCAGCTGTGTTCAAATTGAGGGGCTTGGCCTACAAGAAAGTCGAGAACACATTGAATTAATTTTTAATTTTGACGTATTTCCCATGAAATTTAGAATAAATTTTAAAATATCTCATAATTATTAATAATTTAGCAAGTCTATGTTATATTAGCTTCTAATTTATAAGGTTTGTCACGAATTTTAATCAAAACGTGATTAAAAGATCTCGATTTTTTCGCACAACAATTTATTCTCCATTAAATATATGTGTATTGTTTTGGTGAAAAGGGTTTTTAATGACCTTGATCACTTACAATTTTCTTCACATTTCTTTCACGAGCTTTTTTTTTTTCATATTTTTTTTTTTTTTTTTTTTTTTTTTCCAAGATCTTTTTATTCATAATATTTATTTACAAAATAATTGAGTAATTATTACATAATTTAGTAACAAATACTAATTCAGATGAAAAATAAATATAATAACAACTACGATTTTTTTTCTTCTTGAAAACGAGATTTTTGAAGAAAAGAAAATCATTTGGAATTACACAGTCCAGTCACATTAATGTGACCACCTGTCAAAAGTCAGAATATACACTCTTGTATATTCTGGCTTTAAGTGAAGTGCGGTATTAAGTGGAATTCTTTATATACACTCCACTGCAAGGTGCTGCCCCCTGCCTTTTGTGATTGGTTATTTCACGTTGACGTCGAAAGTAGGTGGTGGTCACATTAATGTGACTGGACTGTGTATATAGTTATTGTTTTTTTTTTTAAATTTTAAGATCTCTGTTATGTATTTTGCTCTTACATTAAATTCAAAATTTTATGGCTAACCTATGTATAGGGCCAGCTGATTGTTTATATGGCATTTTCATTTTGCTATTATTAATTTACAATTTAAAACTCAAATATTTCTAACTAAGAGAGAGCTTTCTGGTTATACTTTCAGACGAGAAATAAAATTCTTAAAAAAGATACTTCCCAATTTGTTGATGATTGAGGGCATTAAGATATTTGACAATTTTTGTATCAATTAAATATTTAATTTATATTTATTGTTTATTTAAGTTCTCTATTTTTGTTTTAATTAAGTATTTGCTTTTAGTCATTGCTGCTTACAAAATTGATTAATTGAGACTATAAATAGTATTAATTCTAGATATTTTAATGTAAATAAATAAATAAAAGTCCTGCTATTTCTATATTAATAAAAATAGATGAATAAACTATTAAAATTGTTATGACATTTAATGATGACTGAGAACTAAGATTGGGAATGAGGGAGAATCATCCCTTACTAAGAAGGCTCACAGATATATAGTTACAGTAGAAAGAGATCACAGAACACAGAAATGTCTTTTATTTACTTTTTGCCAAATATTGTTTAAGATACATATTAATTCAAAAAAAAAAAAAAAAAAAAAAAAAAAAAAATCGCTTACAAAAATTTCTCAAATATTTTAATCCATGTAAATAGCATTTTATATTTTATTGCAAAAACATTTTAATGCCATCCATCATGGCTGAAATGGGTTGTCTCTTTTTGAGAATTTTGAATTTTGATGTTATGTTTAATATATATAAATATATAAAAGAAACAATGTTCTCTAATAAATAATAAAAGTGAAAAACATTTTTATTTATACAGGGTAAATATAATTAAAGTCCCACTTTCAGAATGCTGTAAAAAAGAACCACTTGTCACAATGAGTTCAAATTTGAACTGAACGTACTTGAAGAAGGAGGGAAACGGTATGGCATCAAAAAAACATTCCAAACAGAGTTCTATCGTTTTTTTTCCATCCAGAAACCGAAACAATCGAGCACATTGAACACTACAGTTATTTTAATGTGCATTTCATGCCAAATACGTTGTCATTTCGATTCAAAATATTACTGGCAGCCGAATTCACTCTCTTTATGCCGCTTACAGCGCCATCTATTAATACACTTTGGAACTTTTTTTCGATGCCGGAACCATTTTCCTCTTTTTCAAGTATCTTCAATTCAAATTTGAATTCATTGTGACGAGTGGTTCTTTTTTTACAGCATTTTGAATGTGGGACTTTAATTATAACCACGCTGAATATATACATATAAGAATAACAAAAGAAAAAACTTAAGAAACATATACATAACATAAATAATAATACATAACATAAAAAATAACAAAAGAAATAACAAAAAAGAAAAACACTTTTGATTATATTTAACAATTTCGTACATAAAAGGAAAATTTCATTGAATTCTAAAATTCTGAACGTATAATTAATGGCAGGAGTAAATTAAATCTATCGAATAAAAGAGAAAGAGTTGCTTTTAATATTTCACAATTTCATTTGCTACATGGGATCTTTATAATTTTCAAAATTTAAACAAATATTGCGTTTTCTAATTAATTCAATAGTACTTAAAATAGTATTGTAGTAATAAGAGAATCCAATTTAAAAAAATGTTAAAATTACTATAGAGCCAGAATTAAATTTTTCGTCGGTAGATGGCGTGGAAGGTATATTACATATAATGTAGCATTACAATTATTATCTTTTATTACCTCATTTACAAAACTTTACAAAAAATACAAAACAATTTCAAAAATCTTTTGCTAAATTTACTTTTCGCTAATATTATTATTTTATTATTAAGTAAAACACTGCACTGTAAATTTGAGAGTTACAGTGTATTTATGAATTTTGTCTTCGTATGAGTTTCGTAATCTATGATAAATTAAAAAAGTAAAAAAATAAAATAAATAAATAAAAAGATGAAAACTAAAAACTTTTTAGTAAAAAATTATCATGTGTAGAAGATAGTTATTATTTTATTATTGAAATATTGCAATCACATTATTATTATTATTATTTGAGAAAATAAATTTTGTAAAATTGTTCCAAAATTTAACTCTTATCGCTACTACGAAATATTCCGTTTTCAACATTTAAGTAAAAGAATAATTGTTTCAAGTTATTTATACAACAAACTTCATAAAACACAATTATTTAATTCTAATTAAAGTCGTCTATTGGGTAATATTTAATTTAACAAGAAAAAAAAAAAATTCTTTTTTTAATTTTTAAAGAAATTACTCGACATTTTTTTTTCTAAAAAGAAAATTCAGAAATATTAAAATTAATATTAAAATTAATTCAAGAAATATTAAATATAATAATAAAGATATAATATAATAATAAATAAATAAATAATAATAATAATAATAATAAAATATAATAATAAAATTAGTTAAAGAAATATTAAAATTAATATTTCAGCTCATATTGAAAAATATGGCAACGGAATTTTTTTTTTTTTAAATATCGTTTGAAAAATGTCCAAATGCAGCTCAAATGACTGAGTGGAATAAATCTGTGATTTTTCTCATATTTTTAAATTATTTTCATATTAAATTTGTAAAAGTACTTAAAAAACAATTTTCGATGGTGATTTTAATGAAATATATTTATTTTTCATAATATTGTTGCTTCTCAAACTCAAGCAGAGATTCAAAAAGAATTGTTGGAATAATATTTATTGGGAAAAATGGACGGGAAAGTAAAATCAAATTAACGAGGTGAGTCACAGTTGCATTCTTATTTTGTAATTGTATTGTGCTTCATAAGAAATTTTTTAAGTGTTTAATTGGGGTTTTTTACAATATTTTTTTAGTTTCATTTGGTCAATTTAATTTTTTGTATTTAAGCAGTTAAAAAAAAAAAATATGTAACATATGGAACAATAATTTCATTTTAGATCCTCTTTTGGATTTCAAACTGGGCTCACATAGATTATAAATCCAAAATACTAATTACATGGTCCCTTTAGGACTAAGATTTTAATTTAATTGAATGTTCTGTTGTTGTTGTTATCGTGTCTATGGATTTAAAATATTATTATCAAAGTTAGATCAAGTCAAAAGTCTTCATGATAGCGGCCGCTAGCAATGGCGCCGCTTCACTATACAGGACTTCTCTTAAGTTGGCCTCGATTGGTACCATATCCAATTGCAAAACATGGGGAGTGAGTGCTGGGCACTCTAGAATGTGCTTAGGTGTTAGGAAAGCGTTAGTGCAATTTCTGCAGGGCATGTATTCCCTGGTCTTGTCTGGGATAATCTTCCTCCCTCTGTAATGATTAGCTTAATTGAAAGTTCTGAACATCATAATTTAAAATTCAATTACATTTTAGGTAAATGAAAATGAAAATAAAATCCTGCCCCAAATATTTATGTCAGCAACTATTACAACTATTCCGTCTTCAAGACTAATATTTTATCATCGTTAAAAAGAAAGGAAACTATTTTATAAATTAAAAAAATATACAGTGTGAATATGATTAAAGTGCCACTTTCAAAATGCTGCAAAAAAAGAAACACTCATCACAATGAGTTCAAATTTGAATTAAATATATTTAAAGAAGGGGTAAACGGTATGGCATCAAAAAAAAGTTCAAAAAAAAAAGAAAAAAGCCGAGTGGCTAGCGCTCTGGCGCTGGGTACCACATGCCTCAGGTTCGAGTCCTGGGGGTGCCATGGATGTTTGTAGTGGTTCGGAATCCACTTTAACTGTAGATACCGGTCTGTTTAGTCCTCTTGCGCACAAGATGACGTTACAGTGACAAACCAAAGCAAACTTGCCGTGGGGGATGGGCTTTTCACTCACAGTGTCACAACTGTTAAATGACTTGGAAGTCTTTTTTCCGTCAAAAAACCGAAACAATCAAGCACATTGAACACTACAGTTGGTTTAATGTGGAATTCATGCCGTCATTTCGATTCAAAATATCACTGACAGCCGAATTCACTTTCTTCATGCCGTTTACAGCGCCATCTATTAATATACTTTGGAACTTGTTTTTGATGCCGTACCGTTTCCCCCTTCTTCAAGTATCTTCAGTTAAAATTTGAACTCATTATGATGAGTGTTTCTTTTTTTGCAGCATTTTGAAAATGGAACTTTAATTATAATCACCCTGTATATTATCCACGAATTTTTGTTCAAATGTATTTGTGAAATTTCCTCTATCACAAACCATTCATTCCATATTTCCTCCATTATTGTGAAAACTTTCTCAATAATGCAAACAATCAATTGTGTAAAATAAGCATTCTGTGATTTGTATAATTAAATAATTTGTCCAGTGAAATTAAATAAAAAATTATAAGGATTTGAGAATTCCAAATTCCGTGCATTAAATTTAGAGCAGCATCCATTGACCCCATAAGTTTTACAACAAACTCCATATAATAAGTGATATATTATGATAAAGGACGCTGTTAAGACATTATAAATTATTCTTTTCTAAGATGATGTAATCTGTGAGTTTTATGATTATAATTATGGAATGATTTGAAAAATATAGGATATCGTTTATAAATTTATCTCTGATATATTGCTACTTTAAGTTCACAACTTCAATTTGTTTGCTAAGGCAATTGAACTTTTGGCAATTCTAGAATATTTGTTCATATTACATAATTCTTCATCAATGAATTAAATAACTTTAAGCTCATCTTTTAAAAATTTAAGAAATAGAACTCAATTACTGGCAGTTATTTAGGAGTTCATTCATTAATTAAAGATAGAGTGGAAAGGAAATAAATTTTACATTTTCATTAATGTATGCCATATATTTAAACCCAGTATTTCTAACATCTATTTTAATCATAACAATTATAATGGAAAATTCTATGCAGTCAAAGAGCGGGATATAAATAATAATTAAAAGAAAAACACGATAAATATGTATGTTAAATAAAATTACGAATATAAATAAATTAATGTTTTTTATCATCTGTGAACACGTTGCTGTGCTGATAAGAGGGGCGCAGTGCCACACAAAATGTGGAGTCTCCAAACAGGAGGAGTTTAAAATACTAAACATCAATTAATCTCCTAGTACACTACAAAATATTTATAATAAAATTGATTTCTTTGAAATAAACATTAATCTGTCAGGTGATTTCAATAATTTTTTTATATATTACCCATTGAGTTAACACCCCGCGATATGCCAATGTATCAAATATCTTGCTCTATAGAGAGTTGAATAACTCTCTAACGCAGGCGGCCAGATAGTCAATCGGCTAGCGCTCTGGCCTTTGGTAACACAGGCTTCAGGTTCAAATCTTGGCAGTGGCATGGATGTTTGTGAATGTTTCGTAATTCACGTTAAACAGTAGGTCCCGGTCTAATTAGCCCAAAGTGTGCGCAAAATGACCGTAGAGCGACAAACCAAACCAATCTCTAATGCAGCACCTCTGTTACTCATTTAGCACTACCCAGGGGGTCCGTGTAGCTTGAAGATAAGCTATGGACGCTAGTAACACTACCTCTACGATCGCATTAGATAGGAACCTACACTTTAAAGCAGACTCCCAAACCCCCTACAAACATCCATGGCACGGCCAGAATTTGAGACCGAAACATGTGGTACCGAGCGCTAGCCACTCATCCATCAGGTCTCGAAGAGTTTTACTGTTTCAGTTAACAATCCTCTCCGAGGTACATATACATAATTAGCCGTTATATTACTACTATTGGCAGTATACGAGATGACAAAAATTCGATTCTTGCAGGTGGAGTGTATTTCAGCCACTGTTTCAAAGATGTGTATGTTAAATGAAAGTTAAGATAGCATGTGTGCGCTTTTACCAAGCAGCATCAATTGTTTGCTGAGAATTTTTCGTACGATTCGTAAATCAGAAGCAGTTAATTCCTGGAAGGTGATACCTTTTCCTCCCTACCACTCTAGGACACTATTGTGTGGCCTACCAAAAAATGTTTTTTAATAGTGCTGTATTGTTCTGTATATCTAATGTCTACAACCCATAAGCAATTTAAAAGAATTAAGGGCTGATGGACTATATTATCGAGAACCAATTTTCTAAATCCAATCGACCCGCTACTATATAATAGCAACTATTACATTTCTAATGCAGCTGGCAATACAGAGACAGTTAATATTTTTACCATAAGCAAGGGCTTCCACTGCTACCCAGGGTGCACCTGCAGGTTGAAGATAAGCTACGGACGCGGAGTAAAGATACCCCCAACAGCGGTTTACGATCCTATTAGACCGGGACCTACGGTTTAAAGTGTATTCCTAACCGCTACAAACATCCATGGCCCCACCGGGACTCGAACCCGAAACCTGTGGTACCGAACGCCAGAGACCTGCTACTATAGAACAGCAGCTATTGCACAACAGTTGTTGTACCTATTGTCTATAATTGTAACGAATGGATCATTTTAGTACAAAACCTCATTTGTATTTACATCCAAACCTAACTGCATTTTCTAGCATCAAATCTTTCATTGACAATCGAGTAATTTTGTAGATGTCCATTTGATCCAATGCATAATATTTTATTTTATATTATTTTGAATTTATTTTATATTTTTTAGCATTCCATGATTTTACAGAAACAGGGAAAAAAAATTTTACTGCTGCTTTAGCAGTTTATGGTAAATTCAAATAGTTTCAAGTTAATATATTTCATAAATATTATATGTCAATAAGCAAAATAAATATTTCATTTTTAACTTTTAATTCTGTGCTGGAATTAACTTCCTAAATACGAATTTCGAACTACTCACAAACATCCATGCCACCTCCAGGATTCGAACTTGTAGGCTGTAATACCAAAGGCCAGAGCTTTAGTCAATTGGCCAACAGGCCTCCTAACACAAAGCATCTTCGCCTATGAAGTTTTACTGTTTCAGTTAACACTAATTTCCAAGGGTCATATGCATAATTAGCCATTATATTACTACCACTGGCAGTGTATGAGATAACGAAAATATAGAAGTGGTCAATTAAAAAATATTTATATACACATATTCAATAGAATTTATAAATACCTATTATTTGTTATGTAGAATTTTTTTTCTCTGAAAAACGGAAATTATAAATTTTGTTAAGAGTACTTATATAATTATGGCACGAATCTATTACAGTTCTGTGATTCTTTCATTTAACTTAAAAATATAAAAAGGGAAATTTTTTTAAAGAAAATACTAAGAACACGATATTTTTTTTAATTCTAGGAACCACTAATATTTTCCCTTGAAAAGACAAAAACAAAATCAATAAATCATTTTTCATTATGCTAATATTCTTTTTTTTCAAACTATTTTCCCAGAAATATATCAGTCGATTAACTTGCGTGCTATAAAACATTTAAAATCTGTTCAGGTTTTTTTTTAAGAGGAAAATGAAAAGAAAAAAAAAGTGCCGACGAATGATGAAATTTATTTTTCTATATATTCTCCAAAGAACTTAACGCAATAAATTTATTTAATAAATAGGTAAGAACAGAAAAATGATAAAACACATTTTATCACACTTGGAGCTGGTGTTAATGTCATACATCTTTCAAATATTAACCGATTTGGGCATTTATGTAGATTCTTTCTGTGTATCGCGTGATTCGTGTGCACCAATATAATTACATACTACAAGTTTCTTCTTTAGAACCACTCTTTTAAATTTCCAAGTATATCAGAAAATTTAAAAAAGAGGTTTCTCAAGAATGACGTTTTATTTTCTCGGAAAACGTAAATCACTCATTTTTTTCTCGGAAAATTCAAGAATTATGTCTAAGAAATAATGATGAAGATTCCTTATTGAAGATATTGTTTTTAGGAAATCCAATTTTTTTGTATATTTAATACTTAAGAGGAAAATAGATTAAAGTATGCTCTTTTTTTACTTTTAAAGTATTTTTTTTACACGAAATTAATTTTGATTGTTAATCTTTCTTTAAATGTCGATCTAGTGAACATTATAGGACGATATACAGTCAATGTCATCCTATAATGTTCAATAATTTTATGTTTAATAAGCTGGGCTTATTTACTTATGGGAAATATTAGTTTTCTTTAACTTAAAAATGAACTTATTGGTAATTCCCTTCCCGGTTCATGGCACAGAAGTAACGTACGTAGATAGTATTTAGTTTGTCTCCCTACGGTCATTTTGTACACACTTTAAGCTAATTAGACCGTGACCTACAGTTTAATGTGGATCCCGAACCATTCACAAATATCCATGCCACAGCCAAGATTCGAACCTGAAGCACCGAAGGCCAGAGCACTAGCCAATTGGCCATCTACAGAGCAGGAGAGCATACATTTGAATTCGTTAGCAGCATGCATTGCAGTTCGAGGGGACTCTCTGGCGCTCGGTAAAACAGGTTTCGGGTTCGAATCCCGGTGGTACCATGGATGTTTGTAGTGGTTCGGAATCAATTTTAAGCCGCAGGTCTCGGTCTCATGTGACAGTAGAATGTCACAGAGCCCAATCAAACTTCTCACCCACATCATTCCCAAACTGTACTCAGCTCTAGGCACAGTGATGGGGTGTATTGTAGTACTGGTAGTAGTAGTAGTAGTTCGAGGAGACTTGTTGGCGAATACGAAATGTCGAAACACTCCACTTAGACCAGAACCGTTGAGATTTGTAAAGACAAAAAAATAATAATAATACGTAAATGAATAAAAAAAAAATATGAAAATTGTCTCACACATGTAAATTATATTTATATATAATAAAAATAAATATTACATTTAAAAAACTTGATGTGTATATTACATTAATTTAATAAGTATTATTTATTCGATTTGCGGACTAATAAAGACTAAAAAAAAAAAAAAAAGAGTAGTAATGGCATTCAAGCAGTTTTCATTAATCGACTATTTTTTATATTCACGCATGAAAATGTTTATTAATGTCCGTTAAAGTGTGATCCAATCAGGCTTATGCGTCTTAATGAATTATGTACCAAATAAATTTTTAAATGAAACACGTTTTATGCAATAACTATTATAATGTGGTGTGCAGGTTGGGCAACCAGATTATAACTAGGTGTGATTGGGTTGAGATACTTGAGGCACAGGTTGGAGAACACACAGCTTTATTAACACATGCACAAACACCACACACATACAATTAGAGACCTGCAATATTTAATATTTAAAAAATAATTATAGATTCGTGGAAGGACTGGGATATGCGCAGGCTGCGCAAAATATAATTTCTCTCCAGGCGAAAGTCTGTAGGACAACTTATACGTAGAGTTGCACTTGATATATTTCCTGTCGGGGTGAAACGGTAGTCCAGCAGGTTGCTCTGCACTACCTCTCAGGGGGGAGAGTATCGAGGCCTACTGACCATTTCTCCTGAGTGTTATAGGGGGCGCTCTTGCCAGTGTGTAGGAAGAAGCACGGTTACAATATATATATATATATATATATATATATATATTCTGGATTTTTACTGATTTCCTGGATAACTTGTTCCACAACCTGTTATTGCATATTTTGTATAAATATTTGTGTTCTTTTTTTATTTGCCGATGCAATTTTATATGTTCGCCAGTTTAAAATCTCTGTCGGTCAAGTGATTTTTTTGTGCGCATTTGAATCTTGAACAAATACTGACATCATTTACATCAGTATTTGTTCAAGATTCAAATGAGGCCCTTCAGAATTTTTTGTATTGCGAATATTATGATGATATTGGTAAATACAACAATTTGATTCTGTTTCGATGGAACATATGATAATTTACGTGTAGCGAATACTGCAGTGGCTTTTGATATTCAAACTGATACCTTGTCATTGTAAGATCCGTATTGATTTCTATATTGATATGTTGTGCTCTTTATATACGTATATGTATACACATACATAAGAAGACGTACCCGGTTAATGTTAACTTTTGTAATTTTGCCTGTGGTTAGCCTTGTAAAAAGGCACATTGAAAATAATTAATAACTAAATAATTATTAGCCAAGTGAAATTTTATTTATTATATTTTTTAAATTATTTTAGATAATTAAAATGTTTATCAATATAATTTAAATTTTTGGAAATAGTAAAAATATTTGCGTTGCTGAATTTTATATTATTCATATTGTGATTCTTTAAAAATAACACATTTCTTTTAATTAACATTTTCTTCGGATTAAATGTAAGTTATTTTTAACACTTTCAGGAATTCAATTTTAAATTTCCAAACATTTCTGATGAATATGCATTATAAAATGGTATGTCTAAATCTCAATTAAATTGGAATAAATAGAAAACAGCAGATGAAGAGTACCAATCGCCCAATAAACTTGACTGTAAAATTTTAAAATCAAAGGAAAATGCAAACTATTGGCCTTTTTTTTTGTTTGCTTTAAATCCTTAATTTCCCATAATTGCCATTTTAAAAATGGCAACTTACAAATGGGAAAAAAAAGGTTCATTGAGTAGCATTGGCCAATACCGCAAACGTGACAACTATGAATAATGCGACATCTGGCTAACTATACCAATATAACTTATCAATACTACATCAATAAAAGTACTTTAGTTTAAAAAATCCTGACTTTAAATTTTGTTCAAAGAAATTCAAAATTGATTGCAGATATATATCATATGTGACAGAATATATAATTGCCCGAATTTATCTCTACTAAAAGAACAAAAGAAAAAAAAGGGGGGTAGAGAGGAAGAAAATGCAAATGAGTTATTCGTGAATGGAAGTTTTTTTTTTACCTTCCAATTATGTACTCTGTTTTCAGTTAAGTGATTAAAAATTAGAGCTCCGAGGCACGTGAAATTATAGTTCCCGTAAAATTTGCCAAAAGTATTTATAATTTTATTCGATATACGAGGGAGGTGTGTATCGCAAAATAAAAGAAAAAAAAGAAAATCATCCCTATGCAAAATATAGAAAGCATTACAACCGAATTAGCGATCTTTAACCTCCGATGTGTCAGTTCTAACAACAAATAAAATATGCATACAGAAGTTGGCACGGAGTTACTAAACTGTAGCGTTTGTAGGAAATACCTGGAGGCGTTCATATCTATCTCATTTAAAACGCCACACCCAAGGTTGGAGTAATTAGAGGTTTCCCTTTGCCCCGTGCGGCTGGGGACAGGAGTGATCTGTCTTCCTTGAAAAAATTCCATTTGTCCGCACGAAACTCGATATTACTTACCTACCTCACCCTACGTTAATAAGGTGCGGCATTCCTTTTGGAATTGCACCCACGGTATGCAATGCCGACTACCACTCGCGCGCTTCTTCTCTCTCTCTCTCTGTTCTGGAGCAAATGGAGAACCTCTCTGAGAAATGTCACCAACTCTCCTACCTTGGCAATGTTGTCCTACCCTCCTTGTCCAACATCGCATTAGCTTCGATGGTTCATTTTATATTAGCAATATACCAATAGAAAACTTTTCAATATAAAAAATTCTGGATACTCAAATTTAAGTATCCAGAATATTGTTATTTAGAATACTTAATATCTTATAGCAAAAAAAAATTAACTTTTTTACATCTGCGATTATCAATGAAATTTAATGTTTTAAAAGTTTTTTTTTTCTTCCAGCGTATAGTTAGAATTTTTTTTCTTCTGAATTATTAATCAATTGTCGGTTTGATTTCATTAAATTAAAAAAAAAAAACAATGATTAGTAGTTGAGAAATAAATACTTTTACACTTAAAAATTATGAATTTTTTACCAGTTATAAAGTAATTATTAATAATTTTGATACTTTATAGTAATGAGTGTTTGTCTTCATCAAAATATTGTCCATTTTAATTATTTAAGGTTACTAAATTTTAATCTATAGCAAGTAAATCGTGTCCTCTTTGAGGTACAGTTTGAGGATCATTGGTGTAAATCAGGGATGGCCAAACCAAATGTCCTTGATGGCCACTTCTATAAAATTCTATATGGTTCATCTATAAAATTATATATCCCCCTATAAGATTTAGACCCTCTATAGACATTTTTACATTCATATTACAACCTGTTATATAAGATGCTCAAAGCGGTTCGCGGGTTGGCCACCTCTGATGAAATAATTCTTGTTTCTTTCGAAAGCAGGCACTTTCGTTTAAATTATTCACCACTAGAACAGCAGATTCAGCATTGTCACGGGAAGAATGTTTCACCAAAAGCACATTTTTATACCATTACTTGCAAAGGTCTCCCCAGGGATGACATCTTCCCTGTTTCTAGATCCTAACTGAAGCACATTTCAGTCTACAGATTCATTGTGTTTACTGCAGGCACAGACATAGGAGGTTTCAATTTCCTTGTATGGTTTTGAACTCGGTTCCTCTAATTTTACAAATATATTAATTTTTACACCCTTAAGTCACTGGAACGATGAATTAAAGTTGAAACAATTGCCCAACTCTTCAAATACGTGTATCATATCATCATTATAAAACGATTTTAGATATTTAAAAAAAAAATGTTTAGGTTTAAAAGTTAAAGTGTTGCATTTTTCGTTCATTGAATCCAGAATGCTCATAAAGAAAACACAATATATTTAAAGAAAAACATGGTTCAGTGTAAGCCAAATAAAGTGTCACAGTGTCTTTTCAAAAATAATTATTGAATATTTTTTTATAAATACAGCACAATCTTTAAAAGTATGGATTTACTCAAAAAAAAAAAAAAAAAAAAAGAACATTCACGTGTATTGTAAAATTGAATATGTGATAAAAAATAAGTTGATCTGAACTTTCTTACTGACAATTTAAAACGATTGAGACATTTTCCTTATCCTGTTTATACTTTAATTATGAAATAATGAAATTTTAATTTTATAATTTTTTAAATTTTTCTTATTTTTTTTTTTACAATTTTAACTTCAACAAAAATTAAATTTTAATTGATTTACTTTAATATCATAGTTTTTGGAATACCTATTACGTAAAAGAAAAGCTACGAAACATCCGAACAACATAACGATGAAGGGAATGCAGAAATGAAGGTAAGTTAATAAACAAAATATTATATTAAAAATATTTTTTATACTTTAAGACTGTGGTTCTCAAAGGGTGCAGCCTAGAAGATTTTCGCGTGCGCCCTGTGGTATTCCAGAGAAATATGTGCCCAGTTATAAAAAGAAATGTAGTTAAACTTTTTTTTTTGTCAGTTTATCCATTCAATGATAACTCTTAATGCAAACAACTTAACTCCTTGGTTACTTTTTTTCTTCACATAGAAAGTCGCCAAACAGTAACAATGCGCCAAAGGTTTCCGAGAAATTAAGAGAAGTCACTTCCATGGTTGGCTACTAAAAGCGTTGATGTGATTTTCAATATTAAAAAAAATTCCATTGCAGTCTCTGAGACTCCACCATCTTTAAGTAGTAATAATCTGTGAAGGTGATCATTTGGATATAAAACAATAAGGTGTTAGTAGGGACTGCTTATTTGTTAGAAATTTGTATAAAGTGCGCCTATACTTATTTGTAGATTTTTAAATGAGTCCTGATTTAAAAAAGTTTGAGAACCACTGATTTTAAAGACATAAATAAATTCATTAAAGGTGCAAAATTATTTATATTAAATTTACTATTGCTACTTATGATTATATTTATTATTAAATGTATTATCAAGACTTGTGACTTTCTTTATCGCCTTTAGGATTCTTGCAACGACTTAAAATATTTCTCTGAAAATAAAATAAAATCATGCGTTAAAGATGTCAATTTTGAATTCTTCATCAACTTAATTGTGTTTCATAGTGGCGATTAAAAAAATTTTAAACTTGAATAACTTACGATGGAAAGAGAGAAAAAAAAGTCAACACTTGTTTCGACGTAGCTAACATTTTATTTTTCATACACATTTACAACGTTTATTTGTAACTTGAACATATCAAATGAAATACAACACATGAAAACATAACAAGAAACTCTAAACACATAGTACATTAAAGCTGCACAATTCATTTACAACATCAATTATAGATAGTGGATATAAAAAAATTCAAATATACTTCCTTATGAATAAATACTATTATTTAAAAAAAAAAATGCGAATGCGCTATAATTCAAGACTTCTAATACCTCTATAGTATGCATTAAAACAAAATGCTGAACAATTTTAAATAATTTAGTTCAACGCACAACTGATACAAGTGAAGCATTCATGATATTTTAGTGCTACATCTGTACAAATTGCAAAATTTACTGAGGGACTGTAGTGTTGCGATAAATTCCTATTTTATGCATTTCAAATATAACTTAATAAAAGCGAGAATAAAGGCAAAACAGCACAAATTTCTGTTACATGAACTTGTGCGTCGACTAGACAGCAATGATTGGAAATCCATTTAAAAAATTGTTTTTTTGTTCTCCTAAGTATCATTTTCTATTTCTCTTGTTCATTTTCGAAAAAAAATTTTATATCCCATTTCTTATTCAAAAATAAATCCTTATAATTATAATTATGATGTTTCATTTTAATATGTTCCGTAAGTTCGGAAAAACTTTTTCCATTTTCTTTTTAAATATTTAAATAAGATTAAACTTAGAAATTACAATATCGGCCATTTGGCGTTAATAAACAGAACTGAAATAATTCATACTTACAAAATACCACAATGAAAATTCAAAAGATAAAATGCCTTTTTTTTAGGTACAAACTGTGAAGAAGAGTATATTTGTGACACTTTTTTTTAATATGACTAGTTTTTATGTTAAATATTGTTTTAAAAATGACAACAAAAAAAAAAATCAAATAACCACAGTTAAAAACTTGTAAAACTGAGTACTTCTGTATTATTCTTAAATCCAGAGAAATTTGTTTTGGCTTTAAAAATAAAATTAAATATATTAAGTCCGATGCACATGAATTATAAAATTTTTAAAAAATTATTTAACTTTCATTTATTAAACTTCTTTTTATAATCACTATAACTGAAAAACTACTTAATGGATCATCATCATAAGTTTCCCTAAAACATCGATATACCCGTACAAAAATTCATTCATAACACTCATCATTAAAATATTTACTGACATTTTATGTAATAAGTAAATACAAGAGTTGTATTATACGAAACCTTTTAATCACACATTTAATTTAGACGTACATTTGTTTCCAATGAAAATACAATAAAGTTAACTAATGTTTTCAGAAAAATTAACTACGCACCTATTAGGTAACAGAAATATTTATAGAGCTAAATAATGTAATTATATCTAAATACGTTTTAAAAGTTTTAGATATCTTAAAAATTTTAGTATTCAAAAACATTTATAAAAGTTTATATTTAGTAAAAAAAATGCATATCGTATATTTAAAAGTAGAATTTTTAGAAACGTTGTACATTACAAAAAAAGGAAACTTTTCATTGGCTTAAAATTAAATCCTACAAAATTTTGAGCGTTGATAATTTATCACTACAAATGAAACTGTTTACTCTTCAAAATAAATTCGCAATAATTATTCAAGGCAAATAAATATTTTTTTTCTGTTTAAAGAAAACAAATTGCATCGTAACAGAATTATGCATTTCAAACTAGTTTTAAGAATTATTTTGTGTACGCAACTTCTCTCATTTTTGAGTAAGCAGTTAACATTTCGTTCACCATACCATCTGGTTAATTGTAGGAGTTAATGAAATTACAGACTTCTAAATATAAAGGAAGGTTTTAAATGTAAATAATTATGTTTCATTTTCATATGTTCAAACATTACTTAAGCATGCCATATTTGAAAAAAAATTCATTGTGTATTTTGACATTCATTCTGTAGACTCTTGTATAATGGGGGGGATGAGTTTCGCGTTGTACACCGAGACGCGCATTAGAATTCTATCAGTTATTTGGTGCGAATAAACATCCGGAAACGGACAAATCGATTACTCATTAGGGGTGCAAGTCAGGAATACCGGAGCAAATAATTTTGCAAGAAAAAAGTTGAACAGTTATTGTGAAATTTTTTCTTTTGATAGGAATGTAATTTTAAATTTCCATTATTTAAAATTAAAAATCATTTTCGAAATTATCTTTGTCCCCTATTACACCGCTGTATTTGAATCCGACTAACTCATGCAGAACTACTTATCGCGTTATACGAATCCTAAACGGATGTATATTATCAATTCGCGTTATAAGAGTTTGTTTATCGCGTTGTACGCATACTAATCGCAATTTTTTTCGTCATATTATACGAATTCGCGATCTAAAACACAAATCGTCATACGGGAGCCCATTGAAATTTAACTTTAAAGGTAAAACGAATATTTATTATACTGATTCTGGAATATTTCTAACTCTTCTAAATATGTCGCTCAAAAATTAAAATGCATTTGTAAAAATCATGTTGCACGAATTTTTTACTCTGCCTTCTGAATATCAACGTTTTGGTTCATACGCTCCTGTTCATGTATTGGTGAACAGCATTTCTACCGCAAAAATATAGACCTAATAGGATATAGGATATAATAAAAGACCTAATAGGAGGAAATCAGGAATAAGTTTTACAAATAGCTAACTAGTGATTTTAAGTAGAAAGACGTTTTTATAATGCGTACAGTAATAAGTAGTTCATTAAATTGCAATTCTACCACTATGTGCAGGTATTCGTAATCAATATCAGGATTTTATTTTTATTTTATTCACATTGATATCATTGTTCACAAAAGCGTTGTGTTTGCAAAAATGCGTTCTAAAGTGCTTGCAGGTAAAGTTTATGCTAAATACGATAGAAAACTTGAACTAAATTAAAAATGAATTTTTTAAAGCATACTTCAAATCATAAAAGAGAAAGAAATTTTCTCGAATGATAAAAATTAAGAAAAAAAAAAATATATTTAGATAAAATGAACTATAATTTGACTTTTCGATAGTACAATAATAGTTAGTGGTTTTTATTTAGTTTAGCGAGAAAAAAGAATAAAAAATAAATACAATAGACATTTTCCCTCACAAAATGTATGTAGCATATAAAAAGTAATTTACATCAGAATGCCATACATACTGTACGAATGGAACTAACACATAAAAATGTGTGTTACAGTTTTAATGATAATTAAATATTCAAATGATATTCGTGATACCCGTTTCGTAGCGACAAATAGCAGAATTCTATCACTCATACATAATACAAATAACAGGCTATATGTGCATCAGTATACATTAGGATAAAGGTTGCAATCATCTTTGTTTTAGAATTTCTTTTCTTCTCGGCAACACAACTAGAAATTCGAAATAAATATTCATGCGAAGAACAGGCCGCCTGCGGTTTTCTTCCCATTCGATAACTGATCGTTTTCAGTTCCGATTTCAGTTTATACAAAACTAAACAATAATTAAACTTCTTTAAAGTTATTACTTAATATTCATATCATTACAAATAAAAAATATGTTCATTATAGACTGATGAATTTTTTTTAATCCGTCTGATTTTATAAATTGTAAAAGAGCAGCGTTTTTTAAGAATTTATAGCTGCTTTAAATACCCTTGAAAATTTCCATAAATTTGCATTTGAAAATGATCCTAAATATGAATGTTTAGTTTAAGAACTTCGTTATGGTTGATTTATTACTTGGCTGATAAAAAAATAATGAAATATAAACTTAGTCGTTTCGTAAATGTACATATCAAATAATGTACAGTTTACTCAATATTTTCCATTTGTAATCCAATTTTATGCCTAAAAGATTATGGAATACTCTTAGCATTCCAATAGCTGAACAAAATTCATTTAAGTTGCAGTATTAACGAACATATGTATATTTTTGTGCTGCTCTCTGCAGTTGATTTTTCTCTCTATTTCAACCGATCGTTCCGCAAATAAAAAAGAAAAGTCGAATAGTGTGCAACCTTTATGATCCGATACTGATCCATCAGTACAAATAAAAAATAAGGACAGGAACTGAGATCTCGTGAGGGTCGTGCAAGAGCCCCGTACAACAAACAACACTACCGGTGACCGCTTATCAAAGAACTGCTAAAAAGAACATCCAGCAAAGGAAGATACTTCAGTAGTAAAGAATATCAGTAAACGAACTTTGCACAGATTGTTTCTATTTAGACCACTAGAGGGCTCTCCGTCGTTAGGAATGTGATGTTATTCAAATATCAAGACGCGACATCAAAAGGTTGGTGAAATATAAGTTGGAGGTGTTCTCTCACTATAGATGAACTTGAGACTCGAACACGTTCAAAGGAATTATATTCGTCTGCTGGGACGTAGTTTCTGAAAAAAAGAAATATATATCATGTATATACATACGTATGCAAAATTAACTGTATATATCTCGCGAAAAATTTCTCAGCTTCTCATTTTAAAAAAAAAAAAAAAAAAATTAGATATTTTGAAAATTTTGCTGTATTAGTGACATATTATTCTTTTTTCTTTGTATTGAAAATGAGACATTAGTTCTTGAAACAATTTTAAGTTGAAATACAGTAAAATGCCTTTTGTAATAAAATATAAGAGCAAATCAAATTTCATTCTGCGTTTGTAATAGTTACAAAAAAAATGTAATAGATATAAAATTAGCAGGGTTTTTTTTGTAAGAGTGCTGCTATTATTAGAGGTAATATAGTGAGTACCAAACAAAAATATGTCTCTATGTAGCCTTTGAAGAAATTAACAAATGAATGTTTCATCAAAAATGAAATTACTATTTATCTACAACAGAGGAATTGGGGCATCCATTAAATGACATACATTTCAACTGCTCTGCGCGATGTCCATTTTTGGCTCCGAATTAAAGAATTTATGACCCTCTGGAAGGATTTCAAGTAGAGAAAATGAGGCTTGCTTTTCATGTTGAACGGCCAGAGCTTCGAATATTCAGCCGGTTGTCTCAAGCCTGGAACTCGCTTAAGATGACGACATTGCTTTTCCTCGCCCTTCTAGGCAGCCTGGTGGCCAAGTGGCTAGAGCTCTGGCTTTTGTTAACACAGGCTTCAGGTTCGAATCTTGAAGGTTGGCATGGATGTTTGTGAGTGGTTCGGAATCCACTTTAAGCTGTAGGTCCCGGTCTATTTAGCCCTCGGGCGCAAAAGATGACCGTACAGCGACAAGCCAAACCAAACCTCACCTTTTTAAAAAACGACATTGACACATCGAAACTGCGTGCACTACCGTTAGGATGCTAGCAGTTTAGCGTGATCACAAAAGCACAGAAGCGAAAAGATGCTAACCACATCCACAATTACTTAGATATCACTACGTATTAGAGAACCGGGAAAAATAATTCGCCGAATATTCAGTTTATTTTTTAAGTCGCCAAGCAATAACGGACGAATTTAATTATTTAAATATTCTTGAACCCCAATTTGAACGAATCTAAATATTTTGAGGGCAAAAACTGCCTTAAAATGCATTGCATCGAGTAGGTTATAATATATGCAACTCTCAATGTATTTCTTACTTTATATATTTTTTAGATGTATATACATTTTTTGTTTTTGGAAAATATCATGATAAAAAAATTAAACACTAAATAATCATTAGATTAACTGTAAATTATTAGTACACATAAATATTATTAGCTCATTTAAAAAACACAAAATAATAGTATATATTTTCCAATCAAGTTATCTTTAGAAACACGTTTGAATTATTAACGCATGGACTTTGTATAAAAAGGTAACTCGATTGAAAGACTTCGACAGCTCCAATATTGATATCTAGATTGCATAAAAAAAGTAGTAAATAGATTTTTATGTCTGAAAGTTAAAAAATGAGTTTAAATTTTTTAAACTCAAATTATTGAGAGTTTTTTTTTTATTAATATCCAATTGTATCCAATTACCTTCACAAGGTCCTTCATATTTAGGCTCCAACAGAATTCCATGTTTGCAGGCGTCCTGTATCATATGGCACCAAGTAGAGTATGTGTAGTTATTGCTGGCACAGAGCATCGCTGTTTTCGGAACTTGACACTGGTTCGGGCAGGTCACACACCTGGGTGGCCCTCCCTTGGGATCGATTAAACAGCGCTGGTCTTTGCGGCAGCGAATGTTTTCGCAAGACGCACCGGCTGAAATACAAAAAAAAAAGTATTTATGGAGTTTTGTCTAAATTAAAAAAAAAAAAAAAAAAAAATCATTTCATATCATTCATATACATGGAATATGATGCCGAACATTTTATTTCAAGCTTCTTAATCACAACAGCATTATACATTATAAAATGATGAGACTATTTTGTTATGTAATACATGCATACAAGAAAGTGCTATGTATTTACATTTTGTGAAGTCGTCAGAAATATAAATGCTCTACATTTGGATATCTCAATAGGGAGTATAATCCCTCCGACAGCGATATAGGCCTCACAGAAATGTCAATGAGTTGCATGAGTACCAATGCCCATTGATCACGCAAAGCAGTTCTAAGCCTATGTGTGGTTTAGGAGAGGGGTTGGAGATCAGCAACATGCCTCCCGAGAGCGTCCCAGAAATGCTCAATGGGATAAAATTTGGGAGAGCATGCTGGTTATTCCATTTGGACTATAGTTTTTTGTTCAAGAAATTGGTGCACGAGACCAGCAATATGAGGGCGAGCATTAAAGATATCGCCAATTGTCGCAGCATACGGACGAACGATAGGATTCATTATGCTGTATCTGCACCTTTCAGCACTGAGAATTCTATGTGGCAATATATACAGGTCTGTGTGTCCACCTTAAGATATTCCTCCACGCACATGAACACTACATTGGTGCCCCTTTCTAGTATGTTAGATCATTGATATCAAGCGTTTGCTTCGCTCCATATACAAAACTTCGAGAAACACTGTAAAGCAAAACTCCATTTATCAGTGAACGGAACAGACATCTGCCAATTTACATGATTACTTTTTCAATGTAGGCGGCAGGTAAATGGAATGCACAATACCGGTCACCTAGCATATATACCTCCTTTAGGCAGCTTTATGGATACTGTCATACCTGATATTGTCCATATTGTAGTAGAAAAAAAGCGAGGATCTAAGGTGAGATCGAGTTGCAGTCCTGTTGCGAGGTATACTAAGTCGCAAGTACAGGTCATCAGAAGAAGTGGTAACTCATGGCGGTAGATCTTCGAGATGCCGAACCAGCAGTTAGAAACTAGGTAGACAACCAGTTCTTCACGAATGTTCGACATTTAGCCATCTTGCAATTTCAGACTGTCGCTGAACACGTAGGTTCTATAAAGTAATTCTGATGACAAATGTTACCACGAACTTATTATTACATTTTGGCTAGCTTAAAATTGTTTAATATACCACCGTCCATTAGATAGCGCTTCCCTCCTAAAGAGATGATTTTAAGCTGTATCATATTTATGTAAAACGTTAACAGTGACACTTTTTGGCACATTGCTACTCGATAAAACTTGTTTTTATTCATAATATATCCAACATTTTAAAAATTTCGAGCTACTTTTCGCAGATTTGCTGCGAGTTTTGAATTGTTTGCTTAACTTTTGGAAACCAGCACACACACATATATTAAGAAAGAAGTATTTTTTAACACAAATCAAAAAATTTTAAATAACTATTTGAAAATGGCGGAAATACGAAAAACTAGTGATGTAGTGTTATCAATTGTTACGTAAGGTTACTTAAGTCGTGGTATTCATATCGTCCGGAGGCGACATCTACCGATGCCCCATTACATAATAAATGTTTAATAGCACGTAGGACCATCTTCACCCACTTAACCGCAAACAGGTAGTGAGGCACTGATTTGATAAAGATGCTCTCACCCCCACTTTCCCCCACTTGTGAGGTGATCATGCGGCAAAGCGAAAACCATTAGTCGAAGTCAAAACACAAATTTTCAATTTAATTGACAGATGAATTTGTGGGATAACACCGATTTAAAAGCTAGAATGTTTTTCGAATTATAACGATTAGAGTGTTGTGGAATGGTGCATTATCCTGTTGGTACAGGTGTCAATCACCTTTCAGTAACATTGTTTGTTTCCATGAAAGGAGAAAACTGGTCCACACTGATATTCACAAGTTGCACAGCTGTCATAGTTTGTTCTTTGGATATAATGGATCCTAATTTGCCCCAACCGAACATCACTCCTACCATAATACTACCATCAAACCTTGTATCCGTCCAACTGTGCAACAGGACAAACATAGCCATTATTGGAGTTAGGCATATCCACACTCGACAGTCAATTAGATTCCTCAGAAAACTTGATTTGCCGATTCAAGAGGCTTACTTCCAGTCTTCGACGGCGAACTACTAAGCCTTCCGGTCCGCTGCAAGAGTCGCTGTCAATGGCGAGTAGTAAATATGAAGATGGCGACTACGCATGACCCTACTGAGATATAATAGTCTCTATTGTATCTGCTGGTGATTTGAGCCACTGTAGAACTTCGATAACGGAGAAAAGTCTTGATACTTTTTTGGAATCAATGCACATTCAACAACAAAGAGCAGGATAGGCAACTCGCAGTTTATCCATCCGTAATATCAGTTTTGATAAGTACTCACAATGACCGTGCCTGAATAACTCAAAATGTCTTTTCACACACACAAAAAAAAAAAAAACACTGCGTTTCCAAGATCGACGTTCCAAGACGCCGGGTCATCACAAGTTTAACTTTTGTTGAAATCTGGAAGGCCCATGCTGCAGCCGACTAGTCTATATTAAGTCCATTCACTCAAAGTTTACGTACAGTAGCTTGACGAACGTTTATGCCGTTAATAAGTTTCTAGGCAAGCTCATTTCTCTGCTCTAGGTGAAAGGCGGCCAGAATGTAATGACAACAGTATATACAGGGGGATTATAATTAAAGTCTCACTTTCAAAATGCTGTAAAAAAACCGCTCGTCACAATGAGTTCAACTTTGAACTGAAGGTACTTGAAGAAAGGGGAATTTTAATTTTTTCTATTTTTTAAAAAATATTAAATTCCAACTTTTGTTTTATAATACGTATATTACAAATAATAAATGTAATAAAATAGTTGTATGTACCAACTGTATTCGAAGAAAAAATAATTAATAGAATGGCAATGTATTCCTAGCGAATAAATGGAAGTAATTTAACATATCTGTTTAAAGGTAAAAGAAATCACATCTTCTGCCTTGATAAATAGAAGACAAATAGGTACTTACACAATCATTTATTTTTAAAAGTATTTCAAAAAAGGTTACGAAATGGTTGACATTTTGAAAAAAAAAGCAATTCAATTCTTTAAAAATAAAATTTTTCAAGGATTCAGCTTAAACAAAAAATTTCGCTTTTCTCAGAACTGAGATATGCGTGATAAACTAAGAAGAGGATTACAGTTAACTATTTTCGGTTGTTATGTTTACATCATCTTCAGTTTGTAAAGATAACGATGTCTCTTTTTCACTCCCTCTCTCAGTAACAACAAGCCTTTCTAACCCAATGTTTAGATAAGTACATTTCAGAGAAGCAGATAAAACAGCTCTCCGAAGTAGAGGGGTGTTTGTGGAACAGCAGAGACATGTGCCACCCTTGTTATGCACCAAAACACATCCATCTCCAAAAGAACGTGTTCTTTATTCCGCTAGAAAGAGTGTTCACGTTCAAATTTGCGAGTAAAAATCGTTTTTTATTTAAACAAAAAAATTTCACTGTTTAGATGGTAGGCTAAAGTATGTTTTTTTTCAACTGACCTCATGTTTCACTCAATGTATACAACGAATATTGACGAGCAATTAAAATATTCTATTTCTTTCCAGAAGGGCACATAGGGGTAACTACCCAAGGGGCACGTGTAGCTTGAAGATTACGGACGCGAGTGACATTATCCCCACAACGCTCTACGATTCTATTAGGCCGGAACCTCCGGTTTAAAGTGAATTCCGAATCACTGCAAATATCCATGGTCCCACCGGGTCTCGAATCCGAAACCTGTGGTACCGTGCGTCAGTGCGCTAGCCACTCGATCATCAGGCCTCAGACGCTAATTCGAATCTTGGCTCTAGTGCATGCATTACTGTTGGGGGCCTAAAAGTTTGCCACAGCCCTAAAGTTTGCCTAATGGTTTCGGGTTCACGTCCCGGCGTGCTATAAATGATTGTAGTGGTTCGGAATCCACTTTAAACCGTAGGTCTCAGTCTAATATGACTGTAGAGCGTTGGGCATAAAAGGCTGACAACCCTACCCCGTAAAAACAAAAATAGCTCCTGTCCAGAAATCTGCCAGTAGGCAGACGGGTTTGGCCCATCATGGGGCTGTTGCGGCGATGATGATGATTAATATATTATCAATAAAAAATATAAACATATTTAAAATGAAATTTAGAGTGCTGTAGTTGAAAAAAAAAGAACACGTGTGCCCTAGGGTTTAAATTGTTCAATGCACTGTCGATTTAATCAAATTTATTGAACTAATTCACTTGTAAATATACATTAAGGTGGAACTAGAGATATGCAGTCCGATAAATGTATTCCACGCACATAACGGCAGTGGTTGATAAACAACACCACCCTCAATTTATGTGTGACACTTCAACACATCTTTTCAGCACAGTTGTAACGGTCTCCCTCCAGACGGGCGAACGAGAGGAAATGAATCCTAACGCCGCTTATTTTTTTATCAGTAGTCGCATCGTTCTTGTTGACTTCAGCAAATAATACTTTCTTTTAAAATGTTACAAGAAACCGAACCTTTTTACGAAACCGTCAACAGCTATGAGGTCTTTCCTATCCTGCGAAGCGCATTTTTGTTACGGCAATCAGTCATAGAGCGATGTCACGTCCTTTTGAAATTTAGCGCGCTTTCTGTCTCCAGTCATTGGGACTCTTTTTTTTTTTTTTTTTTTTTCATTCATTCATTCACTCGCCTTTTTGTACTGCTTGCGGATGGATACATGGATATAAGCGAGATAATTTTTTAAAAAAGAAACGCCTAATGTGGTAATTAATGTTCATTTGTTTAATGAATAATTTGGGAGTTTTTCAAAGAACCTTAATTCTGCAATGGAGGATCGAAAATGTTTAATAAATTTTATAAAAAGATTTTTCCAGTAATTGTAAGACTTAGAAAGCAGGCATGATGCATGAATAAATCTATTTCCATATTAAATTATATCGGTTAGTCTGTTCTTATATTAATAGCTGCTAAGAACACTTCGCAATTGTATCTTTGAAACAAAAAAGAGAAATTTCCAACTACAATTTGTTCCCTAACAGGACAAGTACTTAACATAATTCCACACAAATACTTAAAAGATTCAATTTGGTTTTGATTCGAACACCAGTAAGTATTATAATTTGGGGCCTGATGGCCGAGTGACTGGTGCTCTGGGATTCGGTGTCATAGGGTTCGAATTCTGGAAGTGCTATGGATACATATAATGGTTCGGAATCCACTTTAAATCGCAGGCCCTAGACTAATAGGACTGTTGGGAGTAGGATGACCACTCTACCCCGTAAAAAGGAAACATATCTTGTCTCAAAATCTGCCAGTAGACAGACGGCCTTGGTCCACCATGGGGTTGTAGCGCTAATGAAGTATTATATTTTACATTTATTATAATTATTTTAGCTAACTTATGTATAAATGCATCAATTTTTCATCAATTGCAAGTATGCATCAATTGATGCGTACTTGCAAACTTTTTTTATGCAAGTATGCATTAATTGATGTATACTTGCAATCTTTTTTTACGCAAGTTTGCATCAATTTTTTCACTTTCCTCTCACTCTTAAAGCCCCTAACATTAGAGTCCATTAAAACATTAAAAGTGAAAAGTAACTATAAGAAAGTATCTAACAAACAAGAGATTTGATTGATGTGCATACTTCGGTAGCACATAAAAATGATTCAACTTATATGCGAAACATAGAGAACTATAACATTAAAGATGTAAACAAGGACAATAGAAAGTTTTCATAATTGAATCAGTTTTATGTTATGTAACTGCATGGGATGTTTTATCCTTCATATAAGACGACTGAATACAGATTAGCAAATATCGAAATTCGATTGGAAGAAAATTGTATCGACCGTGACGTTTTCTTACAGTAAAATGTGTTGATTAGGTTATGATGAATACATCCCTTTATTATAGAAATGGTCTTTCTCAATTTCTTTTGGATCTATTTCTCAAGAGGGAGCATGAAGCAATTGAAAAATCAAACGTAAATCGACCCACCCAACCTCCGAGATGAAAAAAGAGTAGGTATTGATTGCGCACATCAGATATTATCAAAATATATATCATTTACGCTATCAGTGGGCATTTTCACGCGATTATTGCTTTTCCTACATAGATCTTACCTGCTGTAAATACAATATCGGGTAAAACAATACTCATGAAATATACGAATGAAGTGATATCGTTAGGATGAATCCCATTGTTGTCTCCATGATGGTCACATCCGTGGAAACGATAGTATGCAGCATTGCATTAAGCATTGGCATGCAAACCCAATATCTAAGTATCAACTGCCATTGGTTGTAGGTGTGCCGTCTGGCATGGATGTTTGTGAGTGGTTCGGAATCCACTTTAAACTGTATGTCCCGGTCTGCTTAGATCTCATGTGCACAAGATGACCGTGATGCGACAAACCAAACCAAGCCATTGGTTATGGGTATCACAATACACATTTATGATAATCTGATAAGCCAGCAGAGCTACTATAGCACCATCTAATATAATCTTCCCTATTTAGGAATGAAATCTTCACCCAAAGTATTGGTAATTATTAAATGCCTAACGATGACGTGTGAATACAACAACAAGGTTGCAAGGTCTTGAATGCTGTACAAAGAAATGGCAAATAAATCAAACTTTGTTCTTTTTTTTATATTGTACCTATTTGAAAAGCAAATTTTAGCTATTTGTTTTTTTGGTCATTCATCTGATAAAAAAATTCTCACAAATATCGTAGATAGTTTATAAAACATGGGATACCAACATAATTAACGGGATGTTTTGTTAAAAGAATCACATAGTGCAAGACGAAAGCTGGTTGTTTAAATATATTCGATAAAAATTCTTACTGCAGCCAGTCAAGTATCCATTTCTCCGAACTGAAAATATTCTTAGACTTGTGAGATGGACTCCTTTTTCAAAATTATTTGATTTGGTACATATTTTCTTAAAGCACAGGATGAAAAAAAAAAAAAAAAAAAAAAAAAAAAAGATTTTTACCTTTACACTTCCCCCTGTAAGCCAATGGCACAGCCTTTCCTTTGATGCAAGCAGCTTGTCGGATGTGGCAAGAACTACTGTACGTGACATTATCGGCTCCGCAAACGTTTTCTCCGACAGAACCTCGAGGGCAGTACCCTTGACAGCGAACGCAGTGCGGCCGTAAAACTTGATCCAGCAGACAAGTCTTACGCCCCGCACAATGCACCTTATCACAGCTTTCTAGAGACAGCAAACAAAAAGCGAATTACTTTCATGTGAAATTTTCTCATAAAAAGTACACAATTTATGAACAAAACTTATAACGTACACAAATTAACATGCTGTAAGTAGTATCAATCCACGCGATCAAAAACAACATACATAGTAAATACGATACATTTTAAAATTAAATATTTTGCTTTACAATCCATTCATTATTCCTACTTTTTGCTTATTCTTAAGTCATCCTAGTAAACCTAAATAATAGTACCACAAATATTCTATTCAAATTTTAATTTTTAATTTAAAAATTAACCTTCTTAAAAAAAAGTTTTTTTAATTGAAATCAAGATTTTAAAGGGGATAGATTAGTTATGAAGCCATTAATATGACAAAGTGATGAACTATATAATAACGCGACGACGTCCGCACAAATATTAAATATAAATATATATATATATATATATCACTGTGTAACACATATCAATTATCACTGACACTGATAATGTAAGAGGCTTCAAGAAGTTTTACTAAAGTATAAATTGTTTCCGTATTAATTATTTTGTATTTTTAAGAAGGTTGACTTCAAATTTTGTTAAAAAAACGGAGAATAAGAATAGATTTGGTAAGCAGAATGCTGACATTTTTTAAAATTAAAATTAAAAAAAATTGCATTAAACACGGTTTTATGAATTTATAACCACTCATTGCTATTCGATTCTTGTTAATTTCCTAGTTTTGGCACTTACTTTGACATTTCCCGAAGTACTCGATGCTCAGCTGTTTGTTCTTTCGGCATTGACGCTTGAGTAGCCTACACATGTGCTTGTACGTCCTTCCGTCGGAGCCGCACACTTCTCCCATCTGCCTCTTCTTGCGAGAGCAGGCCGGAGAGCAGACGCACGCAGGCCTCTGTTTGCGAAGGATGCAGCGCATTCCTTTTCCGCACCTCACGCCTTCGCACGACACTGCAAAGGAAAGAGGAAGGGTTAGGGCGTCAGCCAGCACTACTCCCCTACTAGATGCTGTCAGGGCCGGATTTTCTGATAGGCTAACTAGGCTTCAGTCTAGGGCCTCAAGGTCAAGAGGGGCCTACATTCATATTGTTAGCAATATTAGAATTACACTATTCTAAAACAGTAAACACTGAATCGAAAATAAGGAGAAATTCGACACATATGACTAATAACAAATATAATAAGTAATTTACAAACTTAAAAATGGGAGGTGAAAGGGCCTCATAAATGGAATAGCCTAGGGCCTCTTTTCATCTAACTCCGGCCCTGACGGCTGTTGTGGTAAAATATATTCTGTAAACACTCTCATTGAAATTTTCCATCAGACCGATAAGCAAGTTTTTCTTAGGTGATAAGCATGGCTTTCTTCTGTCCAACAACGGTGCACCTCATGTTCCTCCTATGTATGATGCGATCTGACCCCCGATGAGAGATCATATTTTAAGAGTATCTGCAAAAGGGAGAAGAACAAAAAACACTCCCATAAGGCAAGCCTGACTACTACTGATGCATTGTCGAGTATAATGATTTCTGAAAAAAGTGATTGTGTTTTCTGGCTGTTTTTCTTTTCCCCCTCAATTTTTGAAGCCAGTGTTGAAAGCAATAGAATGTCTGTGGGTTATTAAAAGCACCTGAAGAGCCTTTTGAGAAACATCCAATTTAATTTTTTTTTAAACGAATGACGTCAATTTCATAGACTGGAAAATAATATGACAACGATTACACACGCACAAAACATGAGAAAAAAAAAAAGGAAAGGATCTATTCTCAGAGGAGGCGAAGTCCAAGTGTAATGTTCCACGAAACAGCTGCCACATTTTGCACCGGACGGAGACTTTTTCAACAAGAAGGTACCTCCTTCTATTCACTCCACCCCAGACGAGATCGCGATGAATGCTGTTCATTGACGGCTAAGGACTGTCTGCCACTGTCAACTGAAGGAGATTCGATATATTGAGCAGAAATGCACAGGACATGGCCCGTCAATGCTTTTCTGCCGATCCGCCTCATTTGACCATTTTTTTACTTTTGTCTAAAATATTTTTAAGATTTTAAGGAAAGATTAAAGCAGGGAACTTTTACAGTCTAGTTTAAAAACAGGTCACATTCAAATATTAGAAACATGTTTTATTCAATGTTATCCACTGTATTGCAGACTAAAATATCAGATTCTTTGTCAATAGTTTGGTCCCTATCTACAAAATCCCAATCCCTATGTTTAAATCCCTTTTTGCCTTTTAAAATGAAATAAAGTAAATGTGTTCAGACAGCGAAATAATAAAATCAATTACACAAAACCTGTTTGAATGAACACATATTTGAAAACAAATATTTTTAGGCATAAACATACATATAAAAAGATATTTGAATAACAATTTTTGTGTTTGGTTATTACAAAAAATCAAACGAAATATGAAATTAATGTAATATTAAGCATCAATATTCTTATCCGCTTTTACATTTTATTAAAATATTAATTTTTTATATAAAAAAGGCAGACATATGCATAAAATTATATATGTATAGCATAAAATTATATATGTATAACATAAGTTATATATGTGGATCAGCTGGTTAAAAGCTTAACACAAACAGAAATGTGAGTAACTTCGTTATCATGGTAGCGAGCAGAAAATGTGTTCATAACTTAAGTACAATATTTTTCTCTGTGTGTATTATTTTTTAAATGACAGGAAAATAAAAGTCAGGGACATATTCCAATGAGTGTCTGTGACTTCTCGTACCGAATGAGATATCGTTCTGTTTGTATTCTTACTGTTCACAATTCACATTAATTCTATATTTAATTGTGTGGTTTTAATTCATTAATTTTTTTTACTTAGATACAATGCATTTATTTATTCATTGTACAATATTCTTTTAATTCAATTTTACGATGTAATGTCTTACACATCCTTTTGATAAAAAAAAAATTGTCGATATTTTAAAGACATACATATATTCTATGCTTCTTTTGAATTGATGTATGAAATATATAAATACGATTTTTTTTCCACAATGTGAACAAAAATAATTATTGTACTAGAAAACTTTTTTTTTGGTAAATTATACTGATATATAATTTGGTAAAATGTTTTAATGACAAAATAGTTTTGACGAACTAAAATCTTTTGTAGGAATCATTTGAAAGAATCTTGGGTGGTAATTGCAAAAGCGTAATTTCTTTTTTTTTTCTTTAAATTTACCTTGAATTTTTATAATCTTGTTTGCTATATCTTCTACAATTCAAAATTATAAAACTCGAATAACTTTAGTTAATTTTTAATTTCCTCCAAAGTTAAACGTAACGTTATAATTTTATTACTTTGCTTATATGCTTGCTACAAAAAAATTTCCATACTGGAATCATATTAATAATGCACGAATGGAGAAAAATATTATAGTGGAAGAAACGGAAATCAGTCAGAATTCAATAATTCTCATTAGAAATATTTCCAAAAATTCTTTACTATGAAATAAGCACTTGTACTTTATTAGGTACCTAGACTATTCGATCTGTGAGAAGTACTCACACGCCATTTTTCCTAAACAGTACTGAAACTTTTTATCCTTTAAGCCAGACATCTTCAAACTATTTGAACATTCAAAAAAAGAAAAAAAACACTTTTGTATTGTGATTGAGGACTGAAAAAAACTGGCAAAAGCAAAAGAAAAAACCCATTAAATTAGCCGAGGTGAATAAGCAGCGGGAGTCTTCAAAATCCAATAAAATGAGATTTCAATCGTCACGCGTCTATCATCGACCCAAAAAGGCATCATTAGAAAGCCAATAAGGCAGAAGTACATGAAAAAAAATCCAGCTACAAAGTATTTATTTTCTATACGTTTAAAAACGGCGGTTTTTCGAACAGCAAAAAAAAGAATTCTAATCTTATGGAAATAACTATTCTACAACTTTCTCTGTTTTCGTCACGATGCAAAATAAGAGCACACTTCTGTTAGTAGCAAAAATATATCCAGAGTACACGTGGTTTATCTTTAAAGAAACAAACTTTTTCAGAAACAAATTGTAGGCAAAACTTGGTATAACTATCAGAAAAAACTATATTTCGAAACTCGGAAAAAGTTTAACAAAATATGAAATTTAATATTAGCCAATAAAACTTCATACGTATTGCCGATTTAAACTGTAATTCAATTACTTATTGAAAAAAGTCATTACATTTCTACGAGTCACAGTATTTTGTAATTAAAAAAGAATTTATGTTTTTAATAAAACAAGGAGAGAAAAAGATTCATCGTTCGTGATAAAATGCAGATAAATTCACATTTACAATACTTTTAATCTCAAACAAAATGTATGTGTACGTTACTATTTTTAAAAGTAGTTTTTATAAGAGTAATAAATTTTAGTGATGAATTACTTTCAAAAACATAGATATTACAAACTACACATTCATTTATAAGAATTATGGGTTTAATCCACGTGTTTCAAATTATAAATACTAAAGTATCAAATATATCTAATATATACTATATATCTAATTGTTTTATTAACATTTTTATTTTAGTATTGAAGGTTTAATCCTTGAGTTTAGATAATTAATTACATAAAAGCTCAGAGAAATAAATAAATAAAAAAAAATTTTTTTTTTTGCTCTGTCTTCATTCCATGGAAAGTAATAAAACGCTCATTCGCAATTTCAAGGTCACAGTTTGGCTCCTATCATCAAAAAAAAGTGTATGTTTGGATAAATTTTCATGATGCGTCGTCATTTTCACTACACGAAATAAAATAACAAAAAAAAAAAAAAAAAAAAAAAAAAAATTCAAACAGGCTGCTTTTGAAAAGAATACAAAATGAAAATGTTCGGTAGTGATTTGCATACTAAAAATAAAATATAAATTTATGGTTTGTTGACTACTTTGAATATTATTATTCGTTCAGTTTCATCCATTTGACAACTTATCCATTAAATAAAAAAGTTACCTTGATTAATATCTCAATTTGTCCGTGTGTTAGTGTTTCCAGTTTTCATTTCAAAGTTCATCGTGATATTCACCTTCCATTCCAAAATGGACTCCGATCTCTGTTTTACATAAAGAAGCTGGTCAGCTTCAACTGTTTCAAAGATAGTTTATGCTAACAGAGCGGTTTTTTTCTCAAACGAATTCCTTTTGATTCAGGTTCTCCTCTGAAAATCTATCGCCAAGGTTTGAGACATTCCATAGTGATATCTATGGAATGTTTCATATCTCTTATTGACGTTTCATATCTCTTGTTGACAACTTAAATATCCGTACTTCCAATTGAATCCCAAATTTATCACCAGTTAATGAGAACTCGAAAGTCACATATCACCTCGATATGATTTACATTTTCAAATCGAATAATTATCCTATCATGTAATTAAACATTTTTTTTCAACACTAAAAAGACAAGTTTATTTTAGTGTCAGATGTATCTAGCACATATCTAAAACATTCATCAATACCATTTCCGAAGAATCTTCTTAAGGACAGATTTCCTATTACAACAGTATCTTCACAGGTGAAGCCCTTGGGCTGATTTTAACCATTTCGTCATATACTTAATCTCTCAGCTCACTACTTATTTTCCTAACAGAGAGGCTCTCTGCTCTTCAAGCTTTAAAGAATTGCAATTGTTCTAATGCAGCTGGCAATACAGAGGCAGTTAATCTTTATGCCATAAGAAAGGGCTGCACTGTTACTCATTTTCCACTACCCAGGGGAGAACGTGCAAATTGAAGATAGGCTACGAGCGCGAGTAACGCTACCCCCACAACTCTCTACGATCCTATTAGACCGGGACCTACGATTTAGAGTGGATTCCCAACCACTGCAAACATCCATTGCACCGCCGGAATTTGAACCCGAAACCTGTGGTACCGAGTGTTAGAGCGCTAGCGACTCGGCCAACAGGCCCCTCTATTCAGAATTCAACTAGAAAACAATCTTAAACATCATTTTAACCATTAAATTTATCTGGACCCAGGGAGAAAATGAACTAACAGACTCTCTAGCTATCATTTTTCATTGGATATCTTTAGAGGATTTTATACTTTAACAAAAAACATTCTAAAAAACAACAGATCAATGGATAAGCGGAAAATACGCTGAAAAATTCATTCATTTAAATAGTCTTAAACCTTCTCATCGACTTTATTTTATACATCGAAAGGAAGCTCTACTTTCTCGATTTCGCCCAATTCCTTCCTTTGTTACCATTCTGCAAAACCCCAGAAACAGTAGAATATATTTTATTTCAATGCACGAAATATAAAGAGGGAAGAAACAAGCTAAAAAGCGCTTTTAGTCGAAAGGTTTTTTTCTCCATGGATATTCGATATGACTGAGGACGCGTATTACAAGACTTCAACAATTCATCCTCTCGTTTCTTTATATTTATTTACTTACCTTTTGATGGTCAGAAATACCGTGCAATAATTCATTTCGGTTCGGTGCCACGGGTTTCGTGTTCGAGTCCCGGCTGTGCCATGGATGTTTGTAGTGGTTCGGAATCCAGCCGTCGATCCTGGTCTAATAGGATCGTAGAGCGTTTTGGTTGTAAGTACTACTCGCGTCCGTAGCCTATCTTCAGCTACACATGCAGCCCTTGCTTATGGCATAAAGATTAACTGTTTCTGTATTGCCAGCTGCATTAGAACTACAATAACAAATAATTTCTTCCAAAATCTTATTCATCGCTGAACAGGAGATCGATCCAATTTGAAAGACTATCACAGATTCATGAATATTACTTTTTACAGTATGCTTTTTCGACATTATCACAGTGTGTCTTTTTATTTCGATAGCATTCGTATAAATTGCGATAAAGCAATTCAGCTGACATAAATCTCAAAGCCACAAGTTAAGAGTAAAACATTAGCATGGGTACTTCATTTTCGGCAATTGAATCTTCCCTTTATTCTCGGCAAAGAACTGTCACGGTTACTTTTACTCTGAAGCACGTGATTCTGCAAGGTTGCCAGAAACACCGGGGAAGAGAGATAGACGGAGGGAAGTGAGAGATAGAATATTATTCAATCTGCATTCCTTGAGAAGAAAAATGGCCCGATCTCCCGAACGCAACACAGGCGCGTGTTGACCCTTGGATTAATTCGAGCGCGCACACTCGCTGGTTAACCCACATGAGGCTTCGCGGAAAAAAGAGATATGCTGATTTAAGTGATGTGTGAGCCAGTGGGCGTCCTATTAATTCCTTAACGAACTGTAAACCGGCAGGTGATTGTTGGAGCCTTCGATAACCATTACGAGGCACTTTTTCAATTAGATTTCTTCCAGTGTTTAAAAAATGCTCGGCATCTACATATTTTAGATGCTTCTGAAATGTAGTGCAGGTTTCCGTTCGTAGTTCGAAGCGTGTAGAATAAGAAGGCACATAGAACGATGTTTTTCTTGTCGACTACCACAAGATGTGTCAATTTTACTTTAAAATGACGATACTATTGGTAATTTTGTTTTTCAAAGATTTTCAAATTTTGATGAAAAATTGAAAACTGAACAGTACCATGTTCTAGATTAATAAAGAAATCAGCATTTAAATACTTGAAAAATATTTTAATAGTTATTTTCTAATTTATTAGAAACTAGGAGAAAAGAACTTTTTAATAAACGATAACCTATATTTCTTGACTAAGTTATATTTTTATTGATTAATTTTTTACCTTCATTATGTTGTATATCAAGATATTAATCATAGACAAAAGTTTCTCTCAAGAAATCTTTATGCATTTTATAGTTCCATTTTAAAGTCACGCGCAAAGGTTCCTGCCAGATAGTGCATTAAAATGGGAAAGTATCTTTAGATTCATATCTATATCTATCTATCTATCTATTATATATATATATATACACTCAAGAGCCAAAACATTATGACCACCTGTCAATAACGAGTTGGCCCACCTTTGGCACGCAACACAGCTTCAACCTGCCTTGGCATGGATGCCACAAGTCCTTGGTAGATGGCCGGAGACAGATTGTACCAGATGTTTCAGCAACGGTCACACAAATCCAAGATATTGCGAATTGGTGGTCTTTGAACTCTGAGCTGCCGTCCCAGGACATCCCAAATGTGTTCTATTGGATTGGGATCCGGTGAGTTAGGCGGCCAGGACATTAGCTGGAATTCAGCATCATGTTCCTGCAACCACTTCAACACAATTTTAGCCTTGTGACAAGGGGCTTTGTCCTTTTGGAACATTCCATTTCCAGCTGGGAAAACAGAGGCCATGTAAGGGTGCAACAGGTCCACAATGATGTTCAGATACCCTGTAGCATTCATGGTCTACTCTACCACAACCACGAGTCCCAGAGACGCCCATGAGAACGTCCCCAAAATATAATACCCCCGCCACCGGTCTGTGTATGACCTACTGTACATTGAGGGAGCAACTGTTCGCCTGGAAGACGGCGTATCCTGACACGGCCATCGGCGTGATGAATGACAAACCGTGATTCATCTGACCAGGCTACTCTCTCCTACTGATCCATGGACCAGTCACGATGTTCCCGGGACCAACGCAGGCGCAGTTGGCGATGATGCTTCGTCAGCAAAGGCATACGAGTGGGACGTTTGCTGCGTAGCCCCATATCCAACAGTGTCCGATGAACAGTGTGCTCCGATACTATTCTACTTGGCACTGCATTGTATTGGGCTGTCAGCTGAGCCACTATCTGGCTCCGGTTTTGCTTCACCATGCGAAACAGCATCCGACGACCTTTTTCTTTGATAGCGTGTGGACGTCCAACACCATGTCGTCTGCTGCTGGTTTCACCGTCATTCATTCGTCTTTGCATAAGTACTAACAACTGTAGATCGCGAACAACCCACGAGTCGTGCAGTTTCGGAAAAACTTGTTCCGAGCCTTCGAGCCATTACAATCTGCCCTCTATCAAAGTCGCTTAGATCCGCAGCCTTTCCCATCACACACAGAAGAAAGTGAAAGAATGATTCTTCAGACTCTCCAGCAGCAGTTAAATACCACTTCCACCTTATCACGTGCCTTCCACGTCATCCAGGCGAGTTCATTGCAAAATGTAGGGGTGGTCATAATGTTTTGGCTCTTGAGTGTATATATATATATATATATATATATATATATATATATACAGGGTGATTATAATTAAAGTTCCACCGATTTTTCCCATTCAGTTTAGTATGACTTTGCCGATGTGGATGGGCTTTCTACTAACAGTGTCATAACTGTTGAATGACATGGAATGTCATTTTTTCCGCCGAAAAATTGAAACAATCAAGCACATTGAATACTACGGTTGGTTTAATGTGATACTCATGCCAAATACGCTGTACTTTTGATTCAAGATATCACTGGCAGCATATTTTAATATGTTGTTACAAATGTTGGGTACGTTGACACAAAACATAGTCTTGGACATTTGGTTCTAGAACGGTATATAAATAGCAGATTTAGTTTTACACAAGGTTTACCACGAGTGACGACTTGCACTGCAACCCCATTGTGCCACCCCAGTTTGGAAATTAGGGGTTTCACATACTCCTATAGTCGTCTTCGGGCCCAAGGGGGATTGACATAATGGTCTAGATATTCATCAAGCCAATCCTTTATCTCAGTTTCTCGATCCAAATTCTTGTTGATTCCGAAAACATGAGTAGTTACGTTTACCAACTCATATGTGCAAGGCCGCTGCATCTGCTTATAGATTAACTTAAAATAATAGCATGCTTAAAAATAAACAGTTTGTTAATTTCAATGGCGATTTTCATTCACAATAACAATACTGAAAGCTGCTTACTTTTGCATGCTTTGCACGAGACTCCTCCTCCCAGAGACATCCAGAAGAAGAGATCCCCCGGCGTGAGATCTTTGGGACTCCAGGCCGTAGTCGCGCTGCCGTCGCTGCAGCATTCTTCTTGGGTGACATTTGTCCGCAGACTTTCGGTGCATTTGTCAGGTCGGCTCATCATGCTCCAACACTGGCCACCTTAACGACAATCTTAAGAATTAATATACGCTACATTAAAAAAAAGAAGCATCTTACATCAACACACATCCAACTTTTCAACAAGATCTTTATAACACACACATCCAAAACAAAATAGGCATCCACCCTTTCCCCTGTTTATAAAACAAAACGTTTTATAAACACGTAAAAAATTTTAAGGTTAAAAGAAAGGTAAAAAATGTTAACTGTTCAGAGTACCGTGGACATCTTCGATCTTTTGTATGAGATTGCACTAAAAAATACAGAAATTACGAAATAAATAAATCAACTCTCTTGATCTATTAAAATAGCGGATAGGGTTAATGAATCAACTCTCAAGATTTATTAAATGATATAAAAAATGCGAATTACAAAATTAGAATGTCAAGAAGAGGAAAAAGAAAATAATAATAAATAGTTATACCTCATACAGCACCGTATAAATTAATTGAAAATAAAAAGCAATAAGTTAAATATGTTTATTTTGTTCAAATCACAACTATAAATTAAAACTAAATAACAATTTCGAAATCAATTATCCTCCGTTGCTTGCAATGTTTGATATTTTTTTTCTGTCATGAAACAGTATCCCAATCACAGTACAATCCCAATCACAGTAAACAGTACCCCATATTTATCGTGAACATATGTTAATTTTTTTTTGTGAATTGTCCACACATTTTATATAACATTAATCTACTTGGCCATTTTGGCACAATAACTTTATTCTTATTTTTTTAAATTTTTGGTGGCATACTATTTTGCAAGTTTATGTTGAAAGAGTTCGCATTTGGGAGTATAAATCCTCCCTTAGTTTTGAAATCATTTACTTCCGAAAAATCAGTATATTGACCAGGTTTCTTTATTTACTTGTTAGCACTTTTTAAATACCATAATAAGAAAGACATCTCTTTCCTCAAAGCATTTCCAAGAAGTTGTACAACTATTTGTTAAGTGTACGAAAACATCTTTTTCAATAGCTGAAACATCGCATATACTTAACGTGGCCAGTAACTATTTTGAAATATACTTCTCCTACTTTTTATTTGTTAATGAAAAGAACGGGAATGAACAAGTGCAAATGAATAATGTATTATATATTTTCCGAAATAAATTTGCTTAAGATATACGCTTTCGATTTCAAATAAATATAAAAATGTTTGGCAATTGTGAGTGAACTTGAAAAGCTTCCCATCGACTTCATCTTGGCATGCCGACACGGGCGTTCTAGGTACTACAGGCAGATTTTTACGGTTTTATCGCGTTTAAAAAGCCATTATTCGCTATCTATCTCAAAAAAAAATAGACGTCTGGAAGATGGGATTACGGACAACGGGCTATGCTTTCTAAAACGGAACGTACGGTACTGTCAAGTGACGTCTAGGTGTTTCTAAAATCTAGGTTTGGCTTGTCGCCCTACGGTGCGCACTTAGGCTAATTATATTCCGATTCCGAACCACTAACAAACATCCGTACCACCTCCAGGATTCGAACCTGAATAAGACCAGATATAGAGGTGCGGAGCCGGCCATAATTTTATATTACAATCTTTACTAGTAATTTAGAAATGTGTGAAATAAATGTAATGAATTTTATTGAATTCCGGTATCGGTAAAAAAGTCTTTGTATTAGGAAAGTATTTTTTTTTTTTTTTTTTACAATTGTCAAGGTTAATATTTGCGCTGACTTAAAAGATATATTTGTGCTCTAAATTTGCTTACAAAAAAAGTACATATGCTATAAAAATAACAGAGCTAAATGAATAGTGTAGCAAAGTATTGTAGAATAGTTGAAGACGAATAAAAGAAAAAAGATGCTGTATTTTAAACATATTAAGTATTATTTGTTCTCAAAATAAATAACTTCTATAAGATCTTCTTTCGTGGAGGATCTGAGATAGAGTTTAGATAGCTTTTCATAAGTTAACTAACTAAGTCTCTCGGCACTTATAAATGTCTCTCTTGATTTTATACTAAAGCAGTAACTGTCTTTCCTGGTGGTTTAAGGATGTAACTGGAGGATTCCTCCTAAACATTTAATTTTAACAACAAATCTCAGAATTATGTAAAAAAAAAATATTTTTACGAAAGAGTCTGGTGTTGCATTTTTATATAGACTCCTCGAGAAATGAGTCGACTCGTATCCCCCACTTCATGGTAACCCTGAACGATGCAGTGAGTCTCAACTATTCAACGACGATACTTCATTGCCTAAATCACATATCTTTTATAATGGCAGAATTTAATGCTGATTAATTTAAATTAATCGGCACGAGAATACTTCCTGCACTCATTGTACATGTTTATTGATGTAGGAATTTACCCAACCTATTCATTTGAGTTTCAAAATAAAGGCTGAAAGGATAAGGCTTTTTAAGTTAACTGAACGTTTTGGTACTACTCCAAACATAATCTGTACGATCGATCGGAAAATATATAACTAAAATGGATCATCCTGATAACGAAACTATAAATTGTTTCAATAAATGTACATTTTTAAACGGAATTAATAATAGATTGCCGATTGAAATAAATCCGTAAAAGAAGAAGTATTAAATTTACACTAACAGATGACAGGAGTTATTACAGAGTTTTTGCATACCGTACTTTAGAAATACGGTATTTTTTTCTCCCTAGTCCGCATGCTCATAGGAAACATTATTACAGATACGCATGCGCAATTTCCTATGAGCATGCGCGCTAGGGAGAAAAAAATACCGTATTTCTAAAGTACGATACTTCAAATATTACATATTACTAATTATTATTACACTAAAAGAATAAATATATGGGAAATAGGGGATAGTTTTTAAACTTAGTTTTGATTTTGAAATGAAAAGTGTTTGTTTTTAATGCCAAAAAAAAATTTTTTTTTAATTTAAAATTTTTTAAAATTTTTTTTTTAAATTTAATTTAAAATTTTTTTTTAAAATTGTTTTGAATTTTTCCAATTAATAAATAAAAAATTTTCCAATTAAAATAAATAAATAAAGGAGTAAAAAAAAAAAAAAAAAAACGAACTGTTTAGGCGGTGCTCGACATCCAACAATGCCATCATTGAATAACTCGATCTCATCTAAAAGGGCCGTGATTTTATCATCTTCGTTTTAATTTTAATAGACAAGAACTCGAAAGAAGAAAGACGTCATCGTCACGTCGTTGTTGAGTTTCTTTGTTGCGAAATTAAATATGCCAAATTCGAAACTATAATTCAAGCGGAGTTGAATAACAAGAGTGTGTTTGGAATGAATGAAAATGAAAGCGATAGGTGGCGGAAGAACAAAACAGAGTCGTCGTGGTAGTGGCCTGGATGAATGGACGGAGAGGGTAAACAAGGATGACCTCGGACAGGAAACTTCATTCACTTTCCCAAACGTCTGCCGGAAAACATCCGCTCCTCGTTAATGACGGAGCGACGTAAATCAAAGCACTCTGGCTGCTGCGCTTCTCCGCCGAAGCCATCGACATCGCGAAAAGCACGTGTCAAAACACGGCACTCAGACAAACAAATCCATTAAAGTCGCTCGCGGAATTATGGATCCATCGAGACGCTCTCTAAATGGATCAAGGCTGTTTTCTCTATTCGGACTCGAGCCGATGTTTTCTTAAACCAATTTTTATCGAATTGGAGATCAACCTACTTATTAACAAAGTAATTTTTGTCACTTTATTTTTTCCCAAGACTTTTTAAGAAATTTTTTGTTTGGCATGTTTTTTAACGCATCCTCTTCAATTCCTATGCTATTTGTCTTGCCCTTTTTTTTGTGATATTTCATAGTTATCTACTTAAATAGATAAAAATGAAATGAAAATAATTTTGTTAAGAAATTTAAATTAAATTATGTATTTGCGTAATACATTCCTGTTTAGAATACAAAATAATCGACATTATTTAATAAACATACTAATGTGTCCAAAAAGTAAGACCAGTTTTAAATTTAAATTTTCGGGCATATGGTATATCAATTTTTTTCTTTTTTAGGTTGTTGGTACTGTCCTTGACATCTGTGTGAAATTTGGCGTCAAAATATTCATTAGCGTTTGAGTTACGCTTGGCTTTGTGAGACGCTCAAACTGATTCCTGCGATTTTTGAAATGTCTGAATGAATTGAGCAAAGAACTTGCATTCAATCTTGTTTGCGGAAACGTATAGAGTGTTGCAGAAGGCATTTGGTGAGCATTCCTATATCGGAAATATGTAGAAGTGGTAAAAACAGTTCAAAGAAGGCAGAGAACGCGTTGGAGACGAAGAACCCTCTAGTCGACCACCAACCTCAACCGATGAACTCACGTCCAAAAAATTAAAGATTTGGTGCTTGCAAACCGTCGATTTAGAATTAGAGACCTTGTTGATGATGTTGGAATTTCTAAATTCGATTTTAAAAGATGTTTTGGGCCTCAAACGCGTCAAATCTCGATTTATACCGAAAACACTGAATGCGCCAGCTCATACTGCATTGATTCTTCGCGAATTTTTCGCCAAAAATGAAACCCATATCGTTCAACAACCACCGTATTCACCTGATTTAGCATACTGCTACTTCTGGCTATTCCCTAAACTCAAAAGACCACTGCGGGCACACCGTTTTGAATAGATTGAAGAGACATTTCAAAAATCGCCGGAATCAGTTTTAGCACCTCACAAAACCAAGCGTCACTCAAGCACTAATGAATATTGTGACGTAAAATTTGACACAGACGTCAAGGACAGTGCCAACAACTTAAAAAAGAAAATTAATTGAAATACCATATGCCCGGGAAATTTAAATTTAAAACTGGTCTTACTCTTTGGACATAGTAGTATATATAAAAATATTGATTTTTTGACAAGTCTTTGGGATGCAAGTTTATGCTTCTCAACCAATTTTTATTTAAACATTAAAGGAATGCGAAGACGTACTACAGAAATCTTTTAAAAAAGACTTTTTTTAGCATGTTTAATATAGATAAACTTTTTGTACGATCTCGTATTTTTTAACAAATTTATTTCAGATTTTTAGATAACCGTCTTAAAGATAACACAGTTTTAAAGAAACTGATAATGTTTGGTAAGTTCAAGGATTTTGCAATAATTGAACATAACAAATGTAAACAACTATTTTATTATTTTCCGATATCCTTGCAAAACAAGAAAAATTGTAAACTAGTTTTCACCAAAATGTAATCAAAACTCTTAAAAAGAAGTAATATAAAAGAGTAGGCATAATTATTTCTGCAGAAAAGTAAAGAAAAATATTTTATAGCATACCCAATAGAAGGTATATTGGGTGTGTCTGACGAAAATCTGTATTACTAATATACAAAGAATGACATAAAAAATTTCAAACTATATATATAAAAAATAAACTTTAAGTTCAGGTTTTTTGTGATAAATATAACAGAGAAGAGAGTACTCAAATCTGGTAAGGAATATCTAACTCTATAGAATTTTAAAAAATTGTGAAATCTTACAAATCTTCCCACCATGACATAATTATTAACCACATTTTGTTAATTTTCTTTCAGGCAAAATGATAACTTATTCCAATTCTAGTTTTCAATATAAAGCTTTAGCTGATTCCAAAGGGATGAAATGCCGATTTATATTTGAGGAATGAGCTAATTTAATAATCTTGATTAAAAATCGACTCTATTGAAAACAATGCTTTCTTATCTAAAGATTTAGTTTTTGAGGGAAAAAAACTATTAAATATATTTTTTAAATAATATTTTCTCCTTTTCATTCATTAAACTCTAATCTTAAATCTGGAAATCAAAAGTTACATCTGCTCTTTCGTTGAACATCGGTGGGTCGTATGTATCCCACGAACAGCCCACAGAAGGGTGATGAGGAGAGGAGAAACTCTCAATAAGCAGTGTGATTATCGATGAGACACTTTGTCACAATCGCCATCGAGTCTTCTCGTTTCTGAATGCAATGACTACATCATTACCACCACCCATTCATTGCCATATTTATCTATAAATTTTTTAAATAATTTATAGGATAGAACTCACTTTTGAATCAAAACAATCGTAAGGATTATAAGGATTCTGTTAATGTAATAAAATGAAAAAGTTAAAAATACGTGCTTTATATTTTAAATAAATATTTAAAAGCATGTCTTTTTTCTTAGCGGAGAACTTATTTTATAAGCGAATCAACAGGTCATTACTGCATGCGCATCAGCAAAAATTGTCACCGTATTTTACGTTCTTCCTTGTTTGTGAAATTGAAGACAGCAGACTGGTTGATGGAATATTTAGAATTTATAAAATAGACGTTTAACATAGATATTTTTTGCTAGATAACCTAGATATCTATTATACGCTGAAGGAAGTTCGTGATTTGAATTTAACAACTAAATTGTCAAAAATATTTACCATCATCAAATCATTGAGCAATAACTTCTGCTGAAAAACAACGTTGTTATCATGGAATAGTTTTCAGTTAAAAGCTTCGATTGAAAAATAAAACATATTATGCCAGTTTTGTTACGTAAAGTAATTGAAAAAGAATAATTGCAATATTTTTATTTTTCAAAGATACCTAAAAAATAGTTTTAATTTCACGACACAGAAGTCATTACATAAAAATTGTTTTTATGTAATGTGAGAAAATAACTTCATTCAATTCCTACTATTAGTTCACACTCTGCCTATATATATCCTGCTCACATCAATCGTTAATAAAATACTTTTTATTCATTCACTCAAGTTCAAATACATTTTTTTAATCTTGTTGTGGATGACACTGGATGTTAATACAGTCTTTTCAAATATTAATTCATTAATTAAATTGAATTAATTAATGTTAGTTTTATATGGGAGAGTATTCTATAGATAAATATTATATATATAGTAGAGAGAGAAATATTATATGGATAATATTTCTCTTCTATAAGATTTAGCAGGATATAAATTTAGGAATAAATACCGTCAGTGGCGAAGCGTGTAGATCGTTGGAAAAAACATTTCTTTTTCAGATTATTTTTTTCATTCTGGGTTCTAGTCTGAGTCAAGGAGGGAACAAAATGGAAAATGAAGCATGTGAATAAATGAGTGAGAGAGATGGAAAGTGTGTATGTGAGAGAGAGAGAGAGAGAAATTTTTCTAACTTAAAAAAATAAATGAAAATTACTTATAAAGGACTTTTTTCAATATAGTGGAAAAAAAGTAGGAATTGACTTTAAAAAATTTTTTATATTACTTTTTTTTCCTTCAGTTATATGAAAAAAAATGCTAAGCCTTCTCACAGCTTCAAATTGGATATATTTTTTTTTTAATTTAAGACAGATGGTTTGATTTAATGCTAGTAATTTATACAAACGAACAAAAAAATGTATGCCTGCCTTTTTTTAATACAGAAAAATCACCTACAATAAGATCAATTTGCTAATTAAAGGTAATAAAAATGGGAAAATTTTATAAAATTGAATACTAGTTAAGACTTGATAGCGATAGTGCGCGTCTGGGCATAAGTTCTATTCTCACTCTATCCTATGCTGCAGTCAGTACTTTGAAACAAGACAAGGAAACTACTGTCTCGCATAAGCTTTTTCGATGCGATACTCAGATGCGAGGAGATTACCCTTGAAATTCCTGGCGAAGCATGCTGTTTCCTTCCCCGTGGGAATAGCTGTACGAAATATTTCATTGCGGATTGTGTAAGTACGTGCTGCGAAAGTTTTTCCTTCATTGGAATCCAATTTAAATAAAAATTGGGAAGACCAACGTCTCGAAAGGTTATGGACCGAAACTTTTTAGTTAGGTAAAAGTATTTGTGTTGCTCAAATGTCACTTCTTTTTTTTCTTTATTGAATAGTTAAAAAAGAATTCATGCAGTACCACTGGATTTACGATACTTTACACTGACAGTTTCCAACGAGTCGTTTGTTTTCTGCCGAGTCACTGATCTTCCTTAACAAAAAGATTGCGAAAAGACCATTTGTTTGGCAAATCAAGCTAGTATTTTTAGAATTTAACATAACTAGACCACACTAATTGCACTTAAAATGTTGCCATGACCTAGTATTCACTTTTTGTTTCCATTTTGTTGTTGCAGATTGCAATTCTTTTGTTGCAGAACTTTGAAACAATGATGTTTTTGTATGTTTTGTCCTAATTTTACTGCAAATACATATTAAGATTTAAACACATTTTTCCTCGAAATATTTTTGAACTTTCTTTAATACGACACGCAAATGAGGAGTAATTATTTTAAAAACGCCCCCCCCGCCCCTTCCTCCTCAAAAGATTTATTTTATCCTACATCATTTTGGGAAATGACGCTACACAACCAAGCAGTATCCTCCACAATAAAGATGTTATACAATTTTTTTTAACTTTGCATCAATTTTATACAATAGACATATGTCTTACAATATGGTATTCTATTGCAATTTACTTTGTATTATCTTCCATAATTAGTTCTTAAATTTATCTCTCTTTGTTGTCTGAAAAGACACTGAACTTAATTCCTTCTAAGACTAAAATAAACTTTCCGTCGGATCAAATTTCTTGAAAGGATATTTAATTAAATTCTTAAAAATCAAATAATGAATGGTAATTTGAATTATAATAAAATTGAATAAAATTAAAAAGTGTTGCAATAGTCTATCGTAAATCATCACTCGAATTCATAAATAAATATGACTTACTTCAATCCCAAAAAAAAAAGAAAAAATAAGATATTGTGCAGGGTATTATTAAGAAAAAAATCATTTTCGTCCCGTATAGTATAAGCATACCACAGTGAATTTCTGAATAGAGCAACATTATTACATAACTGATTGAAATTTCCCTCCCCGATCAGTAAAAGCATCGTGTTGACACTGTTCTCTCTTTTTTTTCCCTTCCTCCGACTTGTCACTTTGTCAATTTGCCGAAGCGTTGTTATCAGCGATTGCAACAAGCTCGGGGAAGGAAGACTGGTCCTGGTGAGATGCAAAAAAATCCAGCAGACAGCTGGACGGCAGGAATCTTCTCCACTTTCTCGGTCAAGGTCGCCCGATGCTGCTGTTCCTTCCTCCTCCTCCTCCGTCTCTCTTTTCCCTTTCTTTTCCACGCTCATTCACTTCCTTTCGCTTTTCCGATTGGTATTCCCTTTTGACTCCTTTCCAGACACAGCCTGCAATTCTCCTTTCTCTTTTTTTTTTTTTTTAAATTAACACGTGGTAATAGTATCTCGAATTGTGTAACCGAATATGATGATTTTGGCATGATCTCAAGTTTCTCGTAGAAGGATTTCTGGAACGAATGGTTTCGCTGATCACGCTTTATAATTATTTCCTGGCTATTTCAATATTACCAGCAATTGCCATTTCAATCGTGTGGTTAAGCAACACGAAGCATCATTGTGCCGGTTGCAGGTGATTTCAGTTGTATGCCAGTTCGAATAATAAATACGATCTCAATTTAAAAATGCATCTATAAAATGCTTTCAATTTCATAATCTGATGTAAATCTTCATTCTTTTTTTACATTCGATGTGTTGAAACTAAAGTCACTAAAAAACTAGAAAACTAAGCTTCCCCATTCGTGGCCTGAAGTAGAGCCTGCTGACTACAGCTCAAAAAGGTGCAAATTCAATTACTCTGAATGGATACACTACAATCACAGTTTTTAAAAACGAGTAGAACCAATGGCCAAAGAGCCTCGCATCAATAGTCCCACTGCCCAATTATCTGGACTTTCTTTAATATGACACGCTTACTTTAAACAGATTTACTCTATATCGTTTTAGGATACCACGCCAAGTGGAGTCCTTCACAATACTACTGTGTCAAAAAAGTAAGAACCATTTCCAATTTAAAATTCCCGGGGCTTATGTAATTTCATTTTTTTCTTTTATTAGGTTGCTGGCACTGTCCTTTACATCTGTGTGAAATGTGACATCAAAATATTCATGAGTGTTTGAGTTACGCTTGGCTTTGTAAGATGCTAAAAGTGATTCCGGCGATTTTTGAAATGTCTGAATTCATTGAGCAAAGAACTTGCATTCAATTTTGTATGTGGAAACGTATAGAATGTTGCAGAAGGCATTCGGGGAGCATTCCTATACCGGAAAGGAATGTTTAGAAGTGATATAAACAGTTCAAAGAAGGCAGAGAATGCGTTGAAGACGAAGAGTTCTCTGGACGACCATCCACCTCAACCGACGAAGCTCACGTCCAAAAAATTAAAGACTTGCTGCTTGCAAATCTTTGATTTACAATTAGAGACCTTGCTGATGATGTTGGAATTTCAAAAGGATCGGTCAATTCCATTTTTGGCCTTAAACGCGTAAAATATCGATTGGTATCGAAAACATTGAATGCGGCAGCTTACATTGCATTGATTCTTCGTGACTTTTTCGCTAAAAATGAAACCCATATCGTTCCACAACCGCCGTATTCACATCGTGTGACTTCTGGCTATTCCCTAAACTCTAAAGACCCCTCCGGTGACACCTATTTGAGTCGACTGAAGAGATTCAATTTGAATCGTCGCAATCTTTGAAGGCCATTCCTGCCGATGACTCTTTAGCATGCATTGAAGATTGGAAAAAAAAATTGACATAAGTGCATTGTGTCCAGAGGGGATTACTTTGAAGGCGATGAAATAAATTTGGAAGAATAAATAAAGAGTATTTGAAAAAAAATAATTGGTCTTACTTTTTGGTCACAGAAGTAAAGATGCCAATAACTTTTGAAATATTTTTTTTCTCATCCATATGCAGTACAAATCAAAACCATTCCAGAATTGTCAGTGTGACAAATTAATTCAATAACATTTATGCAAAATGAAGGGTTCCCTTGCGTGTCTGTACAACGATTACTGTGCTCAGCATTCGAGAATAACCGTATTCTTAGTACTTTGCTCATGTATGGCTGTCCAAATCTCCAACTTTACGATATTTGGTTGTGTCTCTCCGAAGCCAATCTGTTAAGATAGTGTTTTTCAAACTATATGTTTTAGATAAACTGAAAGGGGCTTGATGATCGAGTGGCTAGCGCTCTGACACATGGTGCCACAGGTTTTGGGTTCGATGGTTTAAATTCGAATCCCAGCGGTGCCATGGATGTTTGTAGTGTTTCGGAATCCACTTTAAGTGATATGTCTCGATCTCCTATGATCGTAGAGCATCATGGAGCCCAATCAGACTTTTTACCTACATCATTCCCAAACTGTAAAGGGGCAACTCAGCTCTAGGCACAGTGATGTGGTCGGCAGTAGTAGACTGAAAGGACGGCGCTGCGAATTTCCTACAGATAAACATTAAATCTTCATTAAAAAAACCCTAACAAATATTAATGAGGAAGTAATTTTTCAACACAAACTTTAATTACTAAAAACGTCAATATTATTAATAAATTACCTGTGATTGGAAAGAAATTTACGATTTTTGAATCTAAAAACTTTTAAAATTCCTTATTCATTTCACAACAACGTACTTGTACAGCTGTCGATCGTTGCTTTTTGTAATGGGACACTATCCATTCTCAAGTCAAAATCAAATATTTTTTTATTAACCGGATAGAATTTTTTAATTATACTTCAAAAGGAAAATTACTTCTTAATTTACGGCTACTACTCATTCCCTTGATGAACGATTTAAAATATTGGCAGTAAAAAATTTTGCAGTTTGTAGTCATTTTAATTGCAACTATAAACGACAATACTTTTCTTTTATAATGTTTCTAACTTTTTGAATTTACAAATATAATGTTCTTACAGTGTTAAAATAAAATAGAATCTGTTAACAAGTATTAATATTGTGGATATTGAATGATGCAAAATATAGAGAGGAGAATTTTTTCCTAAGGGAATGAGATACGAAAAAAAAAAAAAACAGTTCAAGTATTTGTACCATTGCGTGAATAGTTCGTTCATGACATATTAATTTGAGCATAAGAACTCTAATGTAAAAAATAATGTCGTCCTTCCAAATATAGCTCTCCCCCTCCCGATATATTCAGTAGGTTGGCGAAGATATTCACACATACTTTTATTAGAGGACTCCATTTTAAATATTGCATATTTTTTAAAAATACAGATTGCACAGTGAAAACATTTTATTTTTACCTGTAATTAGTCACATAATTTTATTAATATGAAATAAAACAAAATCTTAAAATAATTATACTATTGCTTTCCAAACGTATTACTATATAGCCCATTCGTGTGCAAATTATAAGTTGAATTCAATAAAACATAAAAAAGGCGTTTTTTTTTTTTTTTAAAAAGCGAACGTTAAAAAGTTCAAGAAAATTCATTCTAGAAATTAATATTACTGATGTGGAAGAATTAACAGATTAAGAAGTTGAACCATCTGATCAAGACATGTATAAGATTTTAAAAATGAAAAAAAAAATTGTAAGAAGAAAAGAATAATAAATAGAACCGCATCGTTTAATGAAAGATGACATATTAATTCAAGGACACTTTCAGTAAGAATGATTATACACTCTAAGGCGACAAAGAAACGGTGTCACCATCTTTGGTTCGGTTTGTCGCACTACGGTCATCTTGTGCACAAGAGGGCTAAACAGACCGGGACCTACAGTTTAAAGTGGATTCTGAACCTGGAGTCTGTGGTACCAAAGGACAGAGCGCTAGTCAATTGGCCATCAGGGTGCACGGCGTCACCAGAGTTATTCGAATGAAACGAAAATCAGTGCATGTAATGCTGTAGAAATCGAAATGATTAAAATTTCAACGGGTTCTACTGTTTCATGAGATAAATTTACTTATGATGAACTAACTAATAAAGGCGTAGCAAACTGGCATGGATTCGTGGAATGGGTCCATGTCCCCATGCGAGACATCTTTCCAAAACGCTCTCCACTGGGATGATCATAGGACGTGCTCAATTGGACTGACCAGGGAAGTGTTTGACAAAGACAGGAAGACAATCAATAGAAATTATTCTTTTGTATGACTGGGCATCCTCCTATTGAAATGTAAATATGATGTGTCGTGAAAGAAAGAGCAACAAAATGGCAAGCAAAGCGACTCAACCAGTAAAATGGAACATCAAACCTTATAACCTAGTCAGTCAAATACCACTGTTTGACGTTTCTAGACATGTCTTCGCTGATTAACAGGATTCATTCGAAATGGGACTCATCGCCAAAAACAATTTTTTTTCCAGTCCAGTCCGTGAAGTTCTAAATCGCAAGAGCACAGTAGCATTGCAAACGCACTTGTCAATGGTGCAATGTATATTTTGGAATCGGAGCAATGTAGGTGCAATCGGTAGGTGTAATCAGTAGGTGTAGGTGCAAATCGGTGCAATGTAGCTGATACTTCCAATCCATGAGTAGATCCTTGTGATGGTCATTGGCATTTCGGTTACGCATTTGATCATTGACAACGACGAATTGGATACTGTGAAAACTGCTCTGATGATCGTTTTTTTTTTTCGTGTTCTGTCGTCTCTATAAACAAATAGCTGCCTTTCTGATTTCTTCTATGGTTCAACCGTTGCTGCCCACGTCGTTGAATGACGGCATTGCTCCAATCCAATTTCCATTAACTTGGTAACGTTTCAGGTAGTCCAATGACACATCTTCTCTTTCATCTTCTGTGTAGAAACCCATATGCTGAACATTGCTACAGTCAGTGTCAAATTCGAATGCCCTAAAATTAGAATTTATCCTCTTTTACACGCCATCCGTAGTTTCAATTACTATGTCATGGAAGTTCAGCTAATTTATTCATTGTACATCATAACATCTCATAACTACTTGATGAAGCGCTATTGTTTTTTTGTTTTTTATTTTAGATTTGCATTCATTAGCATTTAAAGTATTTTATAATTGAAATAAGTGTATGGCTTTTAATATACGATTATTCTTTTTCTTTAATTACGTCTTCTTAATGTTGTATTTGAATTGTGTAATAGTAATTATTTAGAAACATAAATTATATACAGTTTTTATTATTTGAAAAAAAAAACGTAATTTGTGGAGTTATTAAAATAACAATTAACTATGAAAAATAAGAATGTTGCGATTTACACCCGAATCGACTTATATCGGAGACATTGCAACGATCCCGTGAATGGTAAAGAACTATACACATATTCAATATTTTTTTTTCTGATGGTTTCTTTGAGATACTGCAAGCAAAAAGCAAATAAACCTAAAACATCTAAAATGTCAAAGTTATGAAATAACAAGCACACTTTAAAAGCATTATTTCAAGAGTACAAAAAGCATTCGGTTCTTGAAGCCGCAGTACAAAGGGCACCTAAACGCAGCAATACGAATGTCGTTAAAAAGATTTAGCATCTTTTTATTGGTTGAACCCAAGTAATGTAAAATCCAAATTGAGCAAGTAAAACCAGACATATCACAAACTTATTACTTCCGCTGCTATGGATGCTTGTCATAAAATTGTCAATAAATCTTTAGTTCTTTTTTATTTTTTGCAGATTTTATTGACTTCAGTAGTTTCATTTTTCTTCGAAACCAGAGCACCACGCAGGAACACATTCGATTAAAGACCTTCTGCATTCGTTCGAACTTTTGTTTTAAGTTTTCTAAACTATGAAGTTTTCCCATAATTGTGATTTTTTTTTTTTTACACAAAATTATCATTTTACTGTCTTTCTTAGAATGTTATTGTTCTTTATCGCCTGTCCATTTAATTAACAATAATTCTGAATAATCTAATGTAGAGGATTAGTTAACTTGTTTCTGGGTCCTGAAATAAATCCAATTCTACACTTTTATAACAGAAATAATCGATTATGTTTTTAGCCACTACTATCTCTTGTCAATTTCACTACAGAGGCTTAATTTTTTTTAACTAGGAAGAATATCCTTGGTCCACGTGTGCGGTAGGGAATTTGTTTTGCTACACATAAAATATATTGAGTTAACGATCATTTATTGAAAACAAAATTATAGGATGATGCGAATCAAAACTATTTACAATGACAAATGCCATAGTACAATAATCTTTCATTTCTCTTCATTCAGAGTTTATTGGGAAGATTTCAGCTTTTTCAAAGCGAACTGGTGTTTTGCTGCATTGAAATGCAACGAGAATATAGGTTTGGTTTGTCGCTCTACGATCATCTTGTGCACACGAGGCCTAAACAGACCGGGACCTACAGCTTAAAGTGGATTCCGAACCACTCAGAAACATCCATGCCACCTCCAGGATTTGAACCTGAAGCCTATGGTACCAAAGGCCAGAGAGCTAGCCAATTGTACTTTCAAGGCCAGTTGTGTCTACGAAAACTTGAAAACTCCAACCTAGCAGTCCAGTTACTAAATCTTTCTAATCCAGTCCAAATCTACTCGCTCTTCAAAATAGTGACTGCAAGATACGCCCATAGCTAGAAATCAAACTCTCATCCTTTTATCATGCTACCAGGCAAACACTTTCTGTACAATAGCAGCCGCTATCACTTGATATAGGTCAGCAAGAATATGATAATAAAAAAAATAGGCAAAGACGCGACAGATAGAATGAATGCCAACAAAGAGAAACATGAATTAAAATGATTAAACCGCAATCGATGTTACTTTTAAAATAAATGTTTCATCATGTTAAATCATTTAAAGTCACCACAGCTTTATTTTTTTTATAATTAAACTAATTGATCCAGTTGTTATATTGAAAGAATTGCGAGGAATTTTTTTTTTTTGGATAATTATTCTTCCTCTTTAAACAAATCAGCCAAATCAACTGCAGTTAAACAAAAAAAGAAGAAGAAGAAATTAATACACAGGTTTGCGTAAGGAATTTCACAAACGCATGTCAGGCAGAGGTAGACAACACAATTTAACGTCGCAAGATGACAAACAATTGAACTTACGTAAGAGACGAACAAAATCCAGCTCTCCAGACGGTTGCATAATTGTCATTTTCTTTTTTCTACATTTCTATTAAAATGGTCGTTTCTGTAATATTTAAATAACTTTAAAAGCAAGGGATGTCATCAGTTTCGTTTGAATGCATTTTAGAAATTTAAATTGGAGTTTTAAAATAACATTACATACATCACTTCTTAACCATTATAGTTTTTAATTTTTCTAAAAAATAACATCGAATTTATTTATGTTATAAATATTAATGATTTTGCGTTAATGATAAAAGGCGCAACCCCCCACCCTACCCAATTTGGGGGTAAGTGTAATGCTGACAACTATCATAGTAGAGGATGGAGAATAATTCCCGCTGATGGCGTGCGTCACAAACACCTTTTGAGAAATTGTTTACTAAGCAAAGAGTGCTTCTTCGTTATATCTTATTTATAAGAAGATTTCTTTTTCAATGGCGCAACAGCCTCATAGTGGGCCAAGGCCGTCTGCCTACTGGCATATTTCGAGACAGCAGATGTTATCTTTTTCCAGGGTACGGTTGTCAGCCCTACGGTGTACAGTCATATTAGACCGGGACCTACGGTTTAAAGTGGACCACTCCGAACCACTACAAACATCCATGCCACCGAGCGCCAGAGCGTTAGTCACTTGGTCATCAGACCCCAGAGGAAGACTGGTTTGAGTTATCTCAATTTTCTTCATTACAACACACAATTAATAGGGTTGGTTTGCGGTCATCTTGTGCACACGAGGTCTAAACAGACCGGGGCCTACAGTTTAAAGTGGATTCCACTCACAAATATCTATGCTACCACCAGGATCAATAAATAGGGATCAATACTTTCCCTGATTTTGTGAGCTTGGAGCACCAACCATTTACGTCTAACAGGGAACATGCTGTTAAATCTGCTACAGTTCCCTCGTATACAGTGGAGAATAACAAAAGCCAATGTGTCTGACGTTGTAAAAAAGAAATACTGTTTGGCAGGAAAAAATAACCCTAGTTTTTACGAACTAGGACACAATTATCAACTGCGCATAAAGCAGCATAAACATGACATCTTTTTAAAAACTTCTGTGTTCAACAGTTTACTTTAGCCGTTTTCCAAATTTTCAAATAAGCTGCGCCTCAGTCACCCAATGCGTAAATATTTTCACCACAGACCTTCGACCAGCTTCCTTTCTTTTGAAAACAAGAGGGTGGTATTTTAAGCAGCAGACCCAATATTCCTTAAGGATGTTGTACGCACTTTTATATCTCGCAGTGAATGCTTAATCCGCAGAAATGCCTCGGGCACCAAAAAAACGTCTGGCACCTCCATAGAAATTAATTTTAATTCGCAAACTTACTACTTTCAAATAGCCCAAAGAACTTTTTGGCAGGCACAGAAAGTTCAGAGCTTAACTTTCGTTCCTTATAAATCCATACTATTACGGGGTCTAACTTAAGGTATTACATTCAGAGCTTTAACATTCTAATTTAAGATGTGATATCATTTTACTGTTAGTAAAAATAAAGCTTATGTAAAAATAATTATAAAATAAAGCAAATCATTGTATTTCAAATACATTTCTTAATGAAAATACCTACCGTCATATGCTAAAAATGTTTTCATAAAGAATTTAATTTTTAATTTAATAGTTTTAAAAAGACATAAATATCTTTATTTGATGTGGAGAAAAAAACAGAGTTGCAATATTTTACACGTTTACATAAAAAAAAAAGTTACCTCCTAAAAATAAAAAATAACTTTTGCAAATACAAGAAGATATTATTTTCAAAAGTCGAATGCTTTGACCTGAGGTTATTCACAATAAAAAAGCAGATACATATGTAGCAGATTTAGCGTTATCCAAAGTGCACTACGGAAGGCGTGCTACACTGCACCTACAGTTTGGGAACGACTCTTCCCGAGTTAGTATCTCCTTCCAGATTGGCAAATTGGCTAACGCTCTGGCGTTTGGAATCATAGGCTTCAGGTTCAAGTCCTGGAGGTGACACGGATGTTTGTGAGTGGTTCGGAATCCACGTTAAACTGTAGGTCCCTATCAAACTAGCCTAAAACGTACAAAAAATGACAGTAGAGCGACAAACCAAACCTTTCCATACCCGAAGTAAACACATCCCGGAAATCTCGGATTCATTCATAGAATTTCGAAGCCAGCTAACAAAGTTCCGAAAATTAATCAGCCTTCTACTAAGCTTTATTAATCCTTGCTCAATAGTTCTAAACAAATAAAAACACAATATAAAAAATAAAAACAACAATTTGTAATTCTATCAGCGTTTCTGGAGCATAATTTTTTTTGTTGTTGTTAGTATGTTGGCAACTAAACATCATTGTAATGTGTCGATTTTGTTTCCTTAGATTTTTATGGTTAATAAATCATATGGGAGAACTATGGCATTGAATCGCTCCAAGATACTGTTACAATGACAACCACAAAAATTTCATTGCCGAAAGAAGGCATATTTATACATATACAATCTCCTTGTGAAACAGCAGCCTGGTGTCCAAGTGGCTAGCGCTTTGGCCTTTGGTATCCCAGCCTTTCGGTTCGAATCCTGGCGGTGGCGTGGGTGTTCGTGAGTGGTTCAGAATCCACTTTAAACTGTAGGTCCCGGTCTGTTTAGCTCTCATGTGCACAAGATGACCGTAGAGCGACAAACCAAACCTTGTGAATTATACTAGAATCCTCCATAAGTAAGTATGTCCACAAAATGTTTACACACAATACGAGAACAGATGGATGGATTGAAATAAATAAATAAAAACAATGACAAGAATAAATAAAAGTATCCTATAAACAAAGTAGAGGCGAAAAAATAATAAAAAGATTCATTTAAAGAAAAAGAAAATGCCTACGTATGTCATAATGAACAAAGAAATTAAGTATAGAGATGAGCGTTCATCAAATCGACAAGAATTCACAAATTCAACAAAAGCTAAGAAGAGCAGTTTAAGGGGCTTAAAGTTTCTACAAATTACGCAGAGCAAGAGGACAGTATTTCTTCATAATTCGAAGTACTTAGATTGTATTCAGTATAAATATCAATGTATGTCAATCTTTTTTTCGGGAAGGAGAAGACTTGATTTTAAAGATGAGGTGTGCTCCTCCTCCCCTTTGGTATCCCAGGCTTCAGGTTTGGCTCCTGGTGGTAGCATGGATGTTTGTGAGTGGTTCGGAATCCCCTTTAATCCGTAGGTCCCAGTCTGTTTAGCCCCAAGTGTGCACAAAATGATCGTAGAGCGACAAATCAAATCAAACCAAACTAAACCTCCTCCACTTTATTGATCATTTTTTTCTTTTAGCAGTAAGTAGGAATGCTAACTTCTAAGATAACTGAGAGATTTAGAGCACTTTTAAAAACTCCATTGTGTATATCAATGTCCAATACCATAGTATCATTAATTTTAAAAGAACCAATTATGGCAAGAGTTTTAATAATTAATTTGTCTTTACAGTATATATTTCGATGGGAGTTCGTCTCTTATTTTTCAAAGCAACAACGTATGTTACGGGACTTAAATATTGGTCACAAATGAAACACAACATCTAACACATTTCTTTTTATTTTATATGTACTTTATATATTATATATAGGTTATTTATTAAAAAATATGTGTAATTAAAAACATGGATATTAGCGATTATGTTATATACATAATCCATATATGAATAAATTCTTTTACAAGGATTGCTATATTTAAGATGGCTAACAGCTAAGCACTTAACCATTGCAAGATTTCATATATTAACAATAATGAATGTGACAATATTATTTCGTTTAGGTGAAGTCTTCATTATAACCGACGAGCGAGATTATCGAAGAAATGATTCACGACGTGTTCCTCATTCATTTCCCGAATTAAGGCCACTTAAAAATATGACTGTTATTCAATTTAGCAACATATTTCTTTGCATTGCGTGTTTTCCAGTTTTTCCTTTCATGTAACACAAATGATGGAGAAATATCTCCAGGAAAGGTTAGTTCGTTCACTCTTGCCTTTTTTTGGTTCTTATTGATGCCCTAGATTTCATTGATCACTGTAACCTATACGGAGGCATACGCTATATCAAGAGTTCTAAAAAAAATTTTCTCGGTACTACGAAGGGAAGGGACACTTTTTTGTCATTAGAATGAAAGCCTCTTCTAAGAATACAATTATTAAATGCACAAAATAAAACTAAAGTATATTAAAAACAATTCACAAAAAATAAGATGCCCTTTTCTTGGATACATTCGATAATAACAAAATACGTTATAAAACATGGTACAATCCAAATTTTATAACTAAAGAATTTCCACTGCGATTATTGATGTTGTATCAAATTGTTATATCATAGAAAATAATTTTATTTCTATTAGTAGTTATAAAGACAGCTAATAATATCGTAACTTATTGTATTTATTAATATGAGAAGAGATAGAATTCATTTTCCAAGTCAAAGAAAATATAAACACTATTTTTATTTTCACTGAGTCCACGCGGTATAGGAACAGCAGCGTCACCTTCACTAGATAGGAACCCGGCAGCAAGAGTCCTTCAAAAACCACTTTAATTTTTGCATCCGGGGCCAATGATCCTGGATCCCAACTTGAAATACTAATGAAATCCTGTTAGTGGCCAAGCAGATGGGTTAGTAACTGGTACATGCTAAATAGGCAACAAATCTGCCACACTAGAGGACAATACGGCAGTTTAAGGCGATAAGGTCAAGTAACCGTCATCGAAGGAAACACGTTTCACCCTATAAATTTGTATATTAAAATAACTATTCCCGTAACTTAAACTTGTGAATGTCATGGGCAGCACATGATCCATGCACTCAGCAGCGCATATTGAAAAAAAACCTTGAATGCTACGAGCTACAATAAGCTACAATATATTTCGTTTCTTGGGCCTGAATGGCTGAGTGGCTAGCGCTATGGGGCTCGGTACCAAAGGTTTCGGGTTCGAGTCCCGGCGGTTCCATGGATGTTTGTAGTGGTTCGGAATTCACTTTAAACCGTAGGTCCCAGTCTAATAGGATCGTCGAGCGTTGCGAGGGCATTGTTACTCCGAGTCCGTGGCTTATATTCCAAGTTACACGCGCCCCCTGAGTAATGCAAAGTGAGTAACGTCTGTGCAGCGCTTGCTTGTAGGCATCCAAGACAGTTGTCTAAGTGTTTCTCAGCTGTATTAGAAAAAAATATATTTTGTTCCTTTAATAAACGTAATTAAAAAGCTAATAAAGCATTTGATGCGGGATATAACAATAGTTTATTAAGCGTTTCAGTAACTGGCTCGAAGTTTGTAGTAACCAAGCCCAATAAATAAAGATATATATATGTATACATATTCCAAAGAATTACTTTTATATTACGAATTTTAATATATTACTTAGCGATAACCACAACTGCTTTGTTTTCCGCAATTTTAAAATGGAACATGATTTTTGGTTTTGGTAATAAATATTACGGTAGAAATATATAAAAAAAAATTACTTAGATAGAGAGATCCGACATTCATTCTAAACAAAGAATGTGATTTTTAAATCTGCAATAAAACGAAAAAAATTACAGAAAATATTTTTCTATTATTTAAATGTTTATTAATTTTTTTTTTTTCATTAAGTTAAACGGCGGCACCTGTTCCCTGTTTTAATATCGTTCACAAAAATTCGAAGATCTTTCAAATCACATTACGCGCTTGTACTTTCAAAATACATTGGACGTACGACGGCAAAAAAATTGGTTTATAGTACTCTCTGATCTGTGCAACAGTCGAAACACAAAACACAATTGCACAAGGAGAAAACAGAGAAAGCCGAAAAAATTATCAATAGAAGAATAAGGTAATCACACACAAGTCAGCATCATGGGTTTGATCTCTGACACCCCGAGGGATTGTTTTGAATAACTAATGAGTCGCGATTACCTTACAGGGTGATCAAAGAAAAAAAAAAGAAAAGGTTTTTTTTTCGCCGTCTGCGAAGATGACTGAAAGGCAAACAGGTGAGAAGATAGCGGCTGTGTTTGCCAAGGAATTTTTCGAAGCTCTTAGACTAGACGGTAGGCTCTTGGGTGACCTTCAGAAATCTTAACTGGCGCAGAGAAAAAGAAAAAGCAAGGAGATACATAGCATTGCTACACATAAAGCACTGATCCGTGTTTCAGTTTTTTTTTTCTTTTCCCTACTGAGGTGCCCGACGACGACAAATTACAAACAGCAAGATGGATTAAAAAGCAGCGCTGTTTAAATGATTATGGATACAGGAAGAGGAGCGTGTTCCTTTTCTATTCTATTCTCTACTCGTTTTATTTAAGTAGCAGTGCGTTAAATTAATTTTAAAATTAGAAGAAAAAAAATTATTTGATCACTGCGGTTAAATTTTGATGTTTATCCGTCTCATACACGTTTAATGTTAAAAAGAAAGAAAATATTTAGAAAACAAAATTGTCAGTATATGTGAGAAAAACCAAAAAAAAAATAATAACAATAATAATTATAATAATAATAAATAAATACATTCGCGATTAATTACATTTACGCAAACAGTTTTTCTTACAAGACTCTGCTGCGCATTTAAGTGAAAATTGTAAAGAAGATACATATTATTAAATGAGTTAAAAAAAAGAAGATTAATCAAACATAGATATAATACTAAATAAACAAGTTATTGAAGTAACTCTGTGAATATCCATTTTTTAATACTTATATTTTCTCCGAAAATTTTAATTATTCGTACTATACAATAGGTATCAAATCACGTAATACATATGATAACTTTGAGAGATATGCAGTTCAAATGGTTTCAAAACCCATTTTACATTGCTCTAGTGCGAGGAGAATTACATAATTGATGTTACATAATTGATGTTTTTCAATTTACATAAATGATGTTTAACAGTTTGTGATACTTAACATCTGATTTGATTTTTGTCATATAATCTTAGTAGTATTTGAGGTAATAGATGTTAACATGCATGCACAAATATATTGGGTAAGAGATTACGACGCGTTATATTAATCATAAATCCAACAATAATTTATCGAAATTAAATTCTTCCATTGGCGAACACTTGACAGCGTTTTATTTACAAACATAAGGCAGATACAGATACTTGAAAGAATATTTGAATGAATATTTATATCAGATACTTGAATGAAAGGCTGTTACACCACATCTCAAAGGGTTGGAAAAATTGAATGCTTTTCGAGAGGGGGAGGGACTTTTAAAGACAATTGCTTAACGTTTTGCATATCGTATTGGCGAAAATCTACACTTCCAGCAAGTAGTCAGATTGTCGATAATAGACATTCAGCCGTAATCTCCATTCTTAAGCCATTCTTTATTAATGCCTTGGAATAGAAACAGAACCCTCTTCCATTCTCGAGCCAGTCTGTGTACACGTGTTTGTTCTGCTACAAGTGGAGCATCAAAATTAAATTGCGGTCATAAATTGGGATTAAGTTGTATTTCATATTTAACACTAAATTTGAGGGCACTTAGTTAATTTAAAAAGAATATAATTCAATTCCAGTATCGCTGTTTTATCAATCACACTTACTTTAACAATGTACATTTTTTTTTCAGTATATTGGAGAATTTTTTGTCCACTAACGCATGTGTGTTAAGAATACTCCACTGATAATGGAAGGGCAATGTCTTCCGGGAACACCTTTAGTAGTAATTACCCTGTATTGGCTTGTCGTAAGGCAGAAAACTTCCACCAGACTTCATTTGGCACAAATGCTTACATACGATGCTGCGGAATATTATTTGAGTGTTATGCGTCCTTTGCGTGAAGCTATTCGCAAAAAGAGGCCACATTTATGGAAAAACAACTCTTGGTTTTTGTTTCACGATAATACGTCAGCTCACACTGCATTGATTCTTCGTGACTTTTTCGCCAAAAATGAAATCCATATCGTTCCACAACCACCGTATTCACCTGACTTAGCACCGTGCGACTCTGGATATTCCCTAAACTCAAAATACCACTCCGGGGACACCGTTTTGAGTCAATTGAAGAGATTCACCGTGAATCGGCGCGCGCTTTGAAGGCCATCTCGGCTGATGACTTTTTAGCATGCATTGATGATCGGAAAAAATGTTGGCAAACGTGAGTGCATTGTGTCCGGAGGGGATTGCTTTGAAGGCGATGAAATAAATTTGGATGAATAAATAGAGTTTTTGAAGAAAAATAAAAATTGGTCTTACTTTTTTGGGTACAGTATATCGTTGTACAGTATCGTTGTATCGTTACGCGTACAAGCGCTGTGGGGTTCTCCACTGCATTCTGCAGCTCCGTGAACTAAGTGCATATACTCCGGTTCCGCGTTCGTATGATAAACAGTATTATTACCATTGCGTCAGTACGAATGTGAAAGAATGAAAAGTTTTTGTTGGAAAGCTAGGAACTCACCACCCGTGCAACGCCTTCTACAGTACTTGAAAAGCATTTTCGACTAGTAGTATTCGGTTAGTTAGTATTGTTATACGATTTCGAATAATCTAAATGTACTCTACCTCTACTAGAAGTTTGTAAAGCTGAGACACCTGGTCTAAGAAACAAGTCCTGTCCCTGTATAACATGCGTTTCCCAAACAGACCACGAGCAAGATATAAATATTTAAGACGAAAGCACTTATCCTCACAGCGTTAAAGCCTCTACATCCCTCAGAATTAAAAGAGAAAGATTTGCTGTCACCCCTGATCCCTCCTCCCAGTGAGTGAATCCTTTCTCGAGACCTCGCGGACCAAACCACTAAAATAGTGCCTCGCAGAAGACGAACACGCTAAATCTTTCAATTCCTTTTCATGTTATGACTGAAAACTGGTCTTTTCACTAATGGTTCCGAAAGAGAAAACGCAGTTATCTGAAGGGTAACAGAAAGGGAATTTTTTTTTTTTTTGTTCACCCTGCCTAAGGATAAACGTGCTCCCTTTTGGGAGTTCACCTTACATGAGCAGACAAATACAAGGTGTTACTTTACCCCTGTATGGATATAAATCATTCAAAACTGAACCAGTTTTTTTCAAGTACAGAAAAAATATGCTTAAAATATATTACGTGAACATATATTACTAAAGCACATAAAAGTTGATTTATAAGTGGGTGGGTTTTCAAAATTCAATGATAAGGAAATTTTTGAGCTGTTGGGTCGTTTCAGTTTAAACGATATGAAAATTTTCGGATTGGACCTCGAACTTGGATTATCCTGTACTTAACCTACTAAAGTTTCCATCCAATGTATTATATACAGCGTGACATTGCTGTTTGTGGAAAAACTGTCTTTAAAATCATCGTTGAACTGCCAAACAAAACTTTTAGTACTAATTCGTTTCATTTATGCGGGAAACAAACTACGTTAATAAAATGTAAAATTATTTATATTTGAATTTTGATAAGTATCCTATTCCCTACTATTTCTTACTTAATAAAGTAGAAATCTATAGCCATTCATACAAATAAACCTATCGGTAAAATATTTATAGATTCAATTGAATCATATGTAAACCGAATTTTCTATTCATGGAAAACAAAATGTATGCCTGTTTAATTTACCACGCACATACAATATACAATTATATGAAAAATGCATTGCCACATAAAAGGAAACGTTACATTTTTAAATGATAAAAAACATAAAAAATTTCTAGAAATATAATATTAGTGATTAAAGTGCTAAATGAAATCAAAACATCAAAAAGTTTTTTAATAACATGATGCATTTACATGAAAGCAATTCAAATTTTAATGACTACATTCACCGATTTTTTAAGATGTTTGTTGAAATATAAATTATTTCAGAATAAATTAATCAAAGAGAAAAAACTTAATTTTTTTCCGTTTCTCATTTAATAATGAATTGATGCGTCCCAATTTCCAACTTTTAAACGAAATATTTCTGAAGCAATCAGATTTCCAACTTAGGGACAAGAAATTCGAGTGGCCCGTTCACTTCTGATCCGAAATTCTGCCACTGCGGGGCGTCCTTAAATGGGTTGAAGAATTGCGGCACATTGTTGTTACTCCAAAATAAAATCGCAAGACCCTTGGCGCGAAACAGCAAATAAGATGTTGTTCCACGCTGATTTATGGATTCGACGATCGGCTGGGGAAAAAAAAGCGAATCCCATGTTTTGTGGCAGGCTAGCAGGAGGGCATTTATTTTGAGATGCTGCTGCTGCCTTGCTATCTGTTGCCGGAAGACGCGGTCGGGGCTCCTCTAAGTGGGATCGGAAGATTTCAGCGTCAATGCTCTCTTGAACACTGGAGGAATGTCCTCGTTTTTTCACAAGTCCCGCATTCCTTCCGCAAATCGAACGACCCGAAGTTTAAACTTTTCAAAATTAAACGCGGACACCGAATTTCATGGGTGGGCATTCCAATTAATGCAGGAATGTAAAAGATTTTTTAATATAAAAACATTGTAAATTGACTATCGACGTACATTTACTATTCGACTAGTAGTAAGTCGCTAATAGTCGACGCTTAGTCAACAGTGATTTATACATATGTTGGCTAGTGAACATTGTTAATATAGTGATAGAAATGCCTTGTGAATATGAGTTTCTCAATAGGTCGTACTCAGGTAATTTAAAAGCCAAGTGAGTCAGTACATTTGTACAAATGATTTATGAGGTAAACCTAGGAATTCAAAATATTAAACAGAAAATAAATTTAATATTTTAAATCCGTATATAAAATAAATGTAGGTACATGGCTCATGTGATTTCATCTGTTCAAATACACTCATACTTACATATAATATGAGAATGAGTGTTCAGTAAATCTTTCAAAAACTATTCCTTAAAAATTTATTTTAATAGGAAAAATTAAAAAAAATTAATTGAGCGTATCAATCCAGATTATAAACTTACGAATATTTAACTAAATATATTAAAATTAGAAGCCTAAAAAACGGAAAAACACAAATTGTAAGAAGCAATTAATGTTAAACATACAAAAAATTATTTATATACCCTTAAAAAAAAACCTTCCATGAGTCATAAAGTAAAATAATTTTAATTTTTGACGTGTTAGGCCTTTCTTGCTTTGTTCTATTCGATGTACACCTCTGCCATATCTTGAATATATATGTTTCTACTACTTTTCTTCACTGATTCTAAAGAAATGATGCTATTAAAGATAGCAGACTAAAATTTCAGTCCTCTTAATTTGCAGTAGAATATTAAAATTTAATTTTTTAAAAAGTATAAGCTAGAAAATATTATAAATTATATAAAAGTCTATCAATTGCTTAAATGAAATGCAAATTATTTTTAAAAATAATCACTTTCATGAAGCTGCACGCTATCAAATCATTTTAATAAAAACTCAATGCGTACCAATATTGAGAATACATAACATGGGGCGACTATAAAAGTATGCTACTACTAAGCATGTCGGCCAAACACGATTATTGTCTCTAAAAAACATTTTTTTTAAATTTTGTTTTTTTAATTTATATTAAGCGAATTTATTTTATGAAAAACAATTTTATTTTCAAAAAACACTATTGCAAAAATGATTTGCAATTAGATTCATCCGCACAAAAAAAAAAGAATCAAATTTCCAGATTTTTAAATAATTATTGATAATCTTGCATGTGAACTTAATAAAAAATTTCTATGCATTAACGTAACGATTTATGAAATGTTTAAGATGATGAGATTATAAAGAAGAAAAAAAAAACATTCACAATTTAAAAGATAGGGGAAAAGTAAGATCATAATTGTCTTCATTTAAAAGTGAATTTCGTCACATTTTTAATCGTAACCACATAATGGCTCTATTCCATTTTAATCATAGTAATATAAGGAAGGTATGTTTTTCAAATCATGATTGCATGACCAAATTCAGTAATACAAACAGCGAAATTCTGAAAAATGCAATTATGTGTATGGAAAAAAAAAAAGAGTAGAAGTCATTGAATAAAAGTAAAATTTGTGTGTAGCATATCTATTTTTGCTTTTAAATTGCCTGAGTACGACCTATTGAGAAACTCATATTCACAAGGCATTTCTATCAATATATTACTAATGTTCACTAGCCAAAAAACAATAGACATTTTATCTAAATCAAAGATTTATAGAGAAATCTGCAAATGACTTTTACATTTCAATTTTTTAAAAGATATGAATGGTTAAAAAAACACTTTGTTTTAATCATAAAACAAATTTAATAATGATGATGATGATGTGGTGTCAAATAGACACCACATCATCGTAAAGTCTTAATCAGGTGGAATCTGAATCGAATAGAAATGAAGAATGTTATACAATTGCAAATTATAGTAAAATTTTAGAGAAATTTCCGCAATAAATATATTAAAACGGTGAGAAAATACAACTTACATTATTTCCCTTAATGATTAATCATTCTTATTATTATTAAACAAATTATTCATTTAATTTAAATACATTAAGCAATTTGAATCTTTAACTTTTATTTTGCACGTTTCATTACCTTTTTAAGGACGTACAAAGGAGATGATTTGGACTCTACTTATCATTTGTTTGTAATTTTAGAAAATTTTCCAAAGCATTATAAGACACTTTTTGAACCTTATTAGAAACAGGGTAAAGAACATTAAAATCAAAAAAAGAAATGAATGTTTTTTTACCCTGTTTAAATTTCACTGCGAGCACATACACTGCGGGAAAAAAGTAGAAGGACATTAGATTATTTTTGATAAATGAATAATGACGCATTTTTTAAACAATTAATTTATTCACAACGTTTTTACATGCAGATACCTGTATCTAGACAAAACAAAAAAGTATACAATGAAAAAAAAATTATACTTAATAAAAAAATTGGTTTTGACGATCTCATGGTGAGTGAAAAAAGTAGAAGGACACTTCTAAAAAAAGAGGTGTACTATATAAATTAATATGGAATTCTTTTCCTGTTGGGTCGAATTACTTCTAAGATCCTATTTGGCATCGAACTGTATAAAGATTGAATTTTTGTTTGGCAAAAATTGTCCCATACAAAGTTTAATGATTTCTGCAGCTCAGCTACAGATTTAAACTGCTTTCCGCCCTTGTAAACACGACATACAATCATTGCCCATATGTTCTCTACAATGTCAAGATAAGGACTTTTAGCAGGCCAATGTAAAAATCGAACATTGTTTGCTGCAAACCAATCTTTAACACCATTTGCAGTGTGAAATGAGGCTCCATCTTGCTGAAAAACCCAGTCATCTCCTCCTAACTCAGTGCCATACGGGAGAAGATTTGAGTTTAGAGTCTGGATGTAGTCTGTATGGTTCTGTCTACCATTTAGAAAGACTAAACTTGTCCTGCCTCCATAGCCAACTGCTAACCATACCATTAAACCACCTCCTCCCATCTGTCGAGTAGAATAAGTTTCTTCTTCAATACCAAGACAGTGCCAATAGTACTGATAACCATCTGGACCATCCAAATTGAATTTTTCTCATCGGAAAATATAACTGAGGTCCATTCTGAGCTCCAGGACATGTGGTCTTTAGCCCACTGCAGTCGGTTCTTCATGTGTCCTTCATTCCATTTCGGATGGTGCATCCGTTTTTTGAAGATGAACTTTTTTGAGCGTTTTATGTAGTTATAGACAGTTCTTTTTGGTTACATGAGTAATTCTTGATTGAAATTGCGCCTTGCCGACACTTCCACCAGTCTTTTTGAGTTCACGAATGATTTTTCGTTGATCACGTTGGGTGAGTTTTTTTTGGTCTTCCTGTCTTCTTTTTTTCTTCTGTCACTTTCAGGGTTTCTTATGAAGTTCGAAACAGTATTAGGACTGATTCGTAGCTGCCGTGCAATCTCTCTCACACCTTTGCCTTCATTTTTATAGGCAACTATTTGGCCCTTCTGAAACTTACTTAAGGGTATTCCTCTGGGCATCTTAAAACCAATAAAAACTATGAATTTCTAGCTAAATATTTTATTCTTGTTAAAAAGGAATTAAAAGAGAAAAAAAACACTTACCTATAAACTTTCCAACAGCTTCTAAATAGATTTTTTGGATGTGTCCTTTTACTTTTTTCACACACCCAAAGTTATTAAGTATTGCATTCCTAAGTTAAAATGATGGTAAATAAAAAAATCTCATTTAACTTTCACTTAACGTAAATTAAAACTCTAACAAAACAACTCTCTATAAAAATCAGATCAAAAGCAGTAAAATAAAAGCATATTGTACAAAAAAATGACTGTCCTTCTACTTTTTTCACACAGTGTACTACAAACACTTAGTTGTCGATGTATGGAGAAAAAGTATTAGAAACAGAAGTTGCAAATGTTTCTATGGATGACAAAGTATGAGGAAATTTAGAATACGTTAAAGATAGTTTTTATTGCTAGTAAATATATATATTCAAAATCAGGATTAAATTGATCTCACGCCTACCTTAACGTGGAAAACAAACTATAAATAAGTAAAAAATAAAGAAAAAAAATAAAAGAAAAAAATATGTCCGTATGCTGAATGGTTAAATACATTTTGCTATCACTTAGCGTCGTTACAACTTCCAGTTTGTGGGCCGGATGTTACACCTGAGCTGAGAGTATATTTGGCGTCGTTGACTAATTGAGCATATTTCTCTCTCTCTGAAAAAGGAATGACAGGAATTCGCAACGAAAATACACGTGTAGGAGAAGAAACTTCCATAACAAGCGTAGAAAAATGCATTTATCTTTTTTTTTTCAACGCTTCTGAATCACATTTAAAAATAGTGTTGAGTGCCATTGCTTCAAATTAATCACAATATTGTGACGAAAATACCAAAATTATTTGACCTTTTCAAAGGCATAAAACAATAACTTCAAAATGATAAAAAATAATTTTGCTAGTACCCTTAGTTAATCAATTTTTGATAGTTTCTCAGAATGAAATTCCGTTCAAATTTTAGAAAGTGATATAAAAAAATAATATTGTTAAAGAATTATACGTACCTTACCTGGTAAGTATTACACACCTTTAATTTTTGAAAGCGCAAAATTGCCCAAAGTAGTCATTCATCATAATTGCTAAAATTATCGCTTAAAAATGTTCAGGCGGAATTTAAAATCGTATTAACATGGATTTATCGGAATCAAAAGATTTTAATAACAGCCTTATAAATCATACGATTTTTTAATTAAAAAATACATATTTTGAGTTACTTAATAGTGCTTGAATGTTTAGATTAAAGTGAACACGCATTACAATTTTCAATTACGTTAAAAACATTTTTAACAGGATGATAAAAATAGATTACGTTCAAACTTAATCAGTCAAAGACTCAATGCCCTATTATATAAAAAGAGCAGATTACCTGATAATTTGGACTACGGGTAGACAAAACATGACTGGACAAAACGTATTTAACTGAAACTAAAAAAAGTCCCAAGCATCTGCGATGATCCGAAACAAAAAGGAACACGAAGAAAAAAATATATAAAACCTATTTTTTAAGAGCCAATTTTCAAAACACCAACGCATGTTTTATTTAAGCATAAAATTTACATGATTCTTTCCTGCAAGAACTTACAATATGAGTCATTCATCTTTATCCATCTGTAGTGTCTATCCAATATTAAAAGAACTCCTGCAAATGAGATTGCTTATTTTGGGGTTTCAATGTTATTTTACCTGAAGATGAACCATGCATTAATGCTACATCTGAATCAGAGCGTTTATTTTGATTGAGATTCCTTTGATCTTTAAAAGGAGATGGAAATTGTTTTTATATAAATTTTATATTGCTTAAATATTTTATCTTTATTTCTTCTTCTTTTTTTTCCAGTGTTTTTTTTTACCAAACAACTATCATCAATCAGTGCTGTTTCCTGTCTAATAGTTGATAAGCACTATTAACTTCGATGCAATGTTTCACAGATAGACACAACAATTTGTTTATTCATTTCAGCTGCTCATTTCCGAGTTTGTTACTGTGCTGTTTGTTTTTCCTAATACCAGTAAGAGGAAAGAATTTAAACTTTTAAACCTGAATCACTGAGTTTTTGATGAGTTGAATAAGTAGGGAAATCTCGTAAAAGAATAGATCAAATTGTTTTGTTGTAGCTCTTTCACGCATAAAAATATTCTTTCTCCTTTAAAAAAAAATCTTGACTTTCCTAATAAACAATTATTATTAATTGGGTTAAAAAATAATAACTAATATTGTATCATGAATACTAATATCTTATCATGATTGTAAATCGTCTTTTTTTTCTATCGCAAACTGAATTTCATGCATTGTTCAGAGGCTATTATTGAAACTTGATATCAATCTTGGCTCCTATCTTAGAGTCCCATTCAACCAGCCGGATTCAGATTTGTAAGCAATTACATCTCCAATATTACAACTACCAAACATTTTACATTTATAAAAGTTGACAGTTCTGAAAATGTTTCATTATCTCATAAACCATTAAACTACATTTTAATTAAAATGTTAAAATTTGAGTTCCATGAAATAATTAATCGCGAATACAGGAAATTCAAATTCTGCATTAATTATTCCACTCCAATAAATCTCCTTAAGGTTACAAAAATGCACTTATACAGCGATTCTGGCAACTGATGTATTATTTACGAAGCACCAATGGGTATAAGACCCTTAACTAACCCCTCATTTAATTAATATAATTAAATTAGAATTTATAGTAAAGTGCTTAAAATATTAGTGCTAAAGAACTATAAATTTCATCGAAATTAAAATGCGGTGTCCACAATAAAAAAAATACTAAATTATGAAAATAATTAAATGAGAAATCAATAAAATAAAAGAAATTAAAAAAATATACGTTTATAAAGATTTTAGGTTTAAAAACTCAGCTGCGGAGGTTTAGTTTCAGTTTAGAGGCCAGTTGCAGATGCCATAGAGTGGTTTGGTTTGTCGCTCTACGGACATCTTGTACACACGAGACCTACAGTATAGAGCGGATTTCGAGCCACTAACAAACATTCATGTCAACGGCAGGATTCGAACCTGAAGCCTATGATACCGAAGGTCAGAGCGCTAGCCACTTGACCACCAGGCCGAGCAGATGCCATAGAAATTATAAAGGCGATGCAGCAGGAGACAAAATGTCCTACGAAAAAAAAAAGGTAATTCTCAGAACCAGTAAAAAATATAATTAACTTTTTATTTTGATTAAACCATCATTTTTTAATTAATAGTTATATACTAGCCTTTTTATTTTACTAAAAAAAAGGAAGTAAAAATGTAAGTAAAATAAAACCATAATTAAGGTTACTAGTCAGCAAAAAAACGTAAAGAGTTGCGAAAGCAATGCTTTGTAGTAAAGTGACCCTGCACTATTATCTGAGATTAATTGTTAGACTCGTAGTGTCGAAAGTATTTTCGAAAATTATGTCAAATGACGAAAATTAATCAATGATAAAAGTTATAAGAGGAACCACTACGTGCACCGAGAACCTAATTAGATGCCATGATACATGCCAAGCACCACGATATATGCCATATGTAAATTACAAAATAAATGAACACATGCAAATTTATTAATCAAATTATTTTATTAAAAAAATTGTGCAACGGCCGTTCATTATAAAGAAAGAAAACATAAAATAATCTACTTTATTCATTTAATGTCAGTAATTATAAAAATTTGTACTCGAAATACAGTATAGCATTTTAGGTGTTATTGTAGAGGGATATACCCTATAGAATGCACAGTCAATAGATGAATTTATACTTAGCAGTGAAGATTGCAATAACCTTCTGAATTTAAGATCTTCAATAAAGGTAAATGATTAACTACGAATCACTGTTGTTTCAGCTCATTCTATACTTTCGTGATTTTTTATAAAAATTAAAGAATTGTTAGAAGAAAAAAAAGTAGAAACTGCGGGCATAGCAAATTGCTTAGTAATATTTGTAAAAACTATTTTAAATAATTAACTCAAAGAATAGCATTCCCTGCAATGCAAAAAAAAAAAAAAAAAAAAAAATACGAGTCGTTGATTCAGATAAAATTTCTAGCTTAGTATAAACAGGAGCAGGCTTTTTCAGTCTTAGTAAACAGGAGTAGTGACATCCAGAAAAATGCAAATTCCCTGTAAGAAACAATGGACGTAACTGAATAAGTGTAAACTTATATACATTACACAGTGTCTGTTAGGACTTTTAAATGTGCTGAGTAGAACATCACTGCCATACGAACAAATCAAGTATTGATTATAAATTTTAAAAATTACTTTTACAGTTAAAACTTAATGTATTACTGGTGGATGGTAAATCTGAAACGATTTTAAAGCACGAAATTATTGTTAGATTCTCAATTCTTTGAGATTGCTTAAAAGTTAAAGAAATATCCATGATACTAAAATACAAATCGTGAGAAGTTGGTCAGAATTTTTAAATAGGAGATACAGAAAATTGGACCTGTGTATTATTTTTCTGCCTTGAATGAGCTCACCTTTTTTAATTCGTTTTTATGAAATGAATGTATAATAAACCAGTTTATTTCATTCTAATTGTGTGTCAAAGTAAATTTTTAAGCACTATTAGAATTTGTACAAAAATTGAAATAGGTAGGGAAAAGAACATATTTATTTTATTAATATTGAAACTCCCAAACTCTTTGGATAGCAATTCAATGCCGACTTGTGTCACTTGCTTTGGTCTCGTGAGGTGTATAATTCGTCGTGGTATGAACCACCAAAGAGTGTGATACCAAAAATAAATTTTTCAGAGGGTCCACGCTAGCATGTATACCGCTGATAATTAGTGATTGTTGATGGTAAAACACCTTGCACATTGACTTTTTTCGATGAAATTTTAAATATTTTATATGGAATTCATATCTATAAGCTGTTGAAACCATCCAGTGTGTCCCTTATACCGTTTGTAACCTCTAGCATGATGCATTGCCATCCTGAAAAATCCTGTAATTGTTTAGTACACAAAATCCATTAAATACTGCAAATATACACTAAGCAAGTGCAATTTAATTTGATGGTCTAGCACTGCCAAGCAAGTATGCATCACCATTATGAAGTCACCATTCAACTTCGAAAAAATATTTATCGGCAATTTGAATCCACACATAGTTGGGTTTGTGCCTCACCATACCCTACCATCAACTTTCACAAACTGATATCGTAGTCATCTGGTTAGGCTCCAGATCGAGGTTTTTTTAGGTCGGTTATCTAGGATTAAATCAATCTACTTATGAACACAAGAAAGAACTGTTTCTAATAAAGTGATGCCGAGGAAATTCTAGTTAGAATATTAGAAATACAAATACAATAACCCGTGTCTATCACCGGTGACTACCAACAATGAAGTGCGGTGGAAAAGTTCTTACACCAAAGTGCGGTTGCAATTCAAGTGGTAAGAGTTCAAAGAGTTCTAGACGCATTTTCAACACATGAAATGACTCCGTTTCTATACGTTAAAAATAGTATTAAACTAAAATAGCTCAGGTCAAATAAATAAAAATTCACAAATGAAAAAATTAAAAATAAGTAAAAACCCTCGTTGCTCAGAACAAAATATTTATACAAAATTTGTTTGAAACCCATTTGTTTCACTACCCAAGTAAGTGTAATGATAATTTGTCATGCATTTTCATTGCATGCTCGGGACGTATTTTCTTACAATATTGTGTATTGTAATAAATAAAATGATTTTCAAAGATGCCTTCCTGGCACTAGACGACATCTAAATCGGTGTTCAGCATAAAAGCTTCTTTAAAAAATAAAGTCTAAAATAAGTTTCATTTTATCATCTAGAAATTTTGAAAAAAGTTGAAATTTTACTCTGGAAAAAGTTAAAAAGCTATCATTTTAGCATGATTAATAAGCTTCTTCTCTTTTTCTATCTTAATCTTTAAATACATAGAATAATTAAAAATATAAGCACCTGAAGCCTATCTCAGTCTACCTCCATCATAGCAAATGAATAGAATCACTATCTTCATTGACTCAAGGTCTGCCTTACAGACTCTTAATAAAGGTTTAAGTATGATCTTGAACATTATATCCCTTTAGAACAAATCCACTGCTTGCGCAGAATGTGTATCCTACAATGAATCCCCGCTCATGTGGATTGCAGAATGGCAGAAGTCTGGATCAGACTGTCATTCCTACTTCCCTTGCCGATGCAAATGCCTTGGCAAAACCTAAACTTATGATTCCTTCTAAGATCAAAACTAAATACCAAATTACAGAATTAAAAGTCGACAGAAAAACAGTTACAACTCTTACAAGATTAAGGATGAAGCTCCACAAAAATTCTCATCATATCTTTGATTTCCCTACTGTTGCAGCCGTCATGCATTGTTTGGGCCATCCCTCGAAAGAGGATTTATACTCCGAGCTGGCAATCAACATAGCATTATTCGCTAGCACCGAGATATTTTATTTTGTATTCTTCAGGAGATATGACAACAACAACAACAAATAAAATTATTAAAATTAGCTCCGGTATAGAGAAAAAAAATGGATAGTTAAATTTAAAAAGTGAAAATTAGCAGGAAAATCTTTCAGTATCCTGTAAATTTGTGAAATCATTCAATCAGTTTATCAAGTTACTTCATCAATAATAATATAAAATATTATTTTTGTCAAACATAGCAATGTATATAAAAAAATCTCGCTTTAGTCCCCAATAAATGTACGCAAGTTAAAGAGCAAGAGTTCTATTCTCGCTATTGCAATTTGCAGTCGTTGTTTTTAGAGATAAAGAGAATCTTTGGGGATTATGATGCAAGAGCATTGGGTGACTGGTTGACGTTTTTGGAGTTGATTTCATTATTAATAAACATTTAATTAGTTGTAAACGTGTATAAAACACGAACAACTTTGTATTACATCAACTATAAATTACCGATTCGCGCTTGAGTATAAGTAAGAAAATTATACATAATTAATAATATATAACATTGAAAATAAAAAGGGCAACAATATTAGTATTATGATCACATTCGAAAAAAAATTAAACAAACTTCATTTTAAAAATGTGAATGAAGATATTCTAGTTCAAAGGTTCGAACTATTTTTGTACCGCTGAAAACCCTGAAAAGGTCAAATAGGACCATGCTCCGTGTAACCTGTTTACATTACTAAAGTAATAGAAGTTGTTTGATGCAATTCGCTTTGTATACGGCGATATATGAATATATACTGGGGTGCAAAACTTAAGCAACGATGTAATGGTTAAGCAGACAGCCAGGAAATTGAAGAAAAGGGCCCAGTACGTTGAACGTCCTATACAGTAGAAAGGTGATATTGGAAACAAGACTTCACTGGTAATGTGAGGGCACACAAAATGTATGTATACCAAGATTAAGATTAAACGTTCAAGATTAAAAATACGAAAGACTCTTCCAAACATATTCTCTGCAACTTCAAGCGAAGGGCAAGATAGCTACAGAAAATAACCCATCTGCATGACTTTATTCGTGGTGGAATGATCAGCATACATGAGGGGGGTATAGTGAGACAAGTTTAGTCCGTGAGTTTCGAATAACAATGACTTTTAAGTAGTTTGTAAAGCCTTCCAAACTCCAGATACAAATGCAAGAAAAGTTGATGGTGGTAAGACAACCAAAGAAAGACAATAGAAATTGGTGACTAATATGACATCGGCCGGGCAAAACGAGATCGATACCAGTTAGAGTACAACATTGATCAGCAGCTGCGTAGCCAACAAGATGACAAGTGATCGTTCTTGTCTTACTGTGGTGACACCTTCATAAAGTAAGCCTCTTCTTCCGCCGTCCGGAACGCTGCATGCCAATGACAGTTGCCCATAGGCGGCCGGACTGGTGTAAGTAACTCAAAGACTGGACATCTTATCAATGGATTAAAGTCTTCTTTACAAATGAGAGTCGTTTCAATGCCACTACCTATTCTCAGAACGAACTGATATGAAGAGAGGTGTAAACACTGATTATTTCAATGACGCCAGAGAAAGAGATCATTCAGGTAGTGTTAGGATGCTTGTCTGGGGAGACATTATGATGAACTCAAATTTTCGTCGTATGTTCCGTCACCGGAGACCTCTTTGTCAGCTAGTGATCATACCCCTCAAGTATATTTGTTCCAAGGTGCAATTGGTGCAGGCTCCATTTTTATAGACGATAACACCAGGTGCCACATCAGTTTAAGAACTTTTGGAAAATGAAGATATCCCTACATTGGATTAGGCAGCATATTGGTCAGATTTAAATCCTGTAGAATATACTTTGGAGAGATGTCTTTCCACCAAATAATAAACACCCAACAACTGAAACAAATGCCGGTTGAGGAATGGCCACTCTTACCTCAACAATTCAACTTTAGATAATCTGGTTTTGATTACGGAGAGATGGTGATGGCAAACAATCATTACATTTAAGGGAAATCGTATTCTTTATCAATGGATATCTGTCGGTTGTTCTCTCTATAAGACAAATGAGCATTTATACCAAAGCGAATACTTTCGAAAAAGCTTTATTTTTTTTTTAAATCTGTACTGTATGCGTTCTAATCACTTTTGGTTTAGTATACTTTCTTCATACTTTCAATACAAAGCACTGTTTCTGATTTTTAATACAATATAGTTTGTAATAAATTTGTAATATTATTATTTTATAGGAAATTAATTCTGGATATTGAAATTTCGGTCAGTATTAACGCAATTAAGAAAATGTTATATTAGATAAATTAATTAATGCTTTTACTGCATAATTTGGAAAAAAAATCTGTTTCATTTTTTTTTAAAGTTTTTATATTTTATTCAGTTTAATTTAACTTTTTTTTCTGAAAGTTTATCACGTTCCTCCAGTTCCAGAATATCCATCATTGCTCAGTAACTGCACTGCTTATTAAAGAAGATTATAAATTACAATGAACAACAAAACCGAAAGCATCCAGGAATCAATTCTATCTTTTGAATGCACTTTACCGTCAATTTCGAGGAAATAAATTGAAGCTAGCAGAACTTCTCGTCAAACATTATTAAATCGTGTAAGATGGGTTTTATTTTATTTTATTCGATTCATTATTCTTCAAGTCTATTGTCCATTCTAAACCGTAATGGCTTTCTTTATTTCCAGTCCCTAACCACAGTAAATGCTACTATAAAAGAAATATATTAATGTATTTAAAGTTAAAAGCTCAGACAAACTATTCCAACCTCTAAAAACAAGAGTAGGAATGTCATTTATCTGTCACGCAAATATCGCTCGTTTAACGATCATCTATGCACAATGCCGATAGTCAAGTTCTCATTCAGATATCACGCGGGGAGGAAAACATTCGCTTACTTGCCCATAAATTAATGCACACACATACACTCGCGTGTTCGGCTAAAAAAGAAGCAGAATTGCATAGTAAAATCAGATGAAGAAAACGACCGTTCTATTTCCGTGCACAGTATATCTGCGGCTTTGTTTTCCTAGGCGTAAATTACGTCAGGACTATTGACATCGCCCGCGAATGTCGGCATCATGTGCCATTATTTCATGGGCTTCTTTATTTGTTGTCGTGCCTGGCCCCGTGCCAGATGACCACTGGAGGCCGGCCGGGTCGCTGGCTCTGCCAATGTGACAGCATCAAAACAACAGATTTCGGGTCGGTGAGACAGTCATGTTTTTGAGGGTGTTCTCGCCACCACCTTCTCTTTGGTTCGTTGACAGTTCGAGAAATTTAATTCTGCCTCACGTTTCTGGCATTCCGTCATTAGTTAGAGGCAATGGTTAGCATTCAGCAGGTTGTGCTCCGACGTGATCTCCTCGGCTTTTAATGCTGGATTTCAAGTTTAACGTATTCGCAATTCCTCACACAGCCAAATTTATTGGGCTCCCCACTCAATGTTGGAATTTCCTCTCTCTCAAGCAAGATGAAATGTAATAAGAAATTTTTTCTTGCCATAAATAAATAGCGCGTGACTTTCATTTAATAATAAATAATTTTGAAAAAAAAATTCTTATTCTTTTTTAATTAAAATTTTTTTCAAATGTAGAGATGGATGAGAAAAATATTTAAATTCAAAGAATGCCCTATAAATTTAATCTACCTTAAATCATCTCCAAAACAGAAAAAATGTTAAGTTTTTAAGGAAAATGAAGATAAAATGAATTGATACATAGTTTACTACAAAATTGAACAATTTAAAAAAAATTCATAGTTCCAAACAATATGAAAAAGAATGATAAGGTACTAGATAATTGATTAAATTCTTATATAAAAAAAATAAATAAATAAAAAAATGGACACCATTAAAAAGTAGACGCATCATAAAAAATACTCTTCTGTCGGTTATTTATTCAGAATTAATTTTAATAGATATGGCATTTAAATAATGTAAAATAAAATTATAAATTATATGATGACAAAGAATTAAATTTAAAAATGATTAATGTACTTCTGTTTTTCAAAGTCAAAATATTAATGGAAAAAATTAATAATAAAATAGCTTTTACTGATTTTACTTTTGATGAATTTATTTTTCCAGACAATAATAAATTTCTCGATTCAATTTCGCTATATATAAAAAGTTAAAATTAAATACATTTATTCTTCGAAAAAAATGTACTTCTATTTTTAACTTTAAATAAATATTTAAATTGTTGTAAATACTTTTATCACTAAACGAAAAAACAAATATGCAGTAATAATTTAAAATAAAAAAAAATTGTTATTTACTAACGTTATTTCTGTTAATAGTTATAACTGAAAGAGGTCATTAGGGAATATAAAACTACTTAATTGATAAATTATTCATTTATTGTCTTTTATGATGGCTCAATTGGTGTAATTTCATTGAAGGAATAACTATATTTAATTGAATGAAATCATTTTAAAAGCTTTAATTTTAATTATATAAATTATGCATTAATGGGCTTTAATTTAAATAGGCAATAAAATTATAATAGCTTTGTAATTTCATGAACCAATAATTTGCATTTTGAGTTTAAAGCACACAAAATTATGCTTCTCAAAACTATTCCACAAATTAGAATTTCCGAATATTAGAATTTAAAAGAAAATGTGATTAGCCAATATTAAATATTGAAGAACGATTTCGTTTGACAAAAGTCATTTAAAAAAATTATATTGAAAACTATTGGAATAATGAATTTAAATTTTAAATTAATTTAACAATACTTTATATTAAATTTAAATTAATATAACAATACTTTATATTAAGTTTAAATCAATATAAATGCGTGATTTATATTGATATACTTAAGATTAAACAAAATATATATCAGTAAACTATACAGAAAATTTTGTGCAGGATGCACAATGACTATTGTGGTTTCTTGATAAATAAAGAGATTTTATAGTTAGCATGGGGCCTGATGGCCGAGTGACTAGCGCTCTGGCGATCGGTGCTACAGGTTTCGGGTTCCTATCAAGGAGGTGTCATGGATGTTTGTAGTGGTTAGGAATCCACTTAAAACCATAGATGACGGTCTAATATGGCTGTAGAGCGTTGGGCGTAGTGCTTGACAATCATCCTACTCCGTAAAAAATAAAAAATCTCCTGTCTAGAAATCTGCCAGCAGGCAGATGGCCTTGGCCGACCATGAGGCTGTTGAGCCGATGATGATGATGATATAGTCAGCATGCATAAAGGTATGGCTAACATATCTGTATGTATTTTTATAATTTTAGTTTAATATAGACATGGCTAAATCCTTTTGAATAAATATTATTTCGACAACGAAACTTTTAGTGGCATCTTTTGATGTTATAATATATTAATGTAATATAAATATATTATAAATAATTATAATATATTAATAAAATATAAATTTACGAGATCGATATATTAATGGAAATTCTTCTGTCATACCAAACAAACTTAAATCATTTTAACCTCTACAGATTTTAACAGAAAATATTTTATTACATGCATTAGTTATAAATTTCTAATTAATCTAGATAAATTAGCGGTTGGAGTGGTTAGCACGTTCTGCTTCCTAATTAAGGAATCTCACTTAGAAAATTGACAGCCAAACTGAATTGAAAATAACGCGTTTGACTAAGAATGGTCAGGATATGGTTTGAAAAGGCATTTTAGGTTTGAAAAGGAACGTAAAACTGGTAACCCGAGAGTGGTTCCTTTGGTTTTCAAGAGTAAAATGAAAGATGTGAGCTCCCATCATAAATAGAGTGGTGGCATTTTATAAATTTGTTCGGAATTGCGATGACATAATAATCAGGCTTCCATATAAAATGGATATAATAATCAGGTTTCCCATATAAAGTTAAAACTCCTACAATTTCTCTACAACAATAAAAGTTCAACAACTAGCAGAGGCAAACTAAATAACTTTGGCGAACACACAATCTTATTCTTTACAGTATTTCTACTTAAATGCTACTATTACTACATAGAATCATCCATTTTATACAATTTATCATATATTTCATTTAATTATTTAAAATTATTTACATATATCTAAATATGTGTTTAATGCTCGTATATATTTAACAAATTATATTGTACGTATAACACAGGATAAAACAAATATAATCTCTTATATCACTACAAAGTTAAATTTTAAACTAATATACATAATCCCTAAACAAAGCTGCGCGAAATATTGGTGAATTTTTAAAAAAAAATAAAAGAAAAATTAATTTCAAAAATTTAACTTCAAAAAAATTTAAACTCAAGGAAAAAATTGTGAGGAACATCTATTTGCAGTCATATATTAAAATGTGAAAAATAATCATACTTATGAAATTTTGATAACAAATATATATATACAATCTGAATTATTTTCTTAATCGTTATGGGTTGCGAACAAAAACACCAGCGTATCAGAATCAGCCTGAATATCAGCATTCAGTGTAAGAAGGCGATTTTTCAAGCACGACTGGCGTTCGAGGAAGTTCGAGAAAAAATGTGTCTGCCAAAGACAGAAAGCAATCGACAACGTCTAGTGATTCAATACATAAAGAATTTCGTGATAGAGAGAGCATTTTCATTTTTATAGAGGCGTCTAAATTGACACTACTGAACGAAAACCGACGACGCTTTGTGGAATGAGAAAGATATGCAAATTCGGAATAGGTCCCCTTGATGGGATCCCGAGGATCTGCCGGAGACACATGACAAATGTCACTAATCAGAAGAGCTCCCTCTCAGGCGGGTATGCGCCTCAGTTTTCTACAACGGACAGCAGGTGAATTTAAGGGCTATTTTATGCAGTTATCGTCTCCTGCCATCGAGAAGGACATGTGATCGTGATTTCTTTTTTCTGCTTGTGCAAATTATATGTGGTTTTGTTTAAATGATGGCGGAGAGAATGGTTCAGCGTAGTTTTTATGCTGGACAAAAAGAACCTGTTTCTCCGTTTGTACGAACTTATAACTCCATTTGCACTTGCAATTAATATTTCTTTTTTTAAAAAAACAATATTGTATGTTTAAGTGCATATGATTCTAAAGGAGAATTTCTACTTTCGGGTCTGAAGCAGATTGGTAAACGAGAAAAGATAGAACTAGTGATAGAAACGAGCATTCTAAACTTTTAAACTAGGAGACCTCAGTAAAATGAACAGAAAGTTTTCATGTTTATGCTGCAGATGAACACAGTAAATCCATAAATTGGAAAATCCCAACATTGCCTTTGAAAAGGGAATGGTGCGAAATCCACAGATTCTGGGCCGTATTCCTTTCGAAATGCAATATCACGGCAAATCGACTTTGCCTCACATTTTAAAGTTATAAGATTCAGTACCGGATTTCAGTGGCCGGTGGTCAGAATCGTTAATTCTCCCACTTTGCTAAAAGATAACCCTATTTTAAGCAAATTATAATATAAAACTTATTCAGAATTACTCTTTTATATAATCATTTTCAAGTATGAAACTGCAATAAGGCACGGAAATACTGATCGGTTATCCATTCCAGTCACAGCTTTTAAATCAGTAAAGAGTATGTGTGTAAAGCATTAGATCGTGAGCAACGCATCTATCACTAAAAGTCAGACAAATGGGAATTTTCCCGGCATTACTTCCAAATGACATACAAATGAAATGTAGTTACTCCTGAAATTTCACACGGAATACAATGCCCTCGTCATTTCCAGTAAGCAAGCTATTTATGGTACAGATTAAGGAAATACCAGGCCCAACGACGTGCAAAAAATTCTTTAAATAAAACCCTTTGCATTAGAGAGCCTGTAGTCTGGTTCGAAACCCGATAAATAATGCCAAGCTTTCGTGTCTCTGCTTTGAATAGATGATAAATTTGTTGCCAATAAAAACCTCCTGTTGGCTTCTTCCGGAAGAGGAGGATGGTACGAACTATCCAGACACCTCCATTCCAAATTGTGATACCCTAATGCGGGTGCAAAGTAGAAGGCTCCTTTGTTTGAAATATATTTACTTCTCTAGTGCAGAATGCCCTCCACACAAAGTGCTCGACACTTGAAAATAACACCGATTGTGTTTTAGAATAACTAATTCTTCCTTTGTTAAATCAATAACAAGGATTTCTGTCTTATTGAATATAAAAAACTCAATATTTTCATTGATGTAATTATTTTTAAATAAAACGAAAACGAAGAAAATCACGATGAGAAGTTAATGACTTTTGACTTTGACTTTTAATTTTTTCATGAGTCCATATGGGCTTGTGGGCTTGGCCAGCCAAGTGGGATAAGAAACAACAACAACTTTTAATTTTTCATCAGAAAATAAATTAATTAATAAAAAATATTTTCTAACAGCTTAACAGACCTTGCATTTTATTAGATGTTGTCGATATAAGCATTATTTAATATTTTTCTTTCAAATAATTTTAAAAACACTCAGGTTTAAATAAAAAAAATTATCATTGTAATAGTACTTTGAGATTTTCAAGTTAAGCAAAAAAAAAAATTCATTTTAAATCAACAATTAAAACAACCTTACAAATTTTTCAATTAAAAAAACAAGAAAAAGAAACATTGTATTAGTATTACACATCTAAGTATAGTATTTTAAAGTAAATTTTTAACCATTATTTCAATGAAAATATGTAGCTTGTTAACTATGTATTTCTCAATAATTAGGAAATGAAAAAATTTTGAAAAAAAAAATAATAATAAATAACTGATTAATAAGACAAAAATTAAAAAAATAATAATAATAATATTACTCACGCTTTGCATTTTATAAAAAACATTATTATTCACGTCATTTTTACGTGAATAATAATGTTACGTTAATTTTTACGTGAATAAACGTCATTTTTATTCATTTTTGCTGTTTATGAAAAAAAAAAGTAAGTTAATTTAATTGTACAGAACTCGTAATCATCGTCCTAATTTTTTTTTCCCAGAAACTACTTTGGATTTACGAAAGGCACAATTTCCATGTTTCATTCCTAAGCATAAAACACGGAAATTTCTCAGAATAGATATGTTTTTTTTTAAATCAATTATTCTAAACAATTTCGTAGTAGATTTTATAATTCAAACCACCAAGGATAGCGCGAATTCCAATAGCGAATTTATGGGATTTGATTAGAGCATATTTCAAAAGCAGAACAGAAAAGAAAAAACCATTTGAAGTTCATACCCTCCTTTTTTCTCCACTCGGTCTGCGAACGTGACATGAAGTCGAGATTCAAATAATACATTACACAAGTAAAGGATTATGCGCTATTTTAATTGAGTAAAGAAAAAAACGTAACTGCTTTGCTTAAATAGCATTCTCAAGCGCCGTTTGCAAAAAGGAAAGAAAACTAAATAACAACATTAAAAAAAAAAAAAAAAATCCCAAGACAAGCTTGGAAGGACGTTGGGCAACTTTGTATGGCTGTGAGCTTTTACGTCCAAGCAGTATTGTCTGTCAAGGTCACTTGGTCTTTTTTTTTTATTATTATTATTATTATGATCGTATGTTAGTGCTATTATTATTTCTTGTTTCACATATCGGTTGCTTTTAAAGCCGTCAGAACAGATGTCGATGCCTAGACCGGGATCGGACAGAACTTTTGGCTCCTGCAGATCGTTGAACTCCTTGAGGCCGGCACCAACGCTCGAGACCCGAGGCCATCGCCGAGGAAGACGCGAATCGGACCCCTCGTTTAACCACCGAATAAAAAAAAAAAAAAAAGACCAGCACAAGAAGAAAATTAGAATCGCCGTTGCCATCGGCTCCCGACGCGAGTTCACTCATCATCGGAATACCCATTTCATTCACAAATTCTTGAAAATTGAATTCAAAAAGCTGACATCTATACTTTTTTTTCTTTCTTAATTTACAGGATGTACAGAGAAATAACATTTAAAGGATTAAAAAAAAATTGCGTACTTTCAAAATGAAAAAGAACTCAATGTGGCTCTTTTCATGTTATATTTGGTATAAATGTTTCAAAAAAAAAAAATGCAAAATTTATTCTACCGCTGATTGTTTATAATGATGGCTTTTTTTTTATTCGAGATAAATTAGAGAATGATTTTGTGTTAAAAAAAATTGAACATAATGGCGGACATTAAATTTAACATAGAAAAAATTTATTATTGAAAATCCTTTATAAAAAAAAATCTGAAAATAAAGTAAAAGTCAAAATACATAGGGGGCATTTTTTTCTTAATTAAAGAAAGAAATATCTTTGTAAATGAAGCAATAATTTAAAAAAAAAAAAAAACTTGATGAAGTTAACCAGAAAGTTTTAAAATTTTACAAAACATTATAAAACTGAGAATACAAGCAATTAATTTAAATCATTCACCACTATCTATAAAAATTATATTCGTAAGTCTATTCCTAAGTATTTGTAATGAACACTAATGGTGATACAGAATTTTGTTTATAATCATTAATAACAAAACAACGATTATTATTAACAAACGACGATTAAATAATTATTACGATTAAATGCAGCGATATCATACTGGTATAATGGTCGAAGGAAAGATGAAGTGTCGATCTAGAAACGGAAAAGCTTAAAAATTTCATTTCATTCGTAAAATAAAAAATTTTCAAATAAAAAAATATGTTTATATTTTCAGAACTTGTCACAGGAATCATATGAAAAATCGTAATGCTGTGCTGAGAATAAATTTTCGTAACCGATTTATTTAGACTAATTTTTAAGGGTAAAAAAATGAATAATTATAAGTAAGAAGAAAAACGGATGGCCTTACAGATTGTAAGGATTTTTTGGGGGTCGGAAAAATATGAGAATTCTGAAAATTTTAAATAAAAAGTTCTAAATAAAGAAAAGTTTAGTTTAAGATTTATTCAACATTGTACATTTATTTTTGCTCTTTAAATGAAATCTTAAATTGACAGTACAACAGCTATTTTATACTATACATTAAAATTTTACAAATTTTTAAAGCAACATATATTTCCAAAAATAGTTTTCAATAATTCGATAAATTGATGCTCCAGTTTTTTATTGCGCTTTTTTAAATAGCATTTTTGTTAAATATTTTACGATCCTTAGATGTATATGTTGAGTTAGGGAAGAGAAGCAATATTGTATCAAAAATTAATAAAATGTGCAACAAGCAAATAACAAGACAAAACGAAACATACAGTTCTATCACTAAATATATCAGGGAATCTTATATTGGTCATTGGCAATGTGAGCTAGTTTGCGTGCAAGAGGGCATATGTTCGTTTGGGTTTGGTTGGATTTGTCGCTCTACGGTCATTTTGTGCACAAAATGTGTGTTTTGATAATTAGACCGGGAACTACAAGTTTAACATGCGTTCCGAACCACCACCAAACCTCCATCAACCGCCAGGATTCGAACCAAGCCCGTTTAGGATTGGAGGTATGTGAGAGAGATATAAGTAAATGAGATATTATTTGTGAGTCAAAAGTTTATTTTTTAATTTTGAGAATTAAAATATATAAAAATGTAAAAATTCACAAGCTGTTTAAAAATTTCAATCACATCCCAAAATTTAAGGAAAATATTATTCAAATCCCCTTTAATGGGCTATAATAATATATCTTATTAAATAAAGTAAAAAAATAACAATAATGAAGAATAATGAAATAAATTGAAGATTTTAAATTAATTTAAATTTGCGTGCAGTAGAAAAAATAATAAATTATTTTTAAATTTCAAGATAAAAAAATATTACAATTTATTTTTTTAAAAGTTACGTGTTCATCGATCATTTTAATGTGGTTTAGTATGCTTAAATATAAATGAATTCTTAAATGAAAATAACGTTGTTTAGAAATTCTTAAAAGAGATTAAACACAAAGTTAAATGTACTTCAAAATAACAGATAAGTTTCAAAACTGCCAAAAGCATATTTATATTAAAATGTTAGCCACTCTACAAGTGAAACATTCATTTTATATACATTTGGTAGTAAAACATAATGAATAATGAGTTCAAATTAAAAACTAGCTGCAACGAGCAGCGCGTGCATCTATTACGGAGTTCCTATGTGGTTTCAAGAACCATGAAAACCCCCACATCTCATTGATGGTTAAAAAATATGCACAGAAATGAAGTTGCTGAAATTATATGAGTAAAAATATTAAAGAAATGAAATAAAAGAATTTAAGAAAAACTTCTCTTGTTTGAGAACAATTAAAGTAGAAGTTCGAATAAGCAAAAGCTATCGATACAATTGAGTGTCCGTTCCACGAAGCCCCCCAAAAAATAATTTAAAATTAAAGTTAAAATTTTAAATTTTAAAAGAAATTAAAATAAAAATATAAAAGAAAGAACAATAAAATAAAATTACATAAAATGATACAAAAATAAAAACAGGTTACAAAGCTGGCTTCAATCTTCTTCGTTGACGAATTCTTAAAGAATCGTTATCAAGAATATTTCAAAACATTCAGAGCAATTTTTTTTTTAAAAGTTCATTCCATTGTTTGTGCGAACGGGACAAATCTGCCGCCCAATAAATAAAACGTAGTGAAGATGTCTCGAGAGAAAAAAAAAATGCCTCCTCTCATTCGTCGTCGTCGTCTTTCCGGCCGCCTCACGTCAACAAACCCAAACCGAAGCGCATGTGTTCGCGAAAGTAACACAATCCCACACAATGGACTTTATTAGAGAGCTCAACTGATAAGCGATTACCCACTCCGTAAAATATCGTCTCCGTTTTGCTCATTCCAACCCGTGGGAAACCAACGTGCCTCCTCTCTCTTTGCATGCGCGCTTCTCCCAGCGTTGGATCATAAAAAGCTATTTTTAGAGCCCTCTTTATCCCAATGAAAATGCAAAGGCAGGTTAATGAAACGAGCTTTCGCTCTCTGCAGCATTTGGCTTCGCATTATCCACTGCACAGTTTGGATTAAATGAATTTAGCTATAAGTTATTCGACTTTGTTGTTCAGTTAATCGTTGAGATGAGATCTGACACTGTAAGATTTTGTGAAAGAAGTAATAGAAGCGTGTCTGTTACAGATAACTTTTAAGAAAAAAAAACCTCTGTTTTGTGAATTAATTTTTATTATTTCAAAACTTTTTCACTTTATTTTCTCTTATATAATAATACAGTTATACTTTTAGAAGAATATATATTCCCCTTTAACCTTTTGATCTTTATGTCAGAGTTTTTGTATTACGAATGCTATGATGATTTTGTTATACAATTTGAGTTTAGCGCATACCGCGAATATTTTTTTTGTCTAAGAAGAAATTTTTTCAAAGTTTTCATTTTATTTATTTATTTTTTTTTTACAATTTATATTCAATAAAAATAATATACTTTTTAAAATAAAATTTCATTGAAATATTTATTAAAAGTAACTAAGAGAAAAGTTTTGAAAAATGATAAATATACCAGATAGATTAACTAAACAAAATTAATTAAAAGTGAATGCTTCGAAATTATTTTATTCAACACGAAGACTTATTTTAGACTCATGAAACATGATTTTTTTATAATTCCCCTGAAAAAACTACCTAAAACCCACCTACAAGTAAACGCTCTCCTCATTTAAAAACTAAATAAACTGCATGTCAAAAATTAAATTCAGAAATTTTTTTCATTATTCAATAAAAATAGTTGGTTTATCTGCCAAAAAAACACATGTAACATTTATATGATAAAGTAGCATTTATAGAAATCTTAACGCAACTTTTGATTGACTGAGCTGGTTAACTTGATCTCAAGACAAAACTTCACAAAAGTGCTTTCTCTTTTAATTATTAGATAATTTCTAAATATTCTTTTACTATTTATTTCTATGAATGTACATATAAGAATGTATTTGATAATTGACTATATACTATTAATAAATTTTTATTCTATTAGAAGAAAACTCCTGCTTGTTAAAAAAAATGAACCAAATTCAGTCTTTAAATAATTTCCCCCGTCTTTTTCTTATTTCAGTCTTCAGACGTGTAAATAATAACAAAATAAACCTTCCATGTAAATTTTTAAACTTTTTTCGTTCTGTGCTGTAATGTGAACGAGTTACGTAAAGTGTTTAGAGAGAGAGAGAGAGTCGGCTTACCTTGGGAGGGGGGGATGAGGACCGCGATGGAGAGGACTACGGGAACCAGGTGATGGAGTGCCGTGAGCGATGATTTGAACATGGTCTTGGCACGCAAGGACGACCTCTCACTTTCGCCGACACGCTTTCTCTCTGTATCGTCTGCTCTTCTTCCAGCTCCATACCTCCGCGGGTTGCCAACTGCGCTTCCTCAGCCAGCCGTCGCCAACAGCGCTCTCTCGAGCAGCATCTTCCCAAACTCTTCTTCACCACCCCGAAAACCATATCATCATTCAAACTACTCCGAAAAAGAACAAAATCTAGGCCATGTTATGGAAAGCGCTTGCAGATTCTATAAAATATCGAATGAATTAAAATGTGTGGCATAAGTTAAATAGATAAATAGTTTAATGACATAAACTTTATTTTATCATGTTACAAAGTGTCTCACATCGACAATCAAACATTGAGAATAGTGCTTAGACTTTTGACATACTCAAAAGTGGGTTATTTACATGTAAAACTCCACATGCAACTCCACATCCACTCCATCCTCTCTTATGGGTGCAGTAGTAGGCCCCCCAGGGTATTCTCTGGTAATTCTTAATTTGTTACAATAACTACTTTATCCATTTGAAAGATCTAATAAACAAAATGACGGAAATTGAAAAAAAAAAGTTAAATATTTTCTTCAAGTGTGTTATTTTAAAATTAAATAAGATTTTTTCAACTATTTTTTTTTTTTTTTTTTACAGTTTTGTTCTCTATAAATAGCAATACAATAAATATAGTTTATCAAAACATTATATTTTTTTTTTTACTTTTCCATATTTACCCATAGCCTTTTTTTCAATTATTTTTTAAATAATTCTCAGAATTTTTTTTAAATTTCGCAATTTTTTAATAATATAAAACTATAATTTAACGATATATTTAATAAAAACGACAAAAAAAAAATAAATAAATAAAATTAAAAAAATACGGAGGAGTAGATAAAACACTTCTTGTAATAAAACACACATAATTTGAAATTAGAGAAACATCTATTTATTCGTTGAATTTCAAATACTAATGGCGTGAGAGAAAATAAATTGCAGATAATTTAATTTGGAGATTTCAAATTTAAAGCAATATATTTTATGCACCATGAAGACTTATACGTGTAAAATTAACTTACATTAACAAAATACATTACTATAAAATAATACAATTTTTTTAATGTCTAAATAATAATTCAAAAAATGTTAAATCTTCAACTTAAATAAACACCAGCCTTCATCATTTACTTGTTATAAAGATAAGAGTGAAAAGTTGTGATTGCAATCCAAAAAGAATTCTTGGGTCATACAAAAGATAAATATCGGAAACACACAGCAATCCTATTAAATAAAATATTTTATTTTTAGATTTGTAAAGTTTGTTGAAGTGTAAAACTCATTATTTGAATTTTTTTTATCAACAATGACAAAAGTAATCTTATTTCGTGGGAAGAAACGCTCCGTTTTTACAATTATTTTGTGATCGATTTACTTTATTTACTGAATTGCTATAGATAATTAATATTTCTTGGCAAAGATAGTTTATATTTTTCAAATAGTAATTCAAAGTTTTGCTATTTATGTCTCAACATATAGTAGTGTTAGAAAATATATGATAATTTTATTTCTTCTTTAAAGAAAGATAGATAATATTATTTGCACATGTATATAAATTTATCTAGATTTTATACATATATAAAAAGCTATCCTCAGGATGTTATAATATTTTTTTTTATCTGACTAATTTTTTTTTCTTTCGGTTTATTCGGATTTTCTAGGCAACCTGTTTCACAATATTGTATAAACTTTTGTATACTTTTTGGACTGTCAATTCAGTTTTAACTGTTCTACATTTTGATTTTTTTTTTTTTTTTTTTTTTTGTATAATGCTTTTCAGTTTTTTTGCTACAGATTATGCGCACTGAAGAATTTTTTAAGAGGTTTGTATGCGGGTCTTTTCAATGGTCTTGTATGCTATGATGGTTTTGTTATACAATTTGCATGTAGCGCATACCGATAATGGATTTTGTCTTCCAAAATGGTCATTCACTCCTTGTCTGTTCACCTTTGAGTTTTTATGCTAACATGTTGTGTTCTTTATATACATATATATGAGATGTATTTATTTATATACAGAAAACATATTTATATACTTCTAATGTTAAGAAACAAAATTTTCCTCCTACTTTTTTGTAAAAAAGAGAGAGAGGGCTGCGAGGGATGAGGCGGTTATTCGCCAAATATGGCAATCCTGCAAAATGACGGAAAGCGTAGTAAAATCTCTAGAGTGTGTATCATTCCAAGCTGGTCTGCGCAGCCATCCACGTGACCGAGGGCGGGACTACGCTCATTGAGGACCATGAAATTCTGGCTCCATTCACGGGACTGTGACGTCAGATGCGCGCCGACCTCTAAAATGTTTCGCTGCACGTGGGTGAACTCGGAAGATGAACGTTTTTTCGGCACTCGCAAAAATACATGCAAATGAACGGAGGACATTATTTTTCACCTATCGCTAAAAAAAAAAACTTAGCAATAAATTGTTCATGAATTCTAACTGATTTCATTTGAGCTTCAAATAAAAATCCTTATGAATTTCTTTTCTTTTTTTTCTCCCCCTAAAAATAAAAGAACTTTTATAGTATGGTAATAAAACACAAATTTTTTCTTGCAAGTATGTAGCTGTAGCATGTATAAATTCATCGTTATTTCCATAATAAATATTAAATAGAAATATAACGAGGCAATTTATTTCATGAGAAATTTATTTGCCTTTATTTTTATACATGTATCATGCAACAGATATTTAAAATAAATGTATATATACGATATATTGTTTTTGTTATAAAACCTTGAAATGTTTTAAGAAATGTTATTTTTGTAATAACTTTTACCCTTAATATTTTTTGCTATACAACTATCTAGATATAACCATTTTTGCAAATTAATCTTGTTGAAAATTTATAGTCACACAAACAAATGCTCACTTTCTAAATTAATGTGTTTACTTTAATTTTTTTTACTTTATCATGAAATCAAATAATAACGTTACTCAGAATATTTGCTCTAGATAACTAACTTATAGATATGCCCTTATATAGTAAATATAAAGGCATATCTGTAAGTTAGTTGATAAATTTTTTTATTATTATTATGTAGATATTTTCTGAAAACAAGGCGAATGAAAGTCTCTGTGTTCAAATATTGCAATTAAATGAATAGATAAATTTTATTATTTTAAACACTAAGATTTTGTGTTTGTTTAGACAAAATTGTGAATAAATAACTCGTTTGAATGAAATACTGTTGTTAAAAATCAAAGAACTGTTAATTATTTAAAAGCTTAATAAACGATTAACACGAAATAATTTAATTATAAATAATTAATCAGTAAATGAATGTGGCAAAAACAAAAATGCCTTTTCAGCAACGAACTGAAAATAGCTATGTAATTATATGTAAATCACTTCTATATAAAAATAATTCATATAATTTCAAAAGAAAAAAAATCAAAGTATACACAACATTGACTAAGAATTCGATGGAGCCACCTACACAACAGCCACATTTGTCATCCCAAATTAATTCGAGCACCAAAAGTGGCATCTGCGGTGTATTCAAAACTTCCTACACTCCTTTCTCAAGTCCAGCGGAAGGATTTTCTAACCTACGGATTTGTTTTCTAACCTACGGATTATTACTGTCCGACACTGAAACTTTCGGTGCTTCTTTTTTCTTATTTTAGAACCACTCTTGTTGGCTATCGCGTTATACTACTAAGTCCAAAAAGTAAGACCAGATCTCACAAAAACAAGCGTAACTCAAGCACTAATAAATATTTTGATCTCAAATTTCACACAGATGTCAAGGACAATGCCAACAACCTAAAAATAAAAAAAAATTTGAAATACCATGAGCCTCGGGAAATTTAAATTGAAAATTGGTCTTACTTTTTGTACACAGTAGTACATCAGGCCACTGCGACCCACGTCAGAGCGCATAAAATAATAAACATAATGACATCCTAAAATTTATTTTGTTAGAAAATTATTTGTCAAATTTTATTTAGTTAATTTTTATTATTTTGTTAAAAAAAATTATTTGTGAAATTTTATTTAGTTAATTTTTTTAAAATTTATTTTGTTTTATTTTCTTTAAAAAGATAGCAGTAAACGACTAAGAAAATGTTCGGCGTTGCTAGTAATTTTATTTAAGGATTTCATAAGCTTCAATCTCTCATCTAATCGAGTATTTTGATGCCAATGATTACTGTTTTCATGCAAGCAATAAAAAATACTTGCAATTTTAAACATTTTTACTGTGAAATTTTTAAAAATTTTATAATCTGATGGAAAAATTGGAATGAATAGAAACTTAGAATATTGATTATTTTAAGTAATCACACTCTGTCGTTATAAGGGATTTTAAGAAATAGCAAATGAAAAAAAGAGAGAGAGACGCATTTCTCAATATTATAATTTTTAAATAATAAAAATACACTTATATATTTATATTATTTCTCAATATAGCTAGGAATTTGTAATGAGTAAAATCTTAAAGAAAATAATTCTGCATTATAAAAATATAAGAGTATTGCAAACGCAGTTGGGTTCTAAATATTTTTACAAAAGTATTTTCAAATGAGTTAGAATGATTTTCTTTTTATATGCTATCAAAGAAGGATGATTAATTATTCTGCTAACTTCTTAATTCATTGTAAAAATATATGAAGCGATTTTACCTCAGACATATTTTGCTAAATATCGCATTTGATAGAAATGAGATAACAGCCCCATCAGAATAAACTGGATATTTTAAATACGATTACTGGATTAACTGGATATTAAATACGATTACGAGTTTCATTTTTTTTTTTTTTACAGTGTTGCTGTAAAAAAATAGATGTAAGGAAACTAGAACTTGGTTCAAATTTTTTTTTTTTTTTTTTTTTTTTTTTTTTTTTGTGCAATTGTCATTAGAAATTCATATTAAATTAATCTATATAATTGATGATTGAGTCAACATATCGAAGTCTATGTATTCCGATATCATAAAAGATTTAATTTTTCCCATTCAGCATCACATATATGCTGAAAAAATATGAAAAATGCATTCTCAAAGTCATTAGCTGCCATGAAAAAATCAGTCTTTTGAAATATTGTTATTAAGACGAAACTAAATCATTAAAAATCGCTTAATAATTTCAAAACTCGTTTAAAACACTTTTTCGCGATGTTATGTACCATACTATGAATTATATCTTATCGGGTATCCAAGTCAAATAAGGTCACGTAAGCCATTAGGGCCATTTAATGATTCTTGATGAACTGACAAATAATAATGTTGGATGGAACTGAAATTTTCTACTGTATAGCAAAAATACATCAGTAATGATGACTCAGAGTCGGAGCAGTGCAGGAAAAAAACCCTGTAGGGCTATATACCTGTATTGATTTATTTTGGCTTTCATCATTGTGTTAATTTTACAGTGAAATAAGAAATATTTAAACATATATTAGCAAAATATTCGCAATTACGTCAATATTTTTAAATAGACTATAAATTTTAAAACTTTGCAAATTATTAAAATTGGTTCACTTTGATAAATATTATATAAATTCATAACAGATGCGAGTTTTAATAATGTTGTCTTTGGATTTCTTTTTACCTAGTATCTCAACTACTAGACTCAAGCTTTATCTGGGATAGTTCTCTCACAGCAGATAATTGTTGTACTCACATAAGAATTTTTTTTTTTACTAAGACCTAATCTTATATTTTTCATGATTAGTTCACTCATGTAATATTCTTCGATATGCAACTAGCGCAAATTCTATTAAAAAGTTTAATTACTCTGTTAAAAGAAAAAATTTTAATAATAATCAAATTGTATTTATTTATTTTTCATTTTTCGTTATAATCCGAAAGAGTCTGGCGGACAGAACAAATGAGTCCTTACCTTGAATCAAGGGTGCCTTGTTTGAAACCATACAAGGAAAAAAAAAATCGCAAAAAACTGGAAAGCTCTATTCTGGAATATTCTTGTGGGATGTTCGTTCCCCTCCTCCCACAAGAATATTGCAATCTTCCACTACATTATGTTATATTTAGATTTTTTTTATATTCTGTATATCCTGAATCTGGTACCTATACCAATTTTATAGACGTTTTTATATGAAAAAATACAAATGCAGATTTATTTATGCTAAGTATGCATATAATTCAACAATTTCTACGTCCAGTGAGTTCTTATTTCGCTCAGAGTGGAGTCGTAATCGTTTGGATTGGTGTTTTAGCTTATTAAGATTCAAGACACTTTATCAAGAATTATAATGGGTGCCCTTTAGAATGGGATAGCAAAGCCTTCATTGGTTAATCCCGCTTCAGTTTTGGAGAAGAGGATCGTCGGATCCGTGTAAAGAGTTGTCTTGGCTAGCGATCCTCTTCAAACTTTTCTTCACAGAGTAGCACAACCATTAACTCTAATATAATTGTGTGGACAGTTATATTTTGCGTCATCAAAGTAATGGCTAGTAATCCCGCTCACAAATTTAACAGATCAACGATGTGCTGATAACATCCTGATGAATTTTCATAACGACGATACGTCATCCGGGGGAAGGGGGGCTATTTTCCAATAAGATACCAGGTGTTTATGGTTCATAATTTTTCGTCACAAAGCATTGCACATGGACTTTTCACATTATGTAATATCAACTTATTTATCTGCAACACTCTATTAATTTTTTCAAGGGATCTTCTATCCTGCAGCAATCTAACAAGCATGACTATGTATCTGCACCATGAGTTTGTGCCAATGAATCGAAATTAGGATATGCTCATGAATGGGATTATGGCTCTACAGACCTACAAACACATTCAACACGTTCGTTCCCTGACTACTATTAAATTTTTTGGCAATGATAGCCATTATGGAACGTTTATTGTCCATATGGTGAAGATCAATAATCTATTAATTTCCTTTGATAGTCCAACATTTTGTTTTTGGATGGAAATTGTATTTGTTTACAACCCTTTTGTTATATGTCAATAAAAACATTCGTGTAAGCTGCCAAAGGTTTTAGCGTCGATATACATTTTATCCATCATTTTAGTCAAGATGCTGTGTGCTTTTTTTAAGACTAAGGAATTCTTAGTTTTCCTCATGTTGTCACAGAAAACTACTTCTACTTCATTTAGCATGGTTGCAGTTATTCATTTACCACTTCAAGATCCATCCCCACCATTTGACTGGCTTTGCAGATTACTTAACCTGTATACTGTAAGAGTGGTTTTAATGTTTTGAATTTTCCGTTTGCATGTATACGACATGAAGGAGACAAAGAATATTTTTTAGGGATCTGTGATACTGGAATTCAAATAAAAACATAAAAGTTAATCTTTGATGCTACATATTCCATACCTAGGGGCCTGAATGGCCGAGTGGCTAGCGCTCTGGCGATACCACAGGTTTCGGGTTGGAGTCCCGGCAGTGCCATGGAGGGTTGTAGTGGTTCGGAATCTGTCGGAACTATCTAACATGATCGTAGGGCGTTGCGGAGGTATTGTTACTCCACGTCCATAGCATATCTTCAAGCTACACGCACCTCCTGGGTTGTGCTAAGTGAGTAAAATTGGTGCAGCGCTTGCCTTATGGCATCCAAGACAATTGTCTAAGTGTTTGCCAGCTGCATTAGAACAGAAAAAAAATATTCCGTACATAACATATAAAGTGGATAAATAAAAATAAAGCTACCAATATATATATATATATAAAACACTTAGAAGAAGAATTAATTAAAATGGCATAATAATAATCGATTAAATTGTGTTAGTTAAAAGTGTCATGTATTTAATAGGTCATTTAAACTTGGCAATAAAAAAATTATATTCTTTTTTTTTTTACACAAAACTGCTCTGGTTTCAACTTAAATTTAAGATTAACATGGAAAGCTATTTGACTATCTGATTAATTACTGAGAAATACAACTAAATAACAGATATATAGTGATTACATTTATCTCGTGTTAGGAGAAATATTGTAATGAAAGGTCAATAAATAAAATTCCTTGTTGTTTTCAATTCGGATATGTTTCGAATTGAAAAATACAATTGTAATAAATTTCACATCTGCTTAATAATCAATGAGAAAATGACAATTAAATAAAAAACTAATCGTTAGATACTTCAAATTAAGCAGTTATTCTAAATAATTTAGAATGGTCATTTTACAAAAACTTCTATGATTGTATGTTCTATATAACCTAGAGTTCTTCTTTTTCTGTTTTTAGCATGAATTATTTTATTTCTAAGCTTTTATAGAAATATGAAATGGTTGAGTAAACGGTACGAAAAAAAAAGTTCCTCATTTAGAGATGACACATTCTGAAATATTAAAATACACTTATTTCAATATTTTTATACATTTCCTGGATTTCGGGAACATTTATTTTATTAACATTTGCTTAGCGATAGGTATTACTATCAAAACAATAAAATTAAGCATATTTAGTAAAATATTTGGAAATATTTTTCAAACACAATTATATATATATAGAGAGAGAGAGAAAGATAATTTTATGTTAGTTACTTTTTATTAAATAATTACAATTAATATGAATATCTATATACATATGACAGAATCACAATATTGATTGATTGAGCTACTGCCTGTTGATTTCAATTTTCATTTCAAACTGCTAAAACTCTATTTAATTTTTTTCTCCCATATAAAACTAAAATTAATTAATTAAATTTAATTCATGAATTAATATTTGAAAAAACTGTATTAACATCCAGTGTCATCCACTACAAGTTTAAAAAAATGTATTCGAACTTGAGTGAATGAATAAAAAGTATTTTATGAACGATTGATAACTTGAACAAGATATACATAGGGAAAGTGTGAACTAATAGTAGGAATTGAAAAATACAAAATGAATTATAGAATCCCATTTTGTAGTAAACTTCAACAGCAGGAGCAACACATTTTACTAACAATTTAATTTTTCTCATAATAATTTAATTGCAGCCGTCGTAATAAATAAAGCACGTCCACAAAAGCTTTACCAAGAATGTAATTTCGGAGTAATTCCTACTAAAGAGGGAGTGAAAAAACTGTTATTTCAGTGAGATTTACGCGAATTGATCTAAAATACTCAAGCATTTTACTGCAAGAGATGTATCCGTAATCAACAATACTTGAGAGAAAATTAATGATCTCCTGATGCTTCGTACTCACTTCACGAATGCACTTCAGCATTCTAACGCGTGCAAGATCTTTTTCAAAGAAATTCTTTATGCAGTTATGTTAATTAAAATTACTTGACGTCAATTCATTTACGTCAACTTCTTTGATACATTACAATTTCTATCCTTCAAGGGATCTGGAAACAAAGGTTTGTTTCATGAAATTCTCAAAAAATCACGTGGAGAAATATGAATGAGATTCACTCATTAAAAAAAAAAAAGAAATTTTAACATTTCGCATGCATTTTTCATTAGTTATTCAATATTTCTTGTAATCTAGAAGGTAAACCTTTAACTAAAAACAAAAGAACATAATAACAATATCGACGAAGAAGATATTTTTTAAAAAAAAATTTAGCATAAATGATTTTTTTTTATTTTTGTAAATGATTTTATCTCTGTTTCATATCAGAAGTTTATGAAATGAAAACTGGAAAACAAAACAAAAAAAAAATTACACTTTTACTTATAATTTATTAAATAACATTTTTATAAATCTGATATTCCGTTTCATTTTAAAATGGTAGCAAATTTATAAATTTATTGCTTGATTAAGAAACTGTAAGAAAGAAAATTCAAGTTGATATATAAAAAAAATTTTCCAGTTTGCTTTTGCCTATCTTAAATTTTCAAATAATTATTATTTTATTTTCAACATTGCTTGTCCGAGAATAAATGTAAATAGACCTACTTTAGGAAGATACAAAGAAGAAGAATTAAAGAAAAACATTTTACAGAATACTTATTGCGCTACTCTTTCGTTATAATGATCGAAGTGGATAAACAATTAAATAAAACAAATACTATATAAATAAACTTAAAAAGAAAAGGGCAAATATTAAAAGAATACTTTGTAAATCTTGAATTTAAAAATAACTGTTCCTTTGTTTGAATGTTAGTATAAATATATTAATGATCCTATTCAGTTATTTTTAATTCCTTTTATCTCATTTAACTAATATTAACTTAGTAAATAACATTTTGACATTCTGACCTTTTGCTCCAAATTACAAATAATTTTTAAAAGCGTAGATTTGACAATAAATTTAAAATTAAGCTGAAAATTTTAGTTTATAGGGAATAGTTCAGATATTCGTTATCTGTAACATATATGACGATTTTTAAAAAAGCATCATTCCCTGCTGTAACTATTTATATACAAAGTGTGACTAAAGGAGTGAAGAGTGCCACCTGTCGCCTAAAATTAATACAGAGTCTATGATTGGGTGGATTCCTGCTGCCCGTCTTCTTAAAACACACCAATTCCGCTTATATTTTAGTCAACCATCTTAGGTGAATAGATCTACAATTTCTAGAACACGAAAGTGAGATCTTACTAAATATTCTCGTTCATCGTTCAGTTAATGCTTTTTGGACTTCGAAAAATACCGAAAATGCCGAAAATATTGCAGGAACGCATAATGATAGACAGACTTAGATGAAATGTTGACTAATCAATCTGGATTTGATAACTTAAAATATTTTTCTTCTCCTATACTTTCACGGTAAATTAACTATTACAGATAAGATAAGAAGATATAAAGATAAGATATAAAGATATAAGATATAAAGATAACTTAAAATATGAGATATGGATCCTTATTTTTACCTCTCTAAATTATGCAAGGCATAGTGAGTAAATTACAATTAAATATATTACAAACTTACAAGGTAATGAAAAAATTAATAATTTCCAAAATGAAATCTCTCGGTTACTTAAAGTAAGTCTCATGCCATATATTAACAAACATCTGAGGAATTAGAGGATAGCAACTATAATACACACCACCTTCAGAGCTTACAAATTGGTACAAGACTCTGGTAGGCGCCATCTTTTACATAACTTCTCATCTAGTAGAGTTAAATGTGAAGATATTCGCTTAAAATTCCATGACTTTTCAAATGCTTGCAAATTCAGAACATTCTTGTACAAGTTCGAGCGACCAAGCGACCAAACATCGAGATTTATTTTATAATTGCATTGAAAAGCAATTTACTTCTATCGCTTCTAATTTTTATTTTGAGTAATTTTAGAATTTGTTCCATATTTCTTGGGCGTCTTGTACATTTCGAAATGTGCCCAGTTCTTCTCCAATATTACTATTTTTATAATACATATAGTTTGTATTATATTTAATAGATTCAACATTTTTGAATTAATTTTAAAATCGAATTAAAGATAACATGGTAGTATTTATGGAAAATACAGATTAAGTGAAGACTTAATCAGAACTCAATTTGACGGTCAAATATAAAAGAGCTGTGCTGATTGTTTGTTAAACTATATTGAGTTATAAAGTTTGTAGGCTCATTTGAGTTTATTCATGATGTAAAAGAAGACATGTATAAATGTTTAAATATCATAAAATAAAACTTAAAATCTTTAGAAAAATTTTAGTTTTTAAAATTCAACTTTTTTTCATGATTTTAAATACCTTGAAATCCAGTTATAGTTGATTTTGATTGCATTGGAATAGGTAAAATATTCTACAGTCTGTGACATTCAGTCCGTCATGTATGATTCAAGAATTTCTCTAGCACATGACATTTTTTTTTTTTTACATATAAACCGAAATTTATACTTCAAAAACTGGAAAAGATTATCAAAATTTACAACAAAAATAGCATTATTTATGCAAAGAAAACAAATAATTAAAAAGTGATGCATGAAGAGGACAGTTATTATAAGAAGAAAACAAAACAATATTTTTTAAAAAACATTATAAAGTAAATAAATAAGTGTTTCAACTTTGTTTGAGAGAAATACTAAATATTTGATGATTCTTAATCAGTTTATATATATATATATATTTTAATATAAGCTTTGTTAATTTTTAGAATGCTGATTAAAACTATTTTAATGATTTTCATATTCTAATGTTCTCTACATCTAATATTCGAATTTTTTGTTTTGTTTTGTTTTAATGTTCGATACAAAAAAAAAAAAATAATTCCAAAATCTTTTAATTGTTTTTACTAAACTTTTAGAAAGTGTTCTTATCGTGTTTGTGCGACACTTATATGCCTTAGCCATGGTACTAGGTGTCACGAATGAAGTAAGTCTGCGCTGCTCCGATGATTACAAGAGTCTATAATTTTCGAGTGTACTATGCTTTTACGCTGTCTTCATTAACGGCTGCCTAAAAATAAACGATTAGCATCCAGGCAGTGGGAAACTGAAGGAGCCAGACCAAGGTAGAGGAGTTCAGCAACCTTGTAAGTCGCAGCAATTTTCTTCTTCTAATTGAAAAGTAATAAAAAGTCCCTTGTGGACCTTAAATCCAGGAATTCGCTTCGGGGATAGATCATAAAATTCGTCAAACGTCGAAAAGAAAGAAAAAGACTGGCAAGAAATTTTTTTTTTTTTCCTCCTCTACTCCTGTTCAATTTCTCTCTCTCTCTCTCTCTCGCTCTCTTGTCTTTTCTTTTATTTCTTCTTTTCTATTCAGCTGTGTAAAATATTTCCAAGTCGCCATGTGTCCTTCACAAGTACGTCTGGAGCGCTGTGTTTGATTACTTGAAGTCTCAGCAAACTGAACTTGAGCTTCTTACATAATCGCGCATACGTTACAAATCAAGCATTTTTTTTTTATCTTCTTTCTTTTCTTTATTGTTTTCAAGTAATTACACAGTTTATTGTATTGGCATGCAAATAGATAAAAAATTTAGAAATTAAAGAAAATTTGCTCGATTTTTATTATTGTTACACAAATTTAAGTTGCATTAACGAGCATTTTTTGAAAAAAAATATTTAAATATGTATTCAAAATGCAAACTCATAGATCTTCATATAAACATTGTTCTCTTACAAAAAAAAAGTATAAAAATCTCCTATAGAATTTTATATGTATTAATTTTTCATCAAGAAAATGCTTGTGGCATAAGGAATTCTACCAACTGTCTACAAATAGTGGAAATAATCATTCAGTTTAATAAGTAGTTTAAATAGAATCAAAATGCTAGGTTATATTGATTTTATAACAGAAAAATTACATTGATAATTACCTACAATTATACTTCTTAATAGCTTTTAATTTTTGAGAATATTTCAATGAAATATAACTTAGCATATATTAGTAAATAACTTATTTAACGAGAATTTAGTAATGTGGTTACAAGACTAGAATGATAAATAAAGAGATAATGTCAAAAAATTAATTAACTATATTCCATATTTTTAAAAATATACTATTATTATAACAAATTTACTAAAATTTTACTTTATTTTTCTCCTAGTATTTCATGATTACTTTAATTCAAATCTGTACATTAAGCAATTAAGCAATCTTGTAGTGTATTAGTTATCAGCCTAATAGAAAAATTAATCAAAAGAAAGTCATTTAAATTTAGAAGTAAGGACAAATTTGCTAAATTTTATTTTATTTTTGTAGTAAAATTTCATCATTCCATTAATTTAAATATGTATATTCGGCAACAATAAATTTAGACAATTTTAGTTAATCATGTATTAACGAAAAATGTTGTAAGCATAAATGTAGATCGGACTAAATACTCAATATTCAGTTAAACTAAATTATTTTGTTTCATTTTTCCCATGTGTTTTTAATACCATAGTACTGAAGTATTTGGTTTTTTCCCTCTTTAATTTGAATAGTAGCAATGAAAAAAAAATCACCAAAGTTCAACAGATCAAGTAATATGTGATATAAGGTGTATGACAAAAGTTTTAATAAATAATACGGCATTAAAATTTTACCAAAAAAAAAAACAATTATGAAAGTAAAATTAATAAAAATTCAATCTATCAACATTCAACAAGGAATTTAATCTTCTGAGGCAATAACATGTGTAATACTTCTAACAGACCTGCTGTTAGTGATATTTTAATATCACCTTTTATGCCAATTAACCTTACAAAAACAAAAATAAAATCTAAAACGAACTAAAAACAGGGGGTTTCTCTGAAATCTAAGAAAGTATGTTCCTACTTTGCCAAATTATACTAAAACTTCCCGTCGACAAAAATAGCGTTAAAGCAACACAATGCTTTCTACATTTTTGTATTTTGTGCAGCCGACCCCCTCCAAAACAAGGCTTAATTACTTTTATAATATTCATTGCACGTGTCTTGAAATTTTGCCAAAGAGAGATAATTTATATTGAAAAGAAGCGTTATCGAAGCTATTACCATGATTTATTAGCTCATGAAATTTTTTTTATAATAGAATGTTTTTCAAGTTTTGTCCTGTATTCTAAATAGTATTACAGCAAAAACAAGTATTTAAAATACAGATCCTATATTATAGAACGATTGAATTGTTATCTTTTAAATTTAATTGATTTTTTTAATTGAAAAAAGATGAAATATCATTCCTAAGGAATTTCATATATTTGACGCTCAGAAGCTTGCTGCCCAGAACCAGAACAATTGTAGTCTTTATTTCACAAATAATATTAATGTTCCTTTAAAATAACATTTAAAGAAAACTTTGTTAAAGTAGTGATTCCTAATTTCGCAACCCTAAAAATTCCGCTTTATTTCTACAAGAAATTTTTTTTTTTTAAATATATGATGTAAATTATATATATATATATATTGAAAAGTATAGAAAAGTTTGTTTCTGGCATTTCATTATGTTAAATGATGAATGTATAGGATTCAAATTTATATTTAACTTTTTGTTTGAAATATAATTATGTTTATTAAACTGAAAAATAACGCTTAACTTATAACTACACTATACTATATGTATATATACACTCGAGAGCCAAAACATTATGACCACCCCTACATTTTGCAATGAACTCGCCTGGATGACGTGGAAGACACGTGATCAGGTGGAAGTGGTATTTAACTGGTATTAAGTGGTGTTATTAATCCATGCCAAGGCGGGTTGAAGCTGTGTTGCGCGCCAAAGGTGGGACAACTCGTTATTGGCAGGTGGTCATAATGTTTTGGCTCTTGAGTGTATGTATATATATATATATATATATATAAATATATGTAGCAACACGGAAGCTGCTATGAGTTGCAGCCGAAACCAACAAGTGAATTTTGTTGACAAAGAAAAATACAATTAATTTTATTAAAATTTTTAAGGAATTTAAAGAGTTATGAAACCAACTATCCATGAGCTGTGAAATCTTCTAAACATCTGCAATCAGAGTGAACAAAATTACAACATGCCACTAAAAATTGTCTGGTTAAAATCTTGCAGAGGAGATAGCAAAAAAAAAAAAAAAAAAAAAAAAAAAATTGTAGAAGTATAGCAGTTAGAAGTGAATGATACTAGAAAATGATGAACTTAAAGCTAATATGGCTTAGGATATCAACAGAATTTGTTAGTTATAGGTCGGGAACTCAGGAAGAGCCAAACTCGCCTTTGCTACGGTTCAGTTGTCTTGGCACAAACAGAGGTCGGTGTGAAGAGGCTATGAAGAAGAGGTCATTTCTCTTTCTCTCACCGAAAAAATAAAAGAAAAGAAAAAAAAACTGTGATGGTGAAGAGATATAAAATAATTTTTGCAGTCGCAAAGTGTGAATTTATAACGCAAAGAAGCATTCAGTCAGCGAAGGAAAGTGGCTCTTAAAGGTTGTCCCAGGACACATTGGTGCGTCCTAGAAGATTTACAGTTGGTTTCTGTGGTATTCAAGGGCAACACGTATCCATTTATATAAAATAAATATAGTGCTGATATAAATAAATATAGTATAATACTCTTTTCCTTGTCAGTCTTCTCTTTCAAAATAGTTTTCATTATAAACTAACCTAATTGCTTTTTTTTTTTCTTTTATCCATGTAAAATGTACCAAACAATGATAATGTTCTAAAAGAAGAGAAACTAGGAGTGACCTATAAACTAGGAGTGGAATCGTCCATAGTCGGCTACTAGAAGCGTTAGCGTCTATGTGATTTTCAATGTTAAAAGAATTTCCATTGCAGACTATGAGACTGTGGAGTTGATCATGTAACATTAACCGAAGAAAAACTATTAGTTACATTCATTGATCGTGGATTGAGAATTACACATAAGAAATTTCCTCTTGAAACCTTTTGAATTCCTCTAAAAGAAGAATGCGCGTCAATATTTATTATAGCTTTGAAACTTTTATTATGAATTTCAACGTCATGTGGATGCCTAATGCTGTGTATAGCCAGCCAGCTTCAAGCATCATGACTATGCGCCCTTTCAAATTTGCCCAATAAAATCTTCTACAATTTCTACAACGTCGACAACGAGAAAAACATTAACTTTTTCGATTGTTATCTGTTTTATGCGATGCTAGTTAAGTGGTAAATGAAATGATAAAAATGATGAAATTAACCCTTATTGACAGTGAAATTTTAATAATTTTCTTAAAAGGAATCTGAATGAGAAATATTAAAAGGAATTAAAATATTAAAGCAATATTTATTAAAGCTTAATATTAAAAGGAATATGAATTAAAAATATTAAAAGGAATTAAAATATTAAAGTAACATTTATTAAAGATTAATATTAAAAGGAATCTGGATGAGACATTTCAAAACAATATCCAACACAGCCCTTGTGATGAGGAAGAAAGGTAATTTTGGAGGGGTTTTAAATACAATAAAAATAATTGTAACTTTTAATAATCAAAATTTCAAATTGCATATAAAGAAAAATTAGGTAAATTCCACAATAAAAATTAATTTTTTTTTCAAAATTGCACTGTATATTAGCTACGTATTGTTGTGTGAAAATGTACAAAATAGTATTTGTGTTTAAACAGCCCTAATCAATAATGATACTGAACGACTGAATAGCTGGTAGAACAGTAATTGGATTACTTTTTAAAAGTACTTCGGTAAGGGTTTTTTTTCCCAAAAAAGAGTACTAGAGCTAGTGTAGAAAGTATCCCTACATCTTTTTTTGTAATTAAAAAAGTATATGAAATTCCTATTCTTGAAGTAAAAATTTTAAAAAGAACTAATATGCGCACAGGCATTTATTTGTCATATTGTATTTTGTGTTATCTAAAACAAATCAATCGTTCAAATATTGAGAACAAATAAAAAAGGAAATTAACTATTTATCTAAAACTATGAAAAAATATTCGTACACTCAAAATAATTTTCAAATTTTATGACAAATAATTTTTAATTAATAATTAATTGCATATGTTTTGCCATTTGTAATAGCTTGTAGTATTCGTAGCATGGATTCCACTAGTTTTGGATTTGAAATAAAATTCAATTCTTTTTGAAGTACAATTTTTAAATAACTTTTACTAGAAATTGATCTAAATCATACTTTATTATCTAAAACATCCCATAGATGCTCGATGGGCTTAATATTCGGTGAATTAGGAAGAAATTAAAAAAAATAAATTCTCCGTGTCATGAAACACCCCAACTCTAGCATTTAACTCTGTAATAATAATTGAGTCTCATTTTTGAGGTACTTGACAATAATCAATGTACATATTAAAATTCATGATCCCTACAATAAATGTTAAAACTTCCGACAAACATAAGAATTCATACAACTCCAAACAAATACAGAATCTTCTCCAAACTTCATTGTTGAAAGGAGATTCTTAGGATACATTTATGTACTTGGTTTTACCCACACTTTCTTCACTTCTTCAGATTCAAAAATGTTGAACTATCATCCAAAGTGGATTTTTTTTTCCTTTCAAAAGTTTAGCCTAATTTACGATTGCTCTGAATCACGAAATGTTTTCCTTTAGCAACCCGCCGTGGTAACCTGTTTCCATACAAGAGTTTCGTATTGCACTTATGGATAAGTAAATTATCATGTTTTGGAGCTGAATCGTTATTTTAAAAATACTAATCTTCGAATTTCTTTCAATTAACGAACAATGAAGCGACGATCATAAAAGCAAAAAAGTGAAGGTCGATCACTGCATACTTAATTAAGTAATAATGAAGAAGAACCAAACTTTTTAATTATTGACTTTATGGTAGGACAAGGTTTAGCAATTACAATTGAAATTTTATTTAATGTTTTGCTTTATTTGAGATGTTGTAAAATTCGTTTCCTTTCGGAAATAGAAATTTCTAAACATTTCCTCTCCATTTCCAAGTTTTATACTTCAAATACACAAATTTCAAATTAAATTTTTACTTCGGAATCTATACTGCATGACGTTTAAAACAATTTGAAGACTTTAATTTTTTAAAAATTATGAATTGCACACAATAAACTTGCATTTTCCACGAGTCGGAACACTTTTGATGCCATAATATATTTATTATCTCCAGTTCAACGAGATTTCTAACTTGAAGCTAAATTGGCGATATTGTAGTACAATTACAAAATGCTCTTCATAAAATAAAAAGCAATAATAGCAAACTGATCAACAATTTAAATATAGAGATTATAATAAAGCTTGCAAATTATTTTATTTATGAGATCAATTAAATTCAATCTTGATTGAATTAAAAATTTTTACTCTTTAAATATCTATATTTACGATAACTATTAACGGATTCATTTAAAAAGCTATCAAAAATCTATTTAAAAAACTTTGATAGATATAATATCTATTTCAAGCTTTAAGAGCTAATAAATAAATATAGGCTCTAAGACAATAACGTGCCATATTTTTATATTTGCATTTGAATTTCGTTGTTCAAAGTTTTTGGGATAATTTTTTGAAATAATTTTCTTACAATGAATATATGTAACTGAATAAAGAGTAAAAATTATGCGAAGAATTACAGAAATTTCACTGAAACTTCAATATATAATTTTTTTTAAGGATTGCCTTTCAAAATTATTCTCTTTTAAAAGTAAAGCTTAACTTTTTTTGAAAATGGAACCCAACTTCTTTTTTAATCGATATAGCAGTTTTTTAAGTATATAAATGCATGCAATTTTTCAAAGGCAATGTCCCTTATTATTATTTTATGTTGCTTATATAGAAGACAAATGAATCTTTATTGCTTGTATGTAAAAGATTGTTTTAGCACATACAAGAAAAGTTTGTTTTTAAAAATAGAAATAAAGATGCTAATTTCAAAAATCTAAAAAAAAAAAACTTAGAAGATCACTCGCATAAAGAATTAAAATACTGTTATAAAGAATTGCTTCGGAAACTATTTTATTTTTCATTACTTTAATCTCTTTTTCCGTGTTTTGAAAACTTTTAAGGAAAACTTGGGATTGATGTCGGTCGACATGGGTTTTTCGGAGAACAAATGAATTATTAATACTCGAAAGGAAAAAGCATAACACGCGAACTTCTGCCAAAAACAAGGTGCATTCACCGTCCAAAGTCTAGGGGTTTCCAGAGTTTTGTTTTCGTCGAGACAGTGATGTTATTCAAATTTTAGATGCGGAAGATAATTAATCAAAATGTCGAAATGTCACAATTGAGCAGCGTTATCGCCGAAGAAGAAAAATGGGAAAAAAATATAAAAAGAATTCCCGTGTCGTCTCTTTCTTGCCAGCTGGTGATTAATTTAGCCAACATCTATCTCTATAGCTTCTTACACACCCGCAGGGATCTTCGAGTTAATCCATTCCGACTCTTATCCCTGTGGTGGTGGCTATTTCGAAATCTCCTTTACATTTCCAGACAATGAATAACTTTATAGGAAATATATTGTTAGAAGTGCCAGATTATGGACTCTTTTAAGGCAATCATTCTATTTTTGAAAACGCATAAAAGGAACGAGAACTTGAAGAAAAATAAAGCATGAATACCAGTGCATCATTTTCATACACAAATGATATAAGGGATTATATTAAAATAAAATAAAGGAAAGCAAAATAAAATTGAAACTTTTTATAATCTAATATTTAAAAATTACAAAACAAGTAATATAAAAAAAATTGAATTCCAACAAAGTCAATTCCTACTTTTTTTCACTCTACTGCAGAAAAATCCTTTACAAATAAAGTTAAAATTTTCCTCTTACATCTGGTGCCATCTATTATTAGATACATGCAACTTAAATCTTAAAAAAACTAAAATTAATGAATTAATTAATATTTGAAAAAACTGTATTAACATCAAGTGTCCTCCACTACAAGTTCAAAAAATGTATTTGAGCTTGAGTGAATGAATAAAAAGTATTTTATGAACGATTGAAAATTTGAACAAGATATATATAGGGAGAGTGTGAACTAATAGTAGGAATTTAAAAATATATTCATTCCTAAAATAAGAAAAGCCAACAGTGAAATTCTGTAATACTTGAAAAAATAAGGTATAAAAGATACTTCGAATTTTCTTTGTTTTCTAAATAAAATTATCGATGACTGATAGGAATGAAAATAAAATTATTATTAAATTATTTTATTATATACATGACTTTTCTTTTAAACACTATTCAAACAAATGAATTCTGGCTATTTCTTCGCGTTAAAGGGATTTTCCTTCACAGTATTTGAAGAAAATATGTAATCATTTAATATTTGGTTCACTGTATATTGAATCAAAATCGCTTCATTAAGAATATAGATTTTATATAATTACAAAGTTATATGAACTCTATATATGAGATGTAAAATTTTACTAGATGTAGAATTTAAAATGACTGATTATGATGACATTTTTGATATTACATTGTTTGACATTTTATCAAAATGTTTTTATGTCCTTTTAAATGGGAAAGAAAGAAAAACAATTTCGATTCATTTTAAGTGGCATTGAAAACACATTTAATCATTCCCAATAATAACCAGATGCATGATAAACAAAAATAAATGTGAAAGGACTTTAATCAATCTAGCCTAATATAAAATGTATTTTACATCACAAAGAGATAACAAAATTTAAAATGCTACATGCAACTGCCATAAAGATACGTTCCCTTCATTCTATCGAGAAAATAACACCACAATAAATCTATGATATACTTGTCTGTTTTTTGTATCGTCATAATCGGTCATTTTAAATTCTACATATAGTAAAAGTTTACATCTCATAAATAAAGTAATTAGACAAAATCTATATTCTTAATGAAACGATTTTGATTCAATATACAGTGAACCGAATATTAAATGATTATATATTTTCTTCAAATACTGTGAAAGATAATATCTTTAACGCGAAGAAATAGCCAGAATTGATATGTTGGAATAGTGTTTCTGAGAAAAGTAATGTATATAATAAAATAATTTAATAGTAATTTTATTTTCATTCCTATCAGTCATCGATAATTTTATTTCTATTCAGTTCTTATGTTTGTTTCGTTTCCAAACAGCTGCTCTTGCTCAAAGAGATTACTAAAAAGTAATTTTTAAAAAATCATTCTATTATATAAAGACTTCTTTAAAAATGTATAAAAGCGACAAAATAAAAAAATCTAAAAGTTTTTTTTTTTTAATTACCAATCCCTTTGTTCTTTGCACTTTCTCGTTCTTTGATAAGTTGTTGTTTTAATTGAGTAATAAAAAGTTGTTTTAATTGAGTAATAAAAAGTTGTTTTAATTGAGCAAATTATCGCATAGGTTGATTACTAACCTATGCGGTAATTTGCTCAATTAGAACAACTTTTTTGCTTTGTTAATTTTTATTGAATTTAAAAATAATAATTTATAAGTAATTTGTTTAATATGATATATTTAGTATTTTATGTATTTATTATCTAGTAATTTATTTAGAAAAATATAAAGATATCAACTAAATCTTTTAAAATCAAAAATATTTTTTTTAATAAAATATTCTTTAAAATTTCTTTTAAAATTGGTATAAGTAAATTTTTACCAAGTTTTTTTTCTAATTCAACGCAATTTCTTTTGATCAAAATTTTCGGTCTATGGGAACAAATTTTTTTCATTGAAAGTTAATGGTATAAAGTAATTGCATATATCTGTATTAAATTTTAAAAAAAAATCTTTTTCCATATCTTTTCTTTTTTCCGCTGTTAAACAAACTGTTGTTATTACAATATACGCATTATATACAAGTCATTTTTCATCGTATATAATTATTTAAATTAATTTGAGGGATTTCTTTTATCAAAACGATTAATTCGTACACTTTACTTTCTTAATTCATACACTTTACTTTCTTTTAAGAAAAAGTTTCCTTTTATTTTCTCGTTTACTCACAATGAGTCTTTTATTGAGAATTTCATATAAAACTATTGAACAGAAATTCATAAAAAAGATTTTATGTCAAAAGTCAGAAAAACCTACATAAAACGCACAGAATGTTCGTTAGAATCATTTATCTTTACGATCTCCTAGATGGAATTCTGTTTTAAAATAGTTATAATATCCTTCTAGCTGCCTCACATTAAAAGTAAAGGGAGTTTCAAAAAATTAAACAGAAGAAGTCTTTTTCTGAAATGTAACAATTGTACAATTCGAACGTAATTCAATTAAATATAGATGAATATAAGGAAATAAAATATATAATGAAATGAAATCATTGAAATATATATATAACGTTTAAATAATCATTTCAACGTTATATATATTTCATTGTCCTAACTTTTCGTCCATTCATATTGAAATATATCTTTAAAATAATTTCAAAAGTAAGAAATATGTCATTCTGTAGGAAAACAAACGGAAAGAATAGATATCTATAGGATATCCAAAAGGTTAAAAAACATAGTTTTTTTTATTCTAAACTATCAAGATCCTGAAATTGTATTTTTATCTACAGGATTTGTGATTGAATTAATTTAAAATGATTTTTAATTCTATTCTAATATTATCATCATATGTCTTAAATTATTTTATTTTTCTCTAATACATCTATTATTTAAGATAGATATACATTGATATAATAGATATACATAAGATATACACTGATATAATAGATATACATAAGATATACATTGATTATTTAAGATAGATTTTCTTTGAAATTTTTTTCCATAGATTAAAAAAATAACATATAACTTCGATAGATTTCGTATAGAAAATATTAATTAATTACGCAAAATTAGAATACAAATAAAAAATATGTTTAACGGGCTCTTAATAATTATATAATATTATTTAAAACTATAACTTGTCTATTATTATTATTATTTCACATTGTTGAGAATTCCGAAAATTCCTTTCTTGAAAATATTTTAAAAATTCCGAATTAGCAAAATTAAAATCGTGTCTGGAAAGGTCTTGAAGTTAAACTCTTCAGGGATAATTTTTTTATAGTGAGAAAAAAATATTAATGCGAATGATGATATATTTACTACAAATGAGCATAAATAAAGTTTATACATGCATACTTAAGAAATTTGGTGTCTCTAGTAAAAAATTTTACGTATTTATATAATCGAGATATGCTAATATACTAGTTTCCATAATTTAAGAGAAAAATCACAGAAATACTCGTAGTAATAACTTGGCCAAGAATAAACCAGTCGAGAATTAAATTTGAATATGATATTAAGTGAAAGGTGTTAAATAAATCTGAAAAAATGAAATTGAAATATATATCTCCAAGTAGTATAAAAAATTCATATTAGAAAATACGTATCGCTACAATATTAAATAAGAAATCTTGAGTAGCCAATTCTTTACAATAAATAAAAATCTTTCTTTTATATGCAAATCAGAACTTGATCCAAATCAGATAGAGGCAGCGATCTGGTTAAATGTGACCGATTACTTACAATTGCTATTATGAAAACTAAGGATTTAACCTCAAGCCCAAAACAGCTTCGGTCTTGTCTAACTTCAGTCACTGGAAAGTAGGTATCGACGTTTACTGAACGTAGAAGGTTTCATGAAAGCAGTCTGTAAGAAGGGCAGCCAGGTATTTCGCATAAAAGAAGAGAGTATCTCATGTGGTCGCGTCGGCTTGAAAACCGATAACAGACTTTGTTAGTTTTGGAAAGAACCTAAAACCCATTAACATTCATCAAATACAGTGAATGAGATTCATATTCTGGAGGCAGTATTAGCGTGGGTAGTCTCCTTGAGTGGATGGAAGAAATTTCTATCTTTCCACATGGAACTGTAAATGCGTAAATCTACATTAACAAACTATTTAATGCATATAAGCGTCCTTATGTCGATGCAACAAGTGGTAATTTCATCTTACAAGACAACAATGGTAGACCACAAATTTTACGTATCGTGGCAGATTATCATCAGCAACAAACAGTTAAGTTCATGGAATAACCAGCTAAATCTCTAGTTCTAAATCCTATCTTTTATCAGTTTTAAATACTATGCATTTCTATTAACATGAACTTTAAAATTCAAAACTGTTTTTATTATTAAAATGTACATCATTAAGAAAAATTTTTTAAATTTTATTACTACTGCTAAGAATAATAAAGTGTTTTATATAGCTTAAAATTTAACTTAAAATGAGTGTTATTGATATGGTTTAAAGATATAAATAAAAACTGAAAATGTAATATTACTTGCTTGTGCATTAACAAAGTAAAATGTTTAATGAAGTTAAATGTTTGGCATACTCTAGGTAGACGTTGCTACCTTCAATCATACTCAGAACCTTTCCACGTTTCGGAACAGCTTCGAAAGAACAATGGCACTCGCTTACTATTGGCATCGCTGTATGACGTACTTTATATTATTTGCTACATGAATCACTGAATTTATTGGGGAGACATTTTTTCTAAACGAAAATGATACATATTATTTAATTTTATATAAATTTTTAATTCTGAAAGACCTCTATTGTCTCGTAATTTGTTTCATGACTTGTGGTAATTTTGTGGAATATGTTTCAAAGTAGAAAGATCTCTTAATAGCTTAATTTTAAAGCAAACAGTAATTTTATATTTTCCTTCCTTTATAGGATTCGCATAGGATAACAGACAATTTAATATCAGTGAAACATTTAACAACATATGCATTTCTACTTTGTTAAGGCACAAGCAGTTTTTTTTATTTATAAATTTAAGGCATATCAATAACACTTATTTTGATATGGCTTAAAGATATAAATAAAATATAGATAAAATCTTTAATTTTTCTTAATGATATAAATAATTAAAAAAAATTTTAATTTTAAAGTTTGAGTTCATTGAAATGCTTAGTTTTTAAAACTGATCAAAAAATTTAGTGTCCTAATTTTAATGTTTTGCACTTTAAAAAATAGAGTATATTAAATATAAATTGTTTTCATTACACATAACCAACAAAATTGTTATTAAAAAGGATCAAAAATCTGTAATATATTTAATTTTACGGTTCCATTATTTTAGAAAATATTTTCGGTTATATATTTTTAAATCTCGATTGGTAACAAAAACACTGAATGCGCCAGCTCGCACTGCAATGATTCTTCGTGACATTTTTGCCGAAAATGAAACCCATATCGTTCCACAACCACCGTATTCACACCTAGCGACTTCTGGCAATTCTTAGAACTCAAAAGACCACTCCGGGGACACCGTTTTGAGTCGATTGAAGAGATTCAACGTGAATCGCCGGCCGCTTTGAAGGTCATCCCTTCCGATGACTTTTTTAGCATGTATTGAGGATTGGAAAAAAGTTCCCATAAGTGCATTGTGTCCGGAGGGGATTACTTTGAAGGCGATGAAATAAATTTGGACGAATACATAAAGAGTTTTTGAAAAAAAACTGGTCTTACATTTTGGGCACAGTAGTAAGATATTGTTTTTAACTACCAAAATATGTCACCTATATCATGTTTCGCAAGAAGATGCATTTTTTCTTTTTGAGATTAATATTTTGTAATTAGTTTTTCTTTTCTAGATTCATTTCTTCAACTTTTATTTCAGAATGAGCATTTGGTTACCTTAAAAATCAAATATTATTCTTAATAAATCTGAAAAATATGATTACTAAATATACGATACTTGAACTTCCTATATATAAACCCATTAAAAGTTTGTTTTTATATAATGAGTTTGGGCATGCTTTTAAGGGATTTAAAGTATCCTTGATTTATTAGATCTATACTAACAATCTAATCTATCTGAGAAGCAACAATCTCTTTCACAGACAGTTAGTCGTTACGAAGAAAGTCGACAAAACTGACTGTCCAATTGTTTCTATACTGTTTCCATAAAGGAAGAAAAAAATTACACACTTTTCTTATATATGTTACACACATGTATATCGTAACACCAAAATATGGCATCTTAAATAAGAACAATTGCGTTGCAGTAACAGCAGGAAGTGTCATTCGTCCCAAGACTAACACACTAATTACAAAAGATAAATCTTATTGTTCCACTCCCAAAAGTAAAATATCATGTATAGTAAGCAGAGAAATATAAAAATAATAAATGTAATTTCATGTAATAAACAAATGTGTATTCCGTATAATTTACAAAGCCATTTTTTGCAAGCAAAGAAAAAAGAGCGTGAAGCCAATAAAGAAACTCCAGTGAGAACAAGAAAAGATAAAAGAAAGAAATGAGAGAGATTCGGTCGTAAAAATAGAATACAAAAGAAAAAAATCACTAAAAAAAGCATTTTTTTCCCCTTTACTCTTTCTTCTCCATAAACCATTCCAGTTTTTTTTTTATTTTATTTATTTATTTATTTATTTTTCTCCTATAGCCCGAAAAGCTTCCCTGAAGCTATTGCCTGAAAAGATGGCTTTCAGAACTCTTTGAGAATGTCTCTGTTTTTCCTGAGAAAGGCAGCTGACCGCCAAAACCTGCAAACGGGGCGTTAATGGTAGAAATATTTTAGTGCCTTTTTTGCCAAATAGCTGTAGAAATGGAGATGGGCGTAGAAGAATTTCTTACGGCTGCCCGACAGATGGCATGAGAAAATGTAGTATGGTACCTCTGAGAACAAGTAGGAGGACATTCCTGAGCAAAGGTGAGATAATATAGAACCCACTTCTTGACACGCCTAACGTTTTTAAATATTTGGCTTCCTCAAAAAATAAATACTCGTTCCTTATATTACACTTTGACTCAGGCAAATATCAAAATACAAAAGATCTAACACCAAAAACAAAACCAGTGTATACCGGGAATAAAACGATGTTACTATTTTCATCTGACAATTAAAATACCTTATAATCCATACAATAACTAATTAAAACATTGTTCTCATGCTTACCCTGAAGGATGCCTTGAGTCCTAGCAGAAAAAAATGGTTCACTCTCATAGACATTATAATAGCTAACATTTTTATATTTATCTTAAATATTACATTCATCGTGATTACATTTATATACAACAGTATGATGAATCGTATTATTTGTACCATATACTCTCAGAACTATTGTATATATCTCTTTATAATAGAAAAAAAAGTTTAAAAAATAATTTTAATAAAATACAAAAAATTTGAAAAGAATTGCTTATTCCTCTCTTTAAAGAAACTAATATCAGTACTTTTTCATTCGTATTTACACACAAAAAATAAAATGTCTTATTGTTGGAAGAGTTTAATGCCTTGGAAAGAACTCAAGTAGGAGATAAATTATATTTCAGACGAAGACGTAGTATTTTGGAACAATCAGTTACCAAGGTTAATAATAAAGTTTATTATTTCAGCAAATTTATTTCTTAAAAATCAAATGATGTTTCGACATTTCATTAAAAAAATGAAGAATTATTTCTCCTTATATCAGAAGATTTACAAATATTAAAAAAAAAACTTATCTTTTTGATTACTTAGATTAAATCGTAATTTAATTTTTAATGTATATAAGTTTTATTTCACAGAAATTACTTTAACATAATGTTTATTAGATTTTAAGAATATTTTTGAAAATTAATTGGCTAATGTTCTAAAAAGATATGTTTGGATTCAAATTAAGTTCTTCTACGTTACTTAATGAATGTGCATATGTTATGCACTTATTTTAAGTTATGTTTAAAAAAATATATAATTACATTTATTATTAAAAAGTTTTATTTTGTTTCTATGTAGTAGTTGTAGTATTTTAATATTTTGCAATTGCCACCCTATAACATTCTTCAGTAGTTTGGTATGGTCTAAAAATAAATTAAAAATTAGGCATTCTTTGAAAAGACATAAGTAAAAAAGAACCAACTAATGGAAATTATAGAGAGTCTTAAATATTATTTGTTTATGAATTACACTCATGTCCATAAATTAAGGATAATTCAGAATCACACAGAAATTGAACTCTAAAATAAAAATTTCACCTATAGAATTATCACACACATCTTGAAGAAGAATATGCAAATTACAGGAAACCACCAGATGGCGCGGATAGTACGTCACAATGACGAGAGTGTAAGAGAGGGGTATATAAGGAATGGTGGCAAAGAAGCAAAACTGTTCACAAGCGCTTTAAAAGCCTTTCAGTGCAATAACCGCATAGTTATGGCACAAAGGAAGCATTTGGATGATTTTTTACGTGGTAGAATTATCGGACGTCTGGAAAGTGGACGTACCCAGCTGGAAGTATCCGAGGAACTTGGAATCGCCCAGAGTGTCATCCCCAGGCTTTGGCAACGATTCCAAGATGATGGTAATGTGAATAGATGTTACAGCACAGGTCGTCCCCGAGTTACAACGCCGAATGAGGACCGGTATTTTGCAGTTACTGCCAAAAGAAACAGACGGAGCACAGCATCAGACTTGTCTCGTCAGCTCTCTTCAGCTACCGGTAAGACAGTTTCAAGGCAGACCGTGTACAAACGCTTAGGGCACATTGGTCTATATGCTCATAGGCCTGTCAGATGTGTTCCACTTACCGCAACTCACTGTCGCCGGCGATTAAAATGGAGTAGAGAGCATGCACCGCAGACACCGCAACAGTGGTCTGGTGTGATGTTTTCCAACGAGTCCAGGCTTAGTTTGCAGTCTGATTCTCGCCGGACTTCATATGGAGAGCGCCAGGTACCCGTTACCACCAAGAGAACACCATTGAACGACACCGTTACGGTGGTGCAGGATGGCTCGTTTGGGGAGGAATTATTCTTGGTTCCGGAACTGACCTGCATGTTCAGAGTGTAATGATGACAGGCCACATCTATCGGGAGGTCATTCTGGAACAACATGTACGTTTGTTTCGGGGCGCCATGGGTGCTGAATTTCTGTTTATGGATGACAACGCCCGTCCTCACCGTGCAAACATTGTAGACGAATGCCTTCAATTGGAGGATATCACACATATGGATTGGCCAGCATACTCACCGGACTTGAATCCAATAGAGCATGTGTGGGATATGCTTGGCCGACGAATTGCAGCCCGTCAACCTCCTCCCACCTGTCAACCGGAACTTTGGAGGGCATTGCTTGATGAGTGGTGTAATATTCCCTAAGATCAGATTGATAATTTGATACTCAGTATGCCTAGGCGTTGTAAGGCCTGTATTGCATCGTCCGGGAGACATACTCCCCATTAACCATCATACTAACCAAGTTATATTGTTTTTTTGTAAATAGGTTCTTTTTTGAAATTTGCTCCAGGGAGTAAAAATCGCAATTTTTATTAATTATGTCAAACATATAGCACCTTTTTTGCTCTTTGCCTTTTGTTTAATAAATAGACTTTACAAATAAGTCAAATTTGTTTTGCTTCTGTCTCTTTCTTTGCCTGAACTTCATTATCCTTAATTTATGGACATGAGTGTAATACAGCTGTAATATCCTATACGATAAATGTTTAGAGAATATTAGATTGATTATTATTCAATATGAATATCTTCACTCAATAAAGATATGAAATGAATGTACAAAAATAAAAGAATTGTTTAATCAAAAATATTGTGGGTGATATAATATGGTGGTATTGTGGGTGGGTAAAATATGGTGTCCAATCTAAAGCTTCTGTCAATTAATGGTACCACATTGTCGAAATATCTTGATTGTTCTTGTTTCTTTAGCGATATCACACATAAAATTATCAAAATACATTGATTGCAATGGCCTGATCATTTTGAACTTCTGAGCTAAAGGGGCACAATTTAAAGTACGACAAACTAAAGCATGTCGAAAGTTTTCGTATCTTTCGAGTTTGGACTTGTTAAATCTATAACATTTAGTCTAGGATAAAGGATAAAGGTTGTAAAACTCTCTTCATAAAATTTCCCCGAGTATTCGTTCTAAATTTTTATGTTACTAGAGTTCAACGCTGATTCACTAACATGGTGCTATTGTCGTAAATTGATGAAACTTAACAAATTAATGACCCGTAATAGTCCCACATTGAAAGAAAATTAAAACATAAGTCAAATTCAATAACAGTCTGAAAGAGGAATGTACATTATAACCTTCTGGAATTAGAGAGGGGTTTTGATGTATTTATTTAAAAATCAAATCTATAGTAAAAATAAATCTCAATTTCTTTTAAAAAATTAAGAAAGACAATAGCTTTTTGCAGCGAAATATCAAAATTTAAAATTGCTTCATGCAACCACCTTGGTTTAAATCAAGCATCAAAAGTGATTCAACTTTGACAGGATACAGCTTTTGGGAGAGATACAGAAATCGTGTGAGATTAATACGCATTTTTAGCAAAACATCAGAACAAAATTGTAACATAATTTTGTAATGATGTTTGTCACATTTGATTGAATGACTTAAATAATAAAATATCTATAAAACACAGATTTTTTGCAGGGCAACAAGAGAATTTGAATAACATGCATTGCTGGCAAATAGGATGAATCTGCTCTCATATTTGCTGACATTTTATTGCATCTTGAATATACTTATGAATGTTCCTTAAACTACTTGCAACTGAGGAACATGAAATTATGAATATTTCTAACTGATTCAGATAATTTTATTAAAAAAATATATGCTTTCTTTTTTTTCTCCGTGTCTAAGTAAAAAAGAAGTCTTGGATACATAAGGGCTACCAGGGCTATAACAGATTATACTATGTATAGGGTATACCTGGTATACCAGTATAGTATAGTCTAGACATAGATATCTAAATCAGATAGATATCTATGTCTAGACTATACTATACTGGTATACCAGGGCTATAAAAGATTATACCAGGGCTACATAATCCATGTCTAGGATTACGTAGCCCCTTACCAATTAGAAAGGTAAGTAACATCATTGAGCCTCATGTATGCAACAAACATCCATCAATGAGTGTGGAGGAGAGGACAGTTCCCTTCGGAAGAACTTTTAGAGTTAACTCCCCCGTATTTGCTTGCCGTGTGGGAGCAAACCAGCAGACTCTCACCAGACAGCCTGACTATGGATGTAATCACATATTTGTAACACTAAGATAGCTACTTTCTTCAGTGTATAGTTATTCTATTTTAAATGCAGAGAGTACTTTCATTCGTCTATCTTTCTATGTAAATCCACAATAATTAATGAAATAATTTTCTGCTTTTCAAAATGTGGCATATTATGCAGGCATAAGAGTTTTTTACATTCACTTTTTTTACTTGCAAGATCAATCTGTGGATCATCAAGAGGTGATTTTGATAAAATTTAAATGGATGATTTTATAAAATAAATATATAAATATTTGATTTGTAAACTTCTCTCAAGATGCTATTTATCTATTGTAGAATGATTAATGTAGCTGCCACTCAGATCAGTCAGTTAACAAAAAATGGGGAGAAAACGATGAAACGAAGTAGTCAACTAAACAATCACTTTTGAGCGCGAACAACACTGGGCATGTACGTTCTATTCCCAAGAATGCTACACCAAATAAATTAGTCACCCCCAAAATATGAGCATTTGCAGCTACTACTGTGCCCAAAAAGTAAGAACAATTATTTTTTTTCAAAAACTCTTCATTTATTCTTCCAAATTTATTTCATCGCCTTCAAAGTAATCCCTTCCGGACACAATGCACTTATGCCAACTTTATATCCAATCGTCAGTGCATACTAAAAAGTCATCGGCAGGCATAGCCTACAAAGTGCGTGGCGATTCAAGTTGAATCTCTTCAATAGACTCAAAACGCTGTCCCCTGAGTGGTGTTTTGAGTTTAGGGAATAGCCAGAAGTCGCACGGTGTGAATACGGTGATTTGGAACAATATGAGTTTCATTTTCGACGAAAGAGTCACGAAGAATTAATGCAGTGTGAGTTGGCGCATTCAGTGCTTTCGGTACCAATTGAGATTTGACGCATTTGGACTCTTCATCTTCAACGCGTTCTTTGCCTTCTTTGAATTATTTATACCACTTGTAAACATTTCTTTTCGATATAGGAATGCTCACCGAATGCCTTCTGCAACATTCTATACTTTTCTGCCATACGTTCTATAAGCCCCGGGAATTTTAAATTGAAAATTGGTCTTACTTTTTGGACACAGTAGTATTTAGTTTACGTAACTAAATATTAACCAGTGAACTAATCTACATAAAAACCATATGTTTCATTTTCATAACTAAAATATTTCTCTTCAAAATTCTCTCGTGCGCAATGGGCTTATTACTAAGCGAAGCTTTATTTTTTTACAGTTTTATGCATCAGTAAAAAAAAATGGCTACATTTTTTTAATTTGGCATTAAATTTCATTAAAATATTGCTTATATATTTTATATATATCATTTCAAAGTACACTAACTTTCTCGACCGAAAACACGTGCAAATGTGTCATGTCTTTAGGCATAACCATCTTAATTAAATATTGACATAATTATCTCCAATAGTATGAAAATATAACAAGCTACAAATAAACAAGTTTAGCACAAGCTAACAAATATGTTTCATTTAAATAATTTTATTTAATGGGGGAAAATTAAGAAGAAGAAAAAAAGAAAAGCTGAGAATTGAGAAAATAAATATTCTTATTTGAAATTCACAAAATAATTTATATTTATATCAAAACAAATAAGTTGATAAATAATGTGATAGTATAAATTCTGCTTCATTTAATATTGAGATTTCATTTAATATTTAAATTAGTAAAATATAAATAACATCAAGTTTCAAACAATTAATTTTATTTTATCGCAGTTTTTCTGTTTTATTCATTTAAACAAAATAATTATAATTTATTTATGATTTCTTAATATATATTTATTAAGTATTTAATATAAAATGAAACTTTGTGAAATACAGTTTATAAATTACGCAAAATATTATTATATAATTTTTTAATAAAATTCTATGTAAACTTACAAAACCACTCTATACAAACAAACGTTTTATAAATTCATCAAAAGTAAATATTCGAGACTGATTTTCTTTTATTTTAATAGCTTTCTTTTATTTTTCACCGCAGATGTATAAATTAATAATTTATTAAAACTTTTATATGTTAAACATGGAATTTAGCATTATATAAAAATAAATTTTAAGTTAAAAATGCAAATTATTATATCTCTAATTAAATATATACATAAATTTTAATATTTATAGAAGCAAACTGTAAAACATTTTTGCAAATCAGTTAGAACAAATATGTATAAATAGTTATAACAATTAAATGAAAAAAAAGAAGTGCGGAAAATAAATATTTTCTGAGTTTGAATTTTCTCTTTTAATAGAGCTAATGAAGTAGAATAAAGTAAAAAGCTACATACATTTTATATGAAAAACATGGAGTTCTCAATTATATTAAAATGTATTTTAAGTTAAAAATACAAATTATTCAATTTCTAATTAACTATCGAGTTAAATGTCAATATTTTTAGAAACAAAGCGTAAAATATTTATGCAATTTAGAACAATTATAATGAATTACAAAATTATTGAACTTAACTACTCTAAAGATTTTAATAGAATTAAGTAGGTAGTTTAAATAACTTCAGCTACTTGCTATTTTCTCAATAGTTTATTTTCAAATTGAATTCCTATAGCTTGTAATAAATTATTGAAATTTAGTTATTAATGAATATATTTAATTAATATTCAAAATTTAAAAATATTTTTAGCAAAAAATTATTATTGGTTGCTTCGTATAAGAGTGAATTTTTTCCATTAAACGCAAATATGAAATTGCATTTCAGTACAATTTATTGTTTCATTAGTAAATATTTTGAAATATTTTGAAATATTTCATTTTTTGAATAAATAATTTAACGGACTCATTTCGTTAAATTTAAAACAAATTTGTTAAAAATTTAAAAAAAAAATAATTAAATAGTTAAATTTATAGGTTTTTTTATTATTAGTTAAATAAATTAATCTCTAAAAATAAAATTTACTTACATGAAATCCTTTTGAAATCTTTTTCCAAGACGATTACTCCAAGAAAAAAATCTTCAAATAAGGGAAAATCTAGAATAGATAATAAATCAAAATTATAGTTTGTAATGTTTTTAATAGAGCAAATATTTAAAATTTAAAATTTTATTTTAATTTTTAACCATACGAATTAAAAATATATTTTAATTTAAATAAAACTATTAATAAAAGCTCAAAATTATACGTACGTTGTCTTCAAATTTAAAACCAAAAAGTTCAAGTCTAAATGATTCTAAAATCTTCTGATATTAGTGGAATTTTTTTTAAAATTAAGTAGTGTTGCCAAAAACCAAACAATTAATTAAAAATAATTGCGGATAAATTCTTAGCTTTCACTTATGAAATTAGAAATTAAACACGTAAAAAAAAAAAAATTGAAAATCCAATTTCTTTGAAATTAATTAAAACAATGTTGGTAAATTATATAATTATAAATAACATAAGCAAAATAGTTTCTAAAAATGTTAAACATTTTAAACTACAATTAATTAATTAATTCTGCAGCCCTAATATTTTTATTCGATTTAGTCATCGAATATATACGTAATAAAAGGAATGTATTATTTATTCTTCTTTAAAAATCTAAAAATAATAAAGCATCGATTTATAATATTGACAGGAACAAAAAAAAACTCATAAAATGTATTAAATATAAAAAAGGTTAAGAATTCAATAAATAAAAATTGTAATTATTGATAATTATTAATAATTAGAGTTAAAATAAACTGAAAATTTCTGAAACTTCATTGCTTAAAAAAAATCGTTTGCTTTTATTTGTAACGAATTAAACGTGAAATTCAAATGACGTAGATCAAAAATACCTAAATAAGTTAGATTTGAAATTATTCCAATTTATTTTATTTGATTTAAATAGTTTTTCGATGGATTTTTAATTACTTATTTATTTATTAATAAACGAATTGAAAGCAAATCTACACTACATAATTTTTAAAAGAATGTTGAATTATGGATACTAAAAAATAACTACATCTGTAAATAAAGTAAGTTGCAAAATTTTTCGCATACATGAAATCAAAAAGAAAAAAATGTGCTAGAAATATTCCAAAATTTCAAAAAATTTCCAAAATTTCAAAATTTCTAACATGAAAAGAATTTATAAGAGGTTATATAATAGTTGAATTTATAAGATGTTATTTATAAGATACTTTTTTTATATTTTGAAAAGAAAATATAAAATAATATTTTTAAGTCGAAATAATTGACACAGTTTTACCTTACGATTTCAATCGTAATTTAAAAAATGATTAATTTTATTTTATTATTAAAAATTAATAATTTATTAATTATTAATTTATTTAATTAATTTTATTTTATTATAAAAAATTATTAATTTTATTTTTTATTATTAATTATTAACAATTATTAAAATTATTTATTTTTAAAAAATTATTAATAAAATTATTAATTATTAAATATTATTATTTTTAAAACTGCTTATAATATTAGATAACAGCCTCTATTTAGAATATTCAGCTGTTTTTGATAATTTTGAAATACCATTTGTTACAATGTTTTAATCAATATTTTATTTTCCAATATATGTTAACGTTATAATTATGTCAAAATATTATTATTGATTTTTTATAAAACTGATTAATAAGAATTATGCTTAAAACCAAATAAATCGATTATCTACCGAGTACATCATATTTATATTGTACAAAAAATTTATTTTATTTGGAGTTCTCAGAATGGAAAAGCCTTTTTGTTTTTTCATTTATTTGATTGCATCTAATTTCAAGCCATTTTCATGATTTTAAAGTTCAGTTATATTGATGTTTACTAAAATTATGGCAAGTGAGAACCACGATTAATAAAGAATTTTATTAAATATTCTGTCATCTCAAATGAGGAAAGCGTAATTTTAATATTAATTTGTTGAGTTAAATTTTCTGAAAATATTATCTGAACGTTCATTTTCCATACCTTGTTGATGGTTTTTTTTAATTAAATATACTACAGTGCGAAATATAATATTTATTGAAGTCTCAAAATGCTAGATTATATAGTAGTAAAAAAAGCATTTCTGTAACTTAACAACCCAAAGAATTTAGTGTTACAGGTTTTAAATTCTTTCCATTTTTTTTTTTTTTATTAATCGAGCACAAAATCAAAAAATTTCTTCCATGGAATTTTTAATTAAATAAATATCCGTTATTTTTTATAGTGAAATTACGTTTTTGAAATATTTGTACAGTATAATAGAGTACGCATTTTTTACATAATTAAATTATGATTAACAGAATTTTAAGAAATTCGTTTTCTATTTTAAAAAAAAATATGTACAAAATATGTGAGAATTTATTTAATGAAAATCATTAGTAAGGTTTTTAATAAATAATTTAAATACAAACTTTCTTTGATAATATTTAACACGATTTTATTAAACGAAAAGTTACTATTGTAAATATATAAAAAAGGAACACATAGGTCTGTTATTATTATGTAAAGATTGTATTTTTGGAACACTATATTGATGTAAAGATGTTTTTTGTAAAATCTTAAAACATGAGCACATATAGACAGGTTAGTTTAAGTAGCAGACACCTTAACTTTGTAACACCTTTACAGTATCCCTTTGTAAGTGAACTGCGAGCCACACAAAAACGTCGAAACTAATATATATTACATTTCTTATATATAATAAAAAAACAATGCTATAATGTCATAAGAAATAAAGAAGTAATTTCTTCTTCTTCATTGGCACAACAACCCCATGGTGGACCAAAGCCGTCTGTCTGCTAGCAGATTTAAGACAGGAGATGTTTCTTTTTACGGGGTAGGGCTGTCTGCCCTACTCCCAACGCTTTACAGTCTCATTAGATCAGGACCTACGGTTTAAAAGGGTTTCCGAACCACTGCAGACATCCATGGCACCGAGCGCTAGATCGCAAGTCACTCGGCCATTAGGCCCCAAACAAATAATTGGGTTCATGATATTACAATATTTTAATAAATGCTTCAGTATTTTGTGACATTTTTGTAGTAACCAAGCATAAAAGTTATTCATTAATTTATTTTTAGTTATCATTTTTTATACTAATACCTAAATTTGTTTCATTTATTATCATGTCTTAATCTAATTGTATTCCACACATTAATGTACCATTTAGCAACAACCTCGTCTGTTTTTTTTTTTTTTTTTTATTTGCTTTTATTGATTTGTTTATTATTTTTTTTTTTAATTTGTGCAGTTTAAAAATTGGATTGGATAAATATCATAGAAATAAAAAATAATGAAGTAGATAGGATCTTGCATACAGGATAATACGTTATAGACAAAAGAACTGACCTAATGATCTACAATTAAATGAAAAAAACATTGGATGATTGTGACGTTGTTTCAGAATGTTTAAATGTTAATTTTTTTATATAACTAAAGCTGGATCTTGTTCCATTATCAAAATACGAAACTCTTTTTTTAAAAATTACTAATTATATTTTAAATGGACATTTGATGAGTCTGGTAGCAAGAAAAAACGTTGGTGGACCGCGGTCTATGTCTAGTTAAAATTACATTTCATTTAAATGCGAAAATTCATATCTCTGTCTTCATTAAGAAACACAGCATTAAAATGTATATATTTTTTTTCAAATTCCAATACTAATTTAAAATACGAAGCAATCATTTGACATAACGTTGAAATCATCTGTCTGAAAAATGTTCATACGCGATAAAGTATGCAGACAGAAGAGTCATTTTTATAGACGCATGGATGCATACTTAAGTTATAATGGTAATGACTTATGGATGGTCTTTCAAACGTGTCACTAGACGATTGGAAATCTATTTTATTCTAGCTTTTATATATGTATTACATTACTTTATTTAAATATGCATCGAAAGTCGTTCGATATGCCAAGTTCAATAAAGCAGATTGTCAAATGTGCATTCATTTACTTTGCCCTTGAGCGTGCAGGATGACAATGACACATGAAAACTCTACCAGAACTGTAAACTTATCTTAATTAAAAAAAATACGAGTATCGAGTTATTGATAAAGAAAAAAGTTCTATTTTGTTACTTTGTGTCAAATTAATTTTTTTTTAACATTTTGGTGAATATTAAGTATCAATAAAAGATTAATAAAACACTGATCGAAGAAATTTAACTTTTTGTCTGTTGCATTAATTAGAATGGATGTTTATTATGGAATATTTTTCTTCGATTTCAAATTTGCATAACATTTTATTATAACGCGTCAAGGTGTTTTTTTTTTTTTTTTTTTTTTTTTTTTTTTTTCGTTATACGAAATTTAAAAAAATCATAATTTTGCAAAGTGATTAGTTTTATTTAATTTGCTTGTATATATTAATCTAAATCAAAATGTAGTTTTTGACGATATTCTACTGTATTTTGCTTGAGGGGCATTTCTTTTTAGTGTACTGCAATAATCTTCTAGCATATTAGACTCCATTTTACCTGATAAGGTTTTTTCATAGTTGAAATATTTTGGTGGCATTACTAACTGTGTTCGTTGCTCATATCGCCAAGATTTTCAGGAATTAAGTCTAAGTGTGAATCCAGAAGATATACACTCATGTCCATAAATTAAGAAAGAATTTGGATGATATTTACGTGGTAGAATTATCGGACGACTGGAATGTGGACGTACCCAGATGGAAGTATTCGAGGAACTTGGAATCGCCGAGTGTCATCTCCAGGCTTTGGCAACGACTCCAAGATGATGGTAATGTGAGTAGATGTTATAGCACAGGTCGCCCCCCGAGTTACAACGCCGAATGAGGACCGGTATTTAGCAGTTACTGCCAAAAGAAACAGACGGAGCACAGCATCAGACCTGTCTCGTCAGCTCTCTTCAGCTACCGGTACGACAGTTTCAAGGCAGATCGTGTACAGACGCTTAGGGCACATTGGTCTATATGCTCGTAGGCATGTCAGATGTGTTCCACTTACCGCAACTCACTGTCGCCTGCGATTAACCTGGAGTAGAGAGCATGCATTGTGGACACCGCAACAGTGGTCTGGTGTGATGTTTTCCGACGAGTCCAGGTTTAGTTTGCAGTCTGATTCTCGCCGGACTTTCATATGGAGAGCGCCAGGTACCCATTACCACCAAGAGAACACTTTTGAACGACACCGTTACGGTGGTGCAGGATGGCTCGTTTCGGGAGGAATTATTCTTGGTTCCAGAACTGACCTGCATGTTCAGAGTGTAACGATGACAGGCCACAACTATCGGGATGTCATTCTGGAACAACATGTACGTTTGTTTCGGGGAGCCATGGGTGCTAAATTTCTGTTTATGGATGACAACGCCAGTCCTCGCCGTGCGAACACTGTAGACGAATGCCTTCCATTGGAGGATATCACCCGTATGGATTGGCCAGCATACTCATCGGACTTGAATCCAATAGAGCATGTGTGGGATATGCTTGGCCGACGAATTGTAGCCCGTGAACCCCCTCCCACCTGTCAACCGGAACTTCGGAGGGCATTGCTTGATGAGTGGTGTAATATTCCCCAAGATCAGATTGATAATTTGATACTCAGCATGCCTAGGCGTTGTAAGGCCTGTATTGCATCGTCCGGGAGACATACTCCATATTAATCGTCATACTAACCATGTTATACCGTTTTTTGTAAGTAGGTTCTTTTTTGAAATTTGCTCCAGGGAGTAAAAATCGCAATTTTTATTAATTATGTCAAACATATAGCATCTTTTTTGCTCTTTATCTTTTGTTTAATAAATAGACTTTACAAATAAGTCAAATTTGTTTTGCTTCTGTCTCTTTCTTTGCCTGAATTTCATTATCCTTAATTTATGGACATGAGTGTATTTTTAGAGACATGTTACATCCTAGAGTTTGAAGAAGTTTTGAAACTACCTCTTCAGAGTTCGCAGCTTTTCTTTTGCCAAGAAATTCAGTTACAACACTTTTAAAAAGACCTTCCCACAACTTCTTCAACCCACTCAAATTTTCCTCTAAATCATGGTCCTTCAGAAGCTCTCTTATTTGTAGGCCTACAAGTATACCCTGTTTTATTTCAGCCTAATTGATACTAGGGAATTTGTTCTTGCAGGAAACGTGGACCACATTTATCTATCGCCTTAAAAAAATTTCATTAATCCAAGTTTGATGTGCAAGGGAGGAAGATATACGTTTTCAGGATTTATAAGTGGTTCAGAAATTACATTTCTTTTTTATTTCCATTTTAATTTTTTTTTTTTTTTTTTTTGTCCATGTATCACATTCTTTTAGGCCATTGCTTCTTGACATACTAATTTTTACATACTTGACATTTACACGGCTATTCCAACAAAATTTAGTATTTCCTTGTTAGAGACCCAAAAAAGGTACTAAATTTTCAACTCACGGCATATAATCCGAGAATGCTATTGATATTGTATCTTCGATAGGAAAATCTTCATGTTTTCATAGGCAAGAAGAATCGAATGTGTTTTCTTTTCAATATGAAAATCCAATTTCTCATTTTCAATAGCTTTTAAACTGAGTTTAGAGGAATCTATAATAAACCTTCAATCCTTAGGATCATGGCAGTCCCCTAATTCATTCAGTAAATCAACATCGGCACAAACATTAAATCAGTAACAATAAATTGCCGTCTGCGAAGAACAAACGTCGGGGTCTTGTTCCACTGAAAATAAGAATGCCCTTGCCTTCAATCTGGAAACCAACATTGATTCTTTGATAAGTTTAGATCTCGAACTAGATCATTGAGTTCAGGTTGATTGACTTTACGAAGTGCTATAGATATTCCTCTGAAATCTGAGTCTTGTCTTTTTTTTTTTTTTTTTTCAATATTTTTTTTCCAATGCAGCTGGCAAACAGACATGGACGTCTTGGATGCCTTAAGGCAAGCGCTGCACAGACGTTACTCACTTTGCATTACCCAGGGGGCGCGTGTAACTTGAAGATAAGCCACGGACTCTGAGTAACAATGCTCCCGCAACACTCTAGGATCCTATTAGACCTGGACCTACGGTTTAAAGTGGATTCCGAACCACTACTCACATCCATGGCACCACCGGGACTCGAACCCGAAACCTGTGGTACCGAGCGCCAGAGCGCTAGCCACTCGGCCATTCAGGCCCTGTTTAAATATTTATCGCCAGATTTTTCTAAATGTGAACTCCAATTTTCAGGTGGTGCTGGGATTAGAAACTCGTCACTGTGAGTAACAAGAATGTGAATGATAAAGCTGAAGAAATGTTAGGATATTTAATGATCATGCTTGTTATGCTAGCAATTTTTGTAATTGAGAAATAACAGTCCATAGAGTGTTCATTTGGTTTCTTCCATAGGAATTGCAATGACTTTTCGTTTAAGCTAATAAATAGGTAATGTTACATAAGACGTACAGTAAATATGAGGAACCAAAGATTTGTCCTGATCACCGATTTGACACCCAAAATAAAGTTCATATGCCTTTTTTTTATCAAGGAATTCATAGAGTTTGAAAGAAAAGACTTATTCACCCTGTATCTATTCTTGCTAAGGAGGTCATGAAACAACAACAAACAGGGATTAATATTCCTTCTTTGGGACATCCAAGTTAGTTCTCCACACAAAACTTTTATGCATGTTTTTCACAATCTCGTGGAATTTTAACAGATCTATTCGTACAAAAATAAACGTCTGAACGCAAAGTAAAGACGAGTAGTTCTCTATAAATTAATATAAACACCTTTCTAACTCGACACGCAGGTTTAAAGTAAACAGAAATGGCTCACGTAAACAACGCATTGAGATTATCAAGTCCGCTAGACTTGTTTTGACAGGTCTGGCGTATGGTTGATATCTTTATTGGAATCTATATTATTATACAATGTTGGTGACCACCTTCTTTTAATAAAACCGCAAGCAAATAGAGTTGCATCAAACATGACACTTTGCTATACGTTAGTTAACTTTGATGACTTCAAAAGCAGGACTTATTTTGATATCTTTATTGTGTTTTTTTTTTTTTTTTTTCGTATATTTCTTTTTTTTTTTTTATCTATTATCAATCATTTGTGTATTTGATCTATTGGATATTTGATATTTTTATTTTTTACATTGTTGATAATCACCTTCTTTTAATAAAACCGCAAGCAAATAGAGTACATCAAAGAAGAGATTTTGCTATATGTGAAATATATATTTTTTAATATAAAAAAAAAAAATCACAAAAAAAAAAAAAAAAAAAAAAAAAATTGAGGCCAGTGGGCAACTTTTGTAGCTTTTTTTAGGCTTTAGCGTAGCAAAGTACATAAGAAACAACTAAAGTTTTGAATTTAACAAAATTATTGTCTACTAGTATAATGGCATGCTTTAAAGAAGACATGCTATTCTATCAAACATTTTGTATCTATCATTTACTGCGGAACACACAAATGTTCTTAAACATGAAAATAGTCATTTCTTAATAATTCTTAATTCTTCTGAACACAAAACGAATATTAAAAATTGACAATTGACATTTGTTTAGAAAATAAGAAAATGTGTATTTATACAATGTTACTACAAATTATAATAATTTGTAAATTATATAGCAAAGTTTATAAGAAGAAATGTAGGTTGCACAGGTTTCGGGTTCGAGTCCCGACGGTGCCATGGATGTTTGTAGTGGTTCAGAATCTACTTTAAGCCTTAGGTCCCGGTCTCGTATGACAGTAAGAGCGTCACGGAATCAAGTCAGACTTCTACCTACGGGTGCTCCATCATAACAGAATCTGCCTCTTTTCCCTCTACTCCTGCCCCTTTTTCCTCTACATTGTAGGAAAAAACAAGTTTCAAGGCAGTATTGCTGCATAATGGAAACAAACTGCTATCCATTCCAGTCGGATACTTTGCCTCTATTAAAGCATTTGTTGACTGCCTTTAATACCGCCTGAGTTGAAATTCGAAACATTGGTTGAACTGCCTTCAATGCATCAAGTACAGCAAGTCTCATTCTATATGAAAGATTTATTGATTTCCTTCATTATTGTTTTGATATTGCCTGCGTTGAAATTTGAAATATTTGTTGAACTGATCACATACGAAGTACAACTGCTTTTTATCAGAATGATAATTAAAACTTTGCACTATGTAAAAAACAATGGCCTGCTAGAAACACATATGATATTGGATAAAAGAAAGCATAAACCCCCTCCCCATTAGTAGAGGTAAAAAGCATTTTATTACCAAGACATGGCTTAATGAAAAAAATTTTCGAAAGCTATGGACAGGAGTGGGTCAGCCTTCGGATAACAAATTTCCTGCAATCAGCGGAACTACACAGAGACAAGAAAACAAAACTCTTGAATGCAAATTCTGATAGCGTATTCTAATAAGATAAGAAAGAAGCTCGGAATACTTTTCGCCTTGTGTCAACGGATGTCAAAGGACTGTAATATATTAATGATGGACATGTTATTTGCATATAAGAAACTTCGCTGTCGTATGTCTCTACGAAATGCATTTCCAGCAAAGTCATTTAGACTTCTTTTTAGAAAATTGTGTCCAGATTTGAGATGCACGGTGAGTGTTTTCATCAGGACATTGCAAAAATAGAAAACAGGTGGTACATTGTTTACAGACTACTGTTGGATACAGTTTTACATAGATTTCCATGGTTTTGAGAAAATTCGTAAGAGACAATCCATGAAACCTCATAACCTAGAGTAAATAGGTACATGTGTTTAGGCGTGCACCCAGGTATTTTTTTTCGTGGAGGGAGCTCAACAAAATAAACTACATCCATTAGAGAAAGCTCAAAAGGTCATATTGAACTATAATATGAAATGCTATCTAAGTCGAAATTCCATTTTTAATTATTATATTAATTACAGTTTTTACGTTGCACTAATGTAGTATGCAAATTGGGCAACCAGATTTTAACTGGGTGTAGTTGGGTTGGCATACTTGAAGTATAGGTTAGAGAACTCACAGCATTATTGACACACGCACAAATACCATACACATAGAATTAGAGACATACTACATTTAACACATTTAAAGACAGGTAATTATAGATTCGGGGAAGGACTCCACTTCTAAGCCGAAACCCCGAAACTCGGATAAGAGTGGGGTGAGCGAAATATACTTCCGCTCCGGGTGAGAATCTGTAAGCCAACTGTCCATTTCTCCTGAAAGCCACAGGCAGTGCTCTTGCCAGTGTTTTAGAGAAAGCACGGTTACACTAATTTGATTCAAATATTAAAAAAAAAAGAACATTAAAACTAAGAAATACTATGCAAAAAATAAAAATTTAGCTTCTAAAAAAAATTACATAAATAGATATTAAATTAAAATTCAATCTTAATTTTTTTAACCACCTCATCGAATACATCGCTTTCTTCAACTTCTATATTTAGTAAAACTAAACCATTTAGATGTTCTTTCCCTATTGTGTTTATCAAGTAGGTTTTCAGCCTTTGTAATGTTAACAAAGATGTTTCATTTATCCATGACGATCTTGGTAGAGGTAATTTTTTTCGTTTCATAAAAATTACGATTTTGTAATTTTTAGAACATTTAGTCATTCATTGTATTTGCTCTGTTGTATTTGAAATTGGTACGAATTGTAAAAATTGCTCGCATGTTTTCTTTTCTTTTCTTTATTAATTACATAACAAACGCATGAAGAAGACTGTTCAGTTGTGGATATATCACAGGTTTCATCGATTCATATGGAAAAATAATCGGATGACTTCATGGCTTGAACTAACTGTCATAAAAATATTTATGACAATGAGATATTATTTGGTTTTAAAAATTTCGATTAATTTAAGTATGTAGTGCAAGTGCGGGAGGCCCCACGTTGGACACCAGTTTGTAGTGGTATGTCGATTTGTTCGAGCAGTTCGATTTGGGTGTGGTCAAGTCACAAGAACACACATTTAAAAAAACACACCACTTTAATTACAAGCGCACAATCACGAGAACAACACACTACAAAGATTAATGTACAACAAACATTTAAAGATATATAAACTCATGTTTGTGAAAATTACAACGCCATGAGGGACTTACGCGAGTGAGCTGAAATTTTCAGGAAATGCAAATTAGCGCATGATATGCAAATGATTAGAATTTCAAATCCGTAGCGCATGCGTATGCTGAGCAGCGCCCTCTGAACGGCGGATGGATCCGAATAAATAGACGGCTGTAGCGAGGCGTGTATGGTTATCGGTGGTTGTCTGCTAGTGATAAACGTTAGCTGAATCGTTACTTATGCCTCTTCGACGAAAGAGAGCGAGATTTGAACTACTTACAGAGTTTGAACGGTTGAGAATCGTCGGCCTTCGTGAAGCTGGATTGTCTTATTGTGCAGTAGCCGCTCGTGTGCGCGTAACTGCAGCACAGTGATGCGTCTTTGGAAGCAGTGGACGGACGAGTGTCGGACAACTCGGAAATCCGGGAGTGGACTCCGAAATGTGACGTCAGCTCGCGATGATAGACACCTGGTCCGCATGGCGCTGACGGACCGTACAGCTTCCTCTAGACAATTGGCAGCACAGTGGTCAATAGCTACAGATATTTCATTGTGTGCTTCATCAATTCGTAGACGTCTGCTGCAGCGGGGACTGCGCGCAAGGACTCCTCTATACAGGATCCCTCTCACGCTAAACCATCGCCGCCTGCGGCTACAATGGACCGCTCAGCATAGAGACTGGCGTGCTGATTGGCAGCATGTCGTGTTTTCTGACGAATCCCGCTTTAATTTGTGGTACCATGATGGCCGCATTCGTGTCAGACGCTATGCCGGTGAACGCCACCTTCCGGAATGCATTATCGAACGCCACAGTGGACGAACACCCGGAGTTATGGTCTGGGGCGCCATAGCATATCATGGACGATCTCAATTGCTAAGAATTATGGGCAATCTGAACAGTAACCGGTACATCAGTGAAGTTCTACAGCCCCAAGCTGTTCCCTTCCTTCAAAGCTTGCCAGGAGCTGTATTTCAACAGGACAATGCCCGCCCTCATATCGCTAGGACTGTTCAATCCTTCTTTGCAACGCGGCAGGTACAGCTTCTTCCTTGGCCTGCGTATTCCCCGGATATGTCGCCGATTAAACATGTGTGGAATTTCGTTGGTCGGCGTCTCGCTCGTGATCCTCGTCCTGTTGCTTCTACAGACGAACTTTGGGTGCACATACAAACAATATGGAATGCTCTTCCTCAGGCAGGCATTCGAAATTTGTTTGACTCCATGCCACGCCGTGTAGCAGCACTTATTGCGTCGCTTGGTGGCTACACAAAATACTGATTCCGATCTCTTGTTATTGTTTGTTTGCTTTGAACATTTAATCATTTATTTGTATCACTACCACTCAATGTGTATTAAATTTCATTCAAATATGACGATTCGTTCATGGTGTTGCAATTTTCTCAAACATGAGTTTATTTAAGGGGAAGAATTCCACTTCTAGCTGTAAATAAAGTTACTCGGGTGCACGCTGGATAGCAAAATATACTTCCTCTCTGGATGAAATCTGTAGGTTAATTTATGCACAGGACGGTGCTAACTATATCTTCTCTCGTGGTGAGAGACTGAAAACTAAAAGTCTCTGGGGCAGCATTCGGGATGAGAGTTGATAACTGGCGAGAATCTCGGAGCCTGCGGACAATTTCTTCTGTACGTCGTAAGGGGAGCTCTTGCAATGCGTGGGAGGAAATATGGTTGCGTAGTTGGAACCATGGTTACAAGTAGCTTTTTTTAGTAGCGTGTTGATAATAATTAACTGCCGGCGTCGACTCTCTCTTAATAGAACACGTAAATTCCCTTCTTTTGCAGTAGGTGTATATTTTTTAAAATTTTAAAATCTCTCTATGCGCTTTTAAACTAATAACTTGATGACCAATATGCCTTGTTGAAAATAATTAATTGCCGGCGGCGACTTTCTCTTAATAGAGCACGGAAATTCCCTACCTTTGCAGTAGGTGCATTTCTTTAAATTCTCTATGTGCCTTTAATGCAATACCTTTATGCACACAGAATGATTGCTAGAATGATTGGAACAAGTTTCATTTTATTTTCAGTTTGAGAAGTACCTATTGCGTCAATAATTTGAACAATTGATTTAATTGAGGAACAATGTAGAGCAACAAACAATTGATGAACAATTTGGCATAACATTTAAATTTTTAATTATTCATAAATAGTTCAATGTTTTTATAGTTTGACAACCTTTAAAAATAATTTTAAAATAATTCGATGTTCTAACTTTCAATGAAGAGACACATTTGTAGTTTCAGGAGGGAAAAAAAATATAAAAATACACTTTTAATTATATTTTACTGCTTCAATATTTTAATGCACTTTTTCTATATAAAGTAACACATTATACTATATAACGTTCTATAGCATACACATAATACACTATATAACACTTCTATATAACGAACATACACAAAAAATAATTAAAATATGAGAAAATAATTAGCAATGTAAAATATATAAAAAAATAATTAAATTTTTATAAAACTTTTAACTTAAGCCGTAATCAATAATCAAAGCCAATTAACTATATTCTATTCTATTCTATTAATGATATTCTTTTCTGAATTTTATAATGACAGAAGAATTATTTGATATTCTTTTTTTGAATGTCGTAATGTCTGCATTATTTTTTGTATTTTTTAAAATCATAGAGACAGAAATTCGTCAGGTGAAATTGAGCACACGCAAACGCAACCGAAAACTGATTGCTCGTTTTAAAGGCTGACTAATTTCCATTCCATATCAATACGCAAATTTCCATCGTCTGCATATGTTTTAGTTTTTTGGGAGCCCGACTTTAATTGCGTTATACACCTGCCAACACAATTCCATGGCTGCGTTTTTTCGCCATTGAAGGCCATGTTTCTTATAAGAAAGGCATTTCCTTGTCTTATTGACCGTATGACCTTCAGACATCTCTAACCTTTCACTCCACAACATAAAAGATTCTATAACTGTCAGTTACGTATTTTGGTTGAGGAATTTCGGTCTGCTTTAGCGCAGAAAAAAGAATATCCTCAACTTCTCCACTTTCATGCATTTTTTTTCTGTTTGTCAAGACACCTTGAGAAAGTTTACACACTATTGTTTTGTTTGTGCTTCTTATCTATTTAAATAAATAAAAAGAATTTCGCTTAAAAAAATTCTTAAGAAAAATTCTAATGTTATCGCTAATCAAAATAGAACAGTTCCTTTTTATAGTGAATTGTTCCTTTTTTTTTTTTTTTTTTTTTTATTTTTTTTTTTTTTTTTTTTTATTTTTATTGAATGAGGTTAATATAGGCGTTTCTCTCAGCTTTCTTCTGTAGCTATAATGCTGATAGAGTCATAAAAATGATTTCTTTATTTTTTATGATATGTCTTAAATATACTGCCGTGTCTTACGAAAAAAAAAAATTATTATTATGTTTGCTTGAAATACTTTTTTTTTATTTAGAATAAAAGACTCGATGATTTTCTTTGATAATTCAAATGCAGTCGGAAAAAAGGTCTCTTTACAGCAAGAATACAAAGATCGCAACCCACTGCATTATATGTCTATTTTGTTTATAAAAAAATATAAGTGTGTTCTGTGTTATAAAATAACGATTTCCAAACTTCGCCACTTTGCTGAAAATCTTTACGAGTATTGAAACATTGAAAGAGAATCGTATCTCGCTAAATTATTCATGAAAAATTTAAGATAAATAGGCAAAATAATAATAATAATAATAATAATACAATTTCAAAATTTTCTATTAATAGAACACGAAGTAAACTCAACGTTGCCAGGATGCAAAATATATGTGTGAATAATTTTAATATGATTATACTTGAATATTTAATGCTAATGATTAAACTAACGATGAATACTTAATTAAATTTATTTGTGATTAATTCTATTAATCCCGTTTCTTTGATCTGTAAACCATGTCAAATAGCTTAATTACAAAATAATACAGACTGTATTCGTAGAAAAATTATGCAGAACATAGTTAAAATGCCACTGCTGTGTTATAGCATTGAAAGATTTGATTTTAATATGAGACGTAAAAGAGTACAAACCTAATAAAAAAAATAATAATGGAACGGACAACGAGAGAAAAAAATAAATCCAATGAGTTAAAAATCTAAATTTTTTCTATTTTTTATTTCAACATTAGCAAAAGTTAAGTATTTCCGAGAAATCCCTAAAGTTCTTTAACACGAAATAAATAATAGTGAAGTAAAATTCATGTCACGCAATTTTCACTCCAGCTTAACTACTTTTTTGATCGCGCAGATTTGGGGTTAGGTTGAAATTCTTAATAACCTTCTCTCACTTCATAAAAATTATTTATCAAGAAAAATAATCTGCAAGTTTTGATTTTTTTTAAAATATAAAATAGATTTTTATGTTTTAAAAATCCATTCCCAATCTAGTACTTGAATAAAAGTTTAGAATAGATATTACTCGACATTTCAGCTATTAAGATTATCCAATGACTTTTTCATAAACTTTTTCGTTCCCATTGCTATTAGCCTTTTCTCATTATTAATCTAAATGTTATTTTAGTCTATTTTATTTACGTTTTATTAATCATATAGGAAACGTATATTTTTATATGTAAAAATAAATTATGCAGAAAAAATTTTAAAAAAATCAGCTTCATTATTTTCAGCTAACAATTATGTCTATTAATATTTAAGAGGATTAAAGCATTTAATATCTTTCTCTTTCCATAAATAAACATCCATTTGAAATTATTTGTCAGTTTAATTGAGCTTAAGATAATTATTTAAAATAAAATACCTCATGCAATGGCAGTAAGTTAATGAGCTTTCTTTTTCTAGTACTTCTCATTTAAATGTTGTTTTGCAAATTATGAATTGTCTTATTAATTTTCCAGATTGTTAAGGTAACAGACCACGTTTCAAATCATGATTTTCGTTAAAAAAATAAAAAATTCATTGTTATATTTTGAAGATCAAACCTTTTATCTTTCAAAAACACTTTTAGGTTTGTTTCTAGAGTCATTAGAAATCGAGATACAACTGTTTAATCACAAGTCATTAGGATATTGAACTTTTGTAATCAAAGCTTTTAAAATGGATTTCTGAAAAACTGTATTTTTTTTCTACGCCGCCTTAAGATAACAGTCTTAACTGGCATAATAATGTTCAGAATCTAATGCATTTTTAACCAGGTGTTTTTAATGATAATATGCATGTATTTTAATTTAGACAGGAAAAATTAGCATTTTTGCTGCTGTTGTTGTTCTAATGCAGCTGGCAATACAGAGACAGTTAAACTTTTATGCCATAAGCAAGAGTTGCACTGCTGTTACTCATTTAGCACTACCCAGGAGGCACGTGTAGCTTGAAGATATGCTACGGACGCAAGTAACGCGTAATCAATTTTAATGTGCCTGACTCGTGACCCAACAGCAACGTGTGTCGGTAGCATTCAGGAGGGCTGAAGTACGATTCCACTGACAGCATGGTTGTAATCACTGCTTTCAGAAACCAGGTGACTCGATGACGATTATGAAAATGTGTCTCGCCTCAATAGCCATGATGCTTATTTAGAATTTTCAAGATTTTTTCCCACATTAAACGCAAATGCGGGGCAATTACTCTTATAAGTCCTCCCAGTAGGCACTATCCTTCCCCTTCACCCTCGGCGGGCTGTTTGTGGTATGCACAAGTACTATCGATAATTCCCCTCTCCCTTTGTAATTGATAGAGGGCTAAATAATTCTAGGTATAGTGGGTGAGGTGTGGAGAAAAAAAAAAGAAAGATGAAATAGGATTTCGTCTTCTGATAAAACTTCTATTGATATACACCCTGCTTTTTGAAAAGGAAGAATTCAATTTTAAGGACTATTATAAATTTTTCACTAAGAAATAACCACAAATATATATATATATATATATATATATATATATATATATATACACTCAAGAGCCAAAACATTATGACCACCTGTCAATAACGATTTGGCCCACCTTTGGCGCTCAACACAGCTTCAACCCGCCTTGGCATGGATGCCACAAGTCCTTGATAGATGGCCGGAGACAGATTGTACCAGATGTTTAAGCAACGGTCACGCAAATCCGAGATATTGCGAATTGGTGGTCTTTGAACTTTGAGCTGCCGTCCCAGGACATCTCAAATGTGTTCTATCGGATTGGTATCCGGTGAGTTAGGCGGCCAGGACGTTAACTGGAATTCAGCATCATGTTCATGGAACCACTCCAACACAATTTTAGCCTTGTGACAAGGGGCGTTGTCCTGTTGGAACATTCCATTTCCAGCTGGAAAAACAGAGGCCATGCAAGGGTGCAACTGGGCCATGTAAGGGTGCAACTGGTCCGCAATGATGTTCAGATACCCTGCAGCATTCATGGCCTGTTCTACCACAACCCCGGATCCCAGAGACGCCCAAGAGAACGTCCCCCAAAGCATATTACCGCCACCACCGGTCTGTGTATGACCTACTATACATTGAGGGAGCAACTGTTCGCCTGGAAGACGGCGTATCCTGACACGGCCATTGGCGTGATGAATGACAAACCGTGATTCATCTGACCAGGCAACTCTCTCCCACTGATCCATGGACCAGTCACGATGTTCCCGGGCCCAGCGCAGGCGCAGTTGGCGATGACGCTTGGTCAGCAAAGGCACACGAGTGGGACGTTTGCTGCGTAGCCCCGTATCCAACGGTGTCTGCTGAACAGTGTGCTCCGATACTATTCTACTTGGCCCTGCATTGTATTGGGCTGCCAGCTGAGCCACTGTCTGGCACCGGTTTTGCTTCACCATGCGAGACAGTCTCCGACGACCTTTTTCTTTGATAACGTGTGGACGTCCAACACCATGTCGTCTACTGCTGGTTTCACCGTCATTCATCCACTTTGCATAAGTACAAACAACTGTAGATCGCGAACAACCCACGAGTCGTGCAGTTTCGGAAATACTTGTTCCGAGCCTTCGAGCCATTACAATCTGCCCTCTATCAAAGTCGCTTAGATCCACAGCCTTTCCCATCACACACAGAAGTAAGTGAAAGAATGATTCTTCAGACTCTCCAGCAGCAGTTAAATACCACTTCCACCTGATCACGTGCCTTCCACGTCATCCAGGCGAGTTCATTGCAAAATGTAGGGGTGGTCATAATGTTTTGGCTCTTGAGTGTATATATATACATACATAGGTATGTGTGTATACATAAATATACATGAACATTGGTGTCTACTTGTGTGTTCGACAAACAACCGACCATCCATACTACTGATCTACCGACGCTTGATAAAGGGAGGGCTTTTAGGGTAATTTGCATGTCATATGGAAGAGAACCTAGAAAACTCTCACCAGCAGCATAATTGTCGAGGGAAGAAGCTTTACACACTTTGTAATGTTTTATGCGCTCACATTATTCATACTATTGTGCCCAAAAAGTAAGACCAATTTTAATTTTCTTCAAAATCTCTTTATTTATTCTTCCAAATTTGTTTTATCGCCTTCAAAGTATTCCCCTCCGGACACAATGCACATATGCCAACGTTTTTTCCGATCCTCAATGCATGCTAAAAAGTCATGGGCCGGAATGGCCTTCAAAGCGCGCATCGATTCACGTTGAATCTCTTCAATCGACTCAGAAAGTGAGTCCCCGGAGTGGTCTTTTGAGTTTAGGGAACAGCCAGAGGTCGCACGGTGCTAAATCAAGTGAATACGGTGGTTATGGAACGATATGGGTTTCATTTTCGGCGAAAAAGTCACGAAGAATCAATGCAGTGTGAGCTGGCGCATTATCGTGATGCAAAAACCAAGAGTTGTCTTTCCATAAATGTGGCCTCTTTTTGCGAATAGCTTCATGCAAACGCAGTAATATTCCTTGTTGACAGTTTGGCCTGGTGGAAGGAATTCATAATGCACCACTCCACGGTAATCGAAGAAAACGGTCAACATGACCTTGATTTTTGAGTGACTTTTGATTGTTCTTTTCGGTCTTGCTTCCCCTTTGTCACGATATTCGCTCGATTGATAGGTTGTTTCCGGGTCGTAAGCATAAATCCAAGTTTCATCTCCAGTTGTGATGCATTTCAACTTGTCCTGATAGTCAGAAAGCATTGTTTCACACACTTCAACGCGACGATATTTTTTTTAAAAAATTCAGTTGTTTTCTGTACCAATCGAGATTTGACGCGTTTGAAGCCCAAAACATCTTTTCAAATGGAATTAACCGATCCTTTTGAAATTCCAAGGTCTCTAATTGTAAATCGACGGTTTGCAATCACCAAACGTGGAGGACGTGAGCTTTTGGACGTGAGCTTCGTCGCTATGGTCGACCAGAGCGCTCTTCGTCTTCAACGCGTTCTCTGCCTTCTTTGAACTGTTTTTACCAGTTTTAAACATTTCTTTCCGATATAGGAATGCTCACCGAATGCCTTCTGCAACATTCTATTCGTTTGTTTAAACAAAATTGAATGCAAGTTCTTTGCTCAATGAATTCGGACATTTCAAAAATCGCCGGAATCAGTCTTAGCGCCTCACAAAGCCGAGCGTAACTCAAACACTAATGAATATTTTGACGTGAAATTTCACACAAATGTCAAGGACAGAGCCAACAACCTAAAAAGGAAAAAAGTGAAATACCATATGCGCGGGAAATTAAATTGAAAATTGGTTTTACTTTTGGGGCACAGTAGTATGTATATAGATATATTGAGGTGGTCCAGTGTCTAGACGGCTCCCAAACTGAATCCGATAGTCATTGAATTGCAAGCTGCTCACGTTATTAGTGGGCCACGAGTTGGGCATATTTTTTATATATTATCACTATAATATTTTTATCTAAAAATAGCAAACGTTAAAAAAAATGCATGATATGCCCATTTTGTATTTAATACTTAACTGAAATTTTTATTTCCTGTACTTCCCTGTGCCCAGAGACACCTGCATCGTAAAAAGAGCACGCGAAGCATGACAAAAATGAACTTAAAAAAAAAGGGGTGGGGTGGGAGACAGGGAAGGGATAAAAAAAAAAGAATATCTGCCGCCGCGAACCACAAACCCGTCTTCTTTCTTACTCACATTCTGTCATTCGCGGTATGAACTTCCCGGTCTTTCCAGACCTCGTGGATCTCAGCTGCAGAGGTGTTCCTGCAATCGCAGTGATTAATGTAATGCATTACATAATACCAGGTGAGAAAAAAGTGATTGCTGTCTAGTGGACGGGGGGGAGCAGTGAAAGAATCTTTCAAGGTCTTTTCGGTGGTCGAATCCGACGTGCTCTGGGATTCTTGATGCGCAGGGAGTATCCCAGTTCTCAGAAAGCGCTCCGTCCGATGGAACGTAGACGGGGTTGTTTGATTGGATGGTAACGAACGCCACCGATTGCCATCCGTAAAATTCTTCGAAATTCGAACAGCGCTTTTGGCACCTGTACTACTCCTTCTGATTTTTGCGTGTTGTTGAAAGAAAGAGTTGTAAGAAATTTATGCAGGAAATAAATATCGATTAATTGGAGGGGTTCTTTCCTCTGGAAGTATTCAATTGTTTCAAAGAAACTGAAGATGGTGTTCAGGGAAACATGACTCATCGTAATTGTTCTGTAATTTGCGCTCTTTATTCTAGGGACTTCCACACGCAGATTTACTGAAATACATTGTAGTTTTTGCCTCTCATTACATACATACATACATACATACATACATACATACATACATATATATATATTCAGAAATGCAGCTTTTAATATTTTAACAAAGTAAAATCATGATTTAATAATTTTTATATATTTTTATAAAAATAGATTTTCAATATATATCTATACCTATATCTATATATTGATATATATGAGGTAGTCCGGTGTCAAGACTATTCTCAATGATTTCAACAGAGCGATTGATTTCTGGAATATGCCGCTTTAATATAATTATCAGCGAGCATAAATAACATGCTTTATAGTTTCCTGAGGGTGCATATTACTTGGAGCCTGATGACCAAATGACTAGCGCTCTGGTTCACGGTGCCATAGGTTTCAGTGTCGAGTCCCGGCCGTGCTATGGATGTTGCTGACATGGCTGTAGCGCGTAGGCTGACAACCCTAACCCGTAAAAAGAAAACATCTTCTGTTTTGAAATCTGCCAGTAGGCAGACGACTTTGGCCCACCATGGGGCTGTTGCGCTAATGACGAAGACAGATTGCTTGATTAATAATTCCTTTCTTCCAATCTCTGGATTAATAATTTAATGTTGGGCTTTACGGATTTCCTGAACAATATGCTTTCCCACCCTATCATTGTACATTCTGTACAAATTTTTGTGCTCTTTTTTTTATCTGCCAATGCAATTTTTGACGATCAACCTTTTGATTTTTGTGTCTATTAAATATTTTTTAATTCCGTTGCTGTGGCTTATGAGAACTTCAATTCTTGGACAGTTTCTACCTTTTGTTCCTATCTTTATTATTTATTTTTATTTTGAAGGTTTTTGAATCTTAGTCATTTCACAGTTTTTGCATTGCGAATTCTACAGTGGTTTTGCTATACAAACGCTCTGGCAGTAGGCATTGGTGTGCAACATAGTTGTGTTTCTAATTCACTCTTTGTGAGTACTCCTTTGATTTTTGTGTTCATGTGCAGTGTTCTTGATATAATCTTTTTGTTTAAATCAATAATGATTTATTTTATTTAAATATTGAAAACAATATTTGCTATTTTTATTGGGCTGTTCTGAAAGTAATTTCGTTTTTTTTTTTCTCTACAAAGGACTAAATTGTATTTTTTCACAATCAACTTTATACTTAAGCCGCATTGTCATTATATAATTTGACGGCTGATGTAGCAAAGGTTGTTTGTGAAAAGTTTGCTTGATTCTGTGCAATAGTTTTTGTTTGGTGCCTTATCAAACATGGAAAATCGAAAGCAATATTTATGGCACATTTTACTTTTTTTACTATCGAAAGGTAAAAATTTTGATCAAGCAAGGAAAAAAATCATTTAATGTGCATGCAGAAAATGTATTGCCAGAACACCAGGGCCAAAATTAGTTTGCAAAATTTCGTCCCGTCAATTTTGATGTTAAAGATGCACCACGTACTGGAATGCCAATTGAAGCTGATGAAAAAAAAATAAAGACATTGATTGGTTAAATTTATCTAATTCGACCGTTCGTGATCGCGTAAAACGCCTTGGTTTAATTTAAAAATTTGACATATTGGCTACACGTGCTCTTACAGAAAGAAATTTGATCCGTCGCATTGACATCTGTGATTTACTTCGGCGACTTAACTTTTGTAGGGTTTTTTTTTTTTTTTTCAAATATCCCAAAGTGATTATCATTTGTGTTTCTTATCGCACTTGGTCTACAACAACATCTAGACCAATTCCATGAACCTGTGTGTTCTCATGAAAGGAGAGAAGAGGGGGGTTGATTTGATGTGATGAAGCACTCGTAGGTAAAAATTTTACAAAAGCTTTTTTCTTTAAGAGTGGTCTACTAAAACTAGCACAACTTTACTAACAAATTTATACATTCATGAAAGCCTGAATACAAAATCTGCCTTTCTACTTAATGTCTTGCTACTTTAAGGTATTTATCATATCATACGGCCAGCTTTTTAATTTCTTCCTCATAGAAATATGCTGCTTGATTTCTTAACTTCTCCAGCAGGCAAGTTTTTACACCATCATCATCTTCGTCGCAACATTTACCATCAACAACCTTAAAGTGAAAGAACAAATGATAAGAACCAAGTCAAAATTCTACCTACGGATGCCCCATTACAACAAAAGCTGCCTCCCCTCACTCCTTCCATGAGAACACACGGGCTTATGGACTTGATCAAGATGTTGCTGTCAACCAAGTGGGATATTAAGCACAAATGATAATCACTTTGGAATAGTCAGAACTATACCGAGAATAGCCCATGGGGAAAAAAAGCTTAATTTTGCTTCCATTACTCTTATAATTCAGCCGCATATTATTATTCAAGCATTCTGTATTATTATTATTCAAGCATTCTGTATTATTATTATTATTCAAGCATTCTGTTCATCATAAATACAAGCCAGTTTCTCTTTAAAAATCTCCAGTAAAGCCTCCATTTCAAATGAAAAGTCGGCATTAGATGAATCTTTACAGTACATAAAAACATATGGGAAGTTTCATCAAATGGACTTGATCAGCCAAATAGATCAGCCAAATTTCCCTATTCCAAAGGTTTGGTTTGTCTTTCTACGGTCATCTTTTGCACACTTTAGTTTAGTCCAATTAGACAGGGACCTTCAGTTTAACGTGGATTCCGAACCACTCACAAACATCCGTGTCACCGCCAGGATTCAAACGTGAAGCCTGTGGTACCAAAAGCCAGAGAGCTAGCCAATTGGACATCAGGCTGCGCCTTTTGTAAAGGAACAGAAAGTCGTTCCAAACATCTGTCGTACTTTTCGTATTAAAATTGGCGCTGTTTTCCCGCTACAAACATCCATGGCACCTCCGGGACTCGAACCCGAAGCTTGTGGCACCAGTCGCTAGTCACTCTGCTTTCAGGCCCCTCTTTAAATGGTCAACACGATTTTAATTACCATTCCATCGCACATACCGTTTTCTCCAAACACTTCACTGATCTGCCAATGAATTTAATTTTAAGTGAGCGTAAATTAAAAATCGCGTACCGTGGATAGACGATAGTAAAGATACTTTGCGCATGTGCCGAACGGCGATCGCAATTCTTCATTGCATAACCATTTCAAAAAGGTACGCACTTATTTAATAAGTATGCCTCAAATAATCCCGCAGTATTAATGGGCAATACACCGATCAATCTGTGATTGAATAAAAATCATATTTTATTTTAGCGAAGCATTTTTAAATTTGAGATATATTATTGAAATAAGTAATTTGAGGGTTATTTCTGTTAACAATATTCCTTTATATTTAAATTTTATAATTCGCATTGTATTATCTCCATACAAGCATATTTTTATTGCTTTTACTCCATTTGCGTCCATTGCACCCTTCCGAGTTCTGAACAATGTCTTGCAATTTGATACAGTGAATAACAAAGTGTCACAATAAATCTCTAACGCACATTAAACAACGTGGAATTTTGTTCATTAGCTACTTACAGAGACTCCGTAATACGGACAGTAAATTTACGCGTTTAAATTTAAATATCAAGAAAGATTAACAAAATTTTCGGAATGCTTTTGTGAACAATATATATCTGTGATAACGCTGAATTAAACTTGTGAATTATTTAACGAAGAGAATCAAAGAAGAAAAAAAATGGGGGTTTCACAGCAGGCTCTGCATTTCAGATCAGGTTTTAAAGCGAAGATAAGAGAAGATTTGTTGAACGCAATTTTAACAACGCAAAAGGGCAATTTCTATCGCGATATAACCATTAACCATCAAAACAGAGGCTTGAAACAGATTAGTGTTAATTCCTTCGACGCGCAATAAGATCTGTGAATGAACTTTTGTTGTAGATCGGCAATTTAGTTCCACACTAAAACAAGTATTGAATTTTCCACTTCAATAGAATGCCGACGTATTTTTCTCTCAAAAATTAATTCATGATTTGGCGACGATTTATTTTGAATGGAGAATATAATGCCAATGTCATGTTAATTCATTTTAGGCTTAGCTTACCGCGCAGAGTTAACCCCGTAAATTCTGTAATATCGCCCACGCATGCTGTTTTGGCCACGTCAACAATTGTAAAATTTTACAAAACTGTTTATGTAATCTTTATAGTGTGAAGTAATTAATTAATCTAATCTAGAAGCAAAGTTAAAAGAGACAACAGAAAATAATTTAATTTCATGTACTTTGGATGATCTTTGAATAGAACAGATCAGTTTTAGAATAGAACAAAATTTTTAACTTCATTTAAACTGCATTTAAAGGTGGAAAAACAGATGTCGGCCGCTTTTAAATGAAGAAAAAAATGGCCTTAAAAATGGGATGGGGGTGGGGAGAATAAAAACGAACAGCATTTGGATGAAAAGAAAATACAGTCGTGGACCGCATTTGAAGAATGGAAAACGTCTTCAGTCACACTTAAAATATTATTTAATTAAAATGCAATTTTAAGGCAAAAAAATTGTTATTTAAAATAATATAAGAAATAATAATATGAGATATTCAACATGATAAAAAAAATAGCATAATAAATATGTCATGGCAATTTCAGATCGCATTTGAATGAAAAAAAAATAGAAGGCCGCAATTGAACAGTTTACAAAACAGTTACGAGCCGCATTTAAAGAAGAAAACTGTCTTAAGTTGAGCATAAAACATTATTACATTAATTATACTTCTTAAACAAAATTCAAAACACAAACAAATAATTATATTTCTTAAACAAATAGTAAGAATGCGGAGGAAAATGTGTCCATTGAGGTAAAAAATATATCATAATAAATGTAATGTAATATACACTGAAGTGACAAAAGTCATGGGATACCTCTTAATATCGTGTCGGCCCTCCTTTCGCCCGGCGAAGTGCAGCAACTCGACGTGGCATGGACTCAACAAGTCGTTGGAAGTCTTCTGCAGGAATATTGAGCCATGCTGTCTCGATAGACGTCCATAATTGTGAAAGCGTTGATGGTGCAGGATTTTGGGCACGAACAGACCTCTCGATGATGTTCCATAAATGCTCGATGGGATTCATGTCGGGCGATCTAGGTAGCCAGATCATTCGTTGGAATTGTCCAGAATGTTCTTCAAACCAATCGCGAACAGTTGTGGCCCGGTGACATGGCGCATTGTCATCCATAAAAATCCCATCGTTGTTTGGGTACATGAAGTCCATGAATGGCTGCAAGTGATCTCCAAGAAGCTGAACATAAGCATTTCCAGTCAATATTCGGTCCAGTCGCACCAGAGGACCAAGTCCATGCCATAAAAACAGCCCACACCATTACGGAGCCACCACCAGCTTGAACAGTGCCCTGCTGACAGTTTGGGTTCATGGCTTCGTGGGGTCTGCGCCACACTCGAACCCTACCATCAGCTCTTACCAACTGAAATCGTGACTCATCAGACCAGGCCACGGTTTTCCATTCATCTAGGGACCAACCGATATGCTCCCGTGCCCACGAGAGTCGCTGCAAGCGATGTCGTTCTGTCAGTAAAGGCACTCGAGTCGGTCTTCTGCTGGAATAGCCCAAGAAAGCCAAATTTCTCCGCACAGTTCTAACAGACAAGTCCCTTGTACGTCCCACATTGTTTTCTGCGATTATTTGACGCAGTGTTGCTTGTCTGTTAGAATTTACGACTCTTTGCAGACGTCGCCGGTCTCGGTCGTTAAGTGCAGGCGGTCGACCACTGCGCTGTCCATGGTGGGATGTTATGCCTGAAATTTCATACTCTCGGCACACTCTTGACACAGTGGATCTGGGAATGTTGAATTCCCTAACGATTTCCGAAATGGCATGACCCATGCGTCTAGCTCCAACTAACATTCCGCGTTCAAAGTCTGTTAATTCCCGTCGTGCGGTCATCATCACGTCAAAACCTCTTCACATGAATAACTTGAACAGAAATGAAAACACTGCGCATTTATACCTGTTCTACGCGATGCTACTGCCATCTGAAAATTTGCATATTGCTATCCCATGACTTTTGTCACTTCAGTGTAATAAAGTTTTTTTTTTTTTTTCAAGAAGATCCATAAAAGAAAGAAATTTTAAGAATTAAATATATATATATATATATATAAATCGAAAAATAAAAATAGAGAAGGCAGTTTGGTGTTAAAGTAAAACAAAAACTTATTATTAATAATAAATAAAAACATTATTTTTCATACAACCTCATATAATAAGGTACGTAAATATATCAATGTGGATGGTTGGACAGGCCTGGAATATATAATTAACAAACTCTCATCAAAAATGTTTTTTTTAGTCAAGATGAGAAATGAAATGGCAAATGCGATCTAGAAAATGCAGCTACGCAGGGATTAAAATTTTCACATAACATGCAAAATCCTTCGCCTACATAGGTGTTATCTCCAGCAGTGAAAATACGTCTTATTACCACGTTTCAATAACATATTTCTTCACGTAAATAAGTTTAACTGTTATCTTAAGTAAAGCCCCTCAACTCAACCCTCCCCCCCCCTCCCTTCCCTCCCCAATCGTTCCTCCGTCTCACGCGTGCACAAACAATTTCAAAGAAATTTTTTTTTTTTTTTCAATTTTTTCTTCTTCCTAGACTAGACTGAGGCAGAAACTTTGAAATCCAAATAGTCTGGCTGAAATATGCCCCGAATTTCTCAAAGATATACGTTTATTGTTCTTTTCCGTTACTGTGAATGTAGTTTAACTTTTATTCTCGAGCCTGAAATTCTTCTTCCAGAATAATCTTTTATACCAAGAAAGATATATTGATGTCACGAAACTCCGTATGTTTACTTGTAGTCTAGCCGTTGTTATTGCTAAAAATGGTTCGATACCATCCACAGAGTACAAAAAAGTACATCATCTACAATTCGGGAGAAAGTAAAATAAAGAGTACTACAGTACCTCGGGCTCTCCAATAATAAGGTCTCCCTCCGCAATCCAAACAAGAAGTAGTTACGCTGCGAAATTTTTCAGAAAAATCAAGAGAAATTTTCGTTATTTACTTTAATAGAATTTCGGCCCAATCGATTCATTTAAATTTTTCCAAACATAGAAGATATTGTAAAATCGATCAAAAAATTTAGTTTTGCCAGTCTACCTGTCTCTTCAAGTCTGAAATAAATAATTCATGGTTCACGGATAAGTTGAGCACCTCAAACTGTTTTCCAGGGGGGAAATTGAATTCAAAAAATAAATTTGAAAAATATTATTTGAAAGCAACATTTATTGAAGAGAATTTTAATTTAAAATAAATTGCGTTATTTGAAATCAGACTAAAATTAATCAATATCAGTCAGACGAGCGATTTTAATTTAGAAGAATATCGAAAGTACAGTTCTAAGAACGCAATTCTTCATTTCTTAACCTAAAAATAAATTGCCTCATACTTTTCTAATATGTATTAAACATAACAAATAGTATATCTCAAATCGAAGTACTTCCAATATTTATTGGTACGACAGAGAAGAAAAAAGTTTAATCTATGTGAACTTTCAAAAAAGTTGTTCATCTCCTATTTTAAAGATATAAAATTTATTAAGAATATTGAATATTTACAAATAAGAATCATTTTAAAACGTGAAGAGAAATATGGATTAATCGATAATTTTTTAAATGCAAAAAAAATAATAATTTTTATTCACAAAACAATTTTATTGAAAATATATTTAAAAACTAAATTAAAAAATAAAAATATCGTATACCTGGCAACGCTTAGTGTAGCACATCAGCAGCTCCCTCTTTATACTGACTGAACTCTCTCAGTAGTGACCAAGAATTCTCTTGTGCTGTTGAATGTAACGCTTTTTTTTTATATATTTTGTAATTAATTTTTGATTTTTGCCCACATGTAACTTAAAATACAATAAATAATTGTTACATTACTTAGGCTCATCATAATTAACCCTGTTTCCCCCTTTAACACTAGTGCCCAAAATTTTCAGTTAATTTAAAAAAAAAAATTAAAAATTCTCTTCACCAGCGTCCTGACTGTTAGCGATCTGGCCTTTGGTATCAGGTTCGAATCATGGCAGTGGCATGCTGTTTGCTAGTGGTTCGGAATCCACTTTATATTGTCTGTTTAGTCCTTCTGTGAACAAAATGACCGTAGAGCGGCAATCCAATCCCAACCAAATCTTCTTGATGGATATATCACCATCCATTGGAATTCATTAATGAGTAACTCATTATAATAATTACCCTGTATAGATACATTCCTATCTATTAATGGATAACCTATAATAATTTTAAATGTATGGATCTCTATCCATTATAATAAACTTTAATGATCCCGGTCTAATTAGCCGAAAGTGTGCAAAAAGTGACCGTAGAGCGACAAACCAAATCTTTTGACCACTGTTCAGTAATATTTGTTTTTTCAACTTGAAAGTCTCCTTTCGTCAACACGATTGTGGATCCTGCCCCCCCCCTACTCCCCTACATTAAATCCTCTCCGTAGGAAAGTATTAAAAAAAAAAACTTAACCTATAAGAGTTTATTTTGTTTTGCTTGCATAAACGGAATTACTAATCCTAATACAACCAAATTGCGGTTTGTTTTTTTCCCAGTATATTTTAAAAAGAAGTGATTGCTTGCTTGATTTATATTTCTTGTTATTACTTATTTTTTTAGGAAAGTTGTAAGTTGTAATTACTTTTACATTTAAAGAATATTGTTATTAAGAGTTTTCATGTATCTGTTACAATTGTTGACAATTTATTTTTGCACAATGTAAATTGATAGTAATCTGTAAAATAGAACCTTTTTTTTTGTAATATTGTTTCGTTTAAGAAAAATATTAATGCTATAATTTAATCTGTTAATTTTTTTAATTTATAAATGTTATTTGATCAGATCGCATTCGGAAACAAGATTTTCAAAATGGCGAATCGGAATTGAGTCAGCTAGATTTTCGCTCGCATTGCGACTCTCAACGAAGTTTGTTTTGTCTAAGTTGTAGATTACTGAACTCTAGTTTTTTTCTTGTTTGCATTCGTATTTAAAAGTAAATTTTTTTTTAAATCGTGATAAAGTTAAAGTTATCACATGTCAGAATATAAAAAAATAAATACAGTAAAGTAGTTAAAGTAATAGTTAGTTAAAATAGTGTAAAAGTTAAAGTGTGTTTATTGTATTTATAAAATGTTTAAAAAAATATTTTAGCAGCAAAGTTGTAATTGAATATTAAGTCATCTATGTCAATTTCATTATTCAATCATTTTTCATTATGATTTAAAGATAATTAGATAATAATGTAAAAAAATATATTAATATTATTTTTGACTTTGATTTAAAAAAAAATTATTTGTTAATAAAAATTAAAATAAAATTTATTTTTATTGTTATACCACAGTATCATTAATTTAAATGTTTATACAGTCATATTTAAAACTAAAGAATTTAAATGTATTTTATATAAAATCATATTAAGTTATTTTATTATACACTATGTGGAAGAAAGTGATGGGACACGACACTATAACGACATAAACCCATATTTATTAAAATTAATAGGAGGTAGGGCCTCCTTTGGCTGCGATCACAGCTGCAACCCTTCTGGGCATGCTTTCCACTAAATTAGCCATAGTGGCAAGAGGAATTTCCTTCCAAATGTTTAACAGGAAGTTCCATAGTTCAGGCTTGCTTTTGGGGAGTGGGGTGCAGGCCCTCAACCGATGGTCCAATTCGTCCCAGAGATGTTCCATTTGGTTAAGATCAGGGCTCTGCGCCGGCCACTCCATGCATTTAACGTTGTTGTTCACATACCAATCAAGAGTCCTCCTTGCAACATGGCATGTTGCATTGTCGTCTTGATACCAGCAATCATCCATACCGTACGTTGCCCACAAGGTAGGAAGGACATGATTGTCGAGAATATCACAGTATCTATCGGCATTCATCGCAACATCAACTTTCACCAGTGGGCCAGCCAGGAGAAACAGGCCCATACCATCAATCCTCCTCCACCAAACTTTACAGTTGGGACGACACACTCGGGCAAAAGGCGTTCTCCTGGTAAACGCCATACCCAAACACGTCCATCGGAAAGGAAAAGGGTAAATCATGACTCGTCATTCCAAAGGACGCGTTTCCAGTCGTCCAGAGTCCAAGTACGGTGGTCTTTGGCCCATCGAAGGCGTGCTTTCTTGTTGGTTTTCGTAATCAAAGGCTTATGGGTGTAACCTAACCGTCCAGTGAAACCTAACTTATGGGTCTCGATACGAAGAGTCTTGGTCGAAACTGCCACACCTGTGGCTTGTCTAAACTCATTATCGATGTTATCCATGGACGTTTGACGGTTACTTCGAATCTCCCTGGCGAGCACCCGCCGGTCCCTGCTGGTGAGAACTGTAGGTCGTCCACTGCGGGGTTTGTTCTGACAATGTCCCTCAGTCTTGTAGCGACACACAACGCGTGCTATAGTTGATTTTGAGCAGTTACGGAGACGGGATATCTCCCTAATTGACACCTTGGCAAGATGCGATCCAACTAACACACCTTTCTCGAACTCAGACAGCTCTTCCCGTGGCGGCATCTTGACAAAAAACAACTCTATTCGACTCCACAGAGTATTTATAGGATATGGCTGACACGTGATACCTATTATTGCGCATGTGTCAGCTGTATTGTCGACTTTTCTACTTTTCGAGGGGTGTCCCCTCACTTTCTTCCAGATAGTGCATGTCAGAAAATTTTATATTGAATTATATCGTAAATCCATTGCATTACAAGTCAATTATGCGTCAATTGAACTTTATAATTTATGAATTTTAATTCAGTTAATTTTTAGCCAATTAAAAATTACAAAACATAAACTTGTACAACATTAGATTGACATTTACAATGGCTTTTCTGAGCAAAGCAAAAAAAAATGAGACCTCATCCTTTTAGCATAAGATATGGGCATTAACATACATAACTGAAGAAGCGATGATATCAAAGAACTACAAAACTTGCATTACATTTTTCTAAAATTACCGGACAACCATAAATGAAGAGAGAATATCCAAAGAACAGGAACAACAAAATACATTCAAGTTTGAAACACTTTGTGTGCAAATCGAAACTCAAAACCTAATACAATTGGCAGCTAAATACCTTGGTCGCTTGTAATCAACCAAACCTTAATATTAAAAAGTTGATACCTTACTTTAATCATAAAGAAGTTCGTCCTGCTATCTCTTGCCATAACTGTGGAGCACTAGGAGTCATTAAATCTAAATACTTGACGTGTAATCAATGAAAAACCCAGAAGCATTCAAAATTGCTAATTAAGTTCTTGTTGTTGTTTAGAATTCTCTCTGCTAAACAACAACAGAAACTTAAGTTCCCTTCTAATAAAGTACGAAAAATGTTTTCAACCATTAGTAGAACCTATTCCTTTCATCTAACATAAGATTAATAATCTCTACCTGTAGTGGTGCCACCTTATTCGATGAATCCTGTTAAGAAAGAAATCTTAAGCTTCTGGCTTAATCAAGCTTCTAGGAGAAAAAAAATCATCGAAAAGTGTATCTCCCTATGCCTATTGTGAAGTATTTGACATGCTGGCAAGAAATGCTGTCAAATACTTCACAAGAAATATTGTAGCTGACATGCCGGCAAGAAATGCCAGTGAGAAAAATTATTGAAAATTCTGAATCTATTCAAAAATTGAAGATTATGTCAAAAAGCACAGAACGAGGATTTGTCATGAATCAAGGAACACTATACCAATATGTACCTGACATTGACTGGGAAGAAGCCTGACTGACGAGCGGGAATCCATTATGGAAAAACATCACAACGATCGTAAGGCTGGGAATTAAGGAGAAGAAGGCACATCCCAAAAATTACTAGAAGCTGCTACTGGACTGGCATGAAAAAATATATCTTTGACTACTTCAAAAATTGGCCCTGAATGCACTTACTACAAGGCTACAAATCAAAAACTTTTTGATATTATGAGACCGCTGTCTACTCACAGAGGGTTTGACATTATCTCTGTTGACTTGGTGGCTCAAAATTGGATGGGTTGAAGTATTACCTTTTTTCTCAAGCCAATGTACGTAAATATATATAACTCTAAGTCTTCTTGCTTTATGATATATAAAAAAAAATCTATAAGTGACAATGGGCCCCAATTCTTTGCCCTGTCCTTCAACAAATTTGTTTTATCCTGAACGTTAATCAAAACTTAATACCAGTTTATTTTCCCCAAGTGAATCCGGTGGTATTAATCCATTTCTGTATCTTCCACCGGAAGATACAGAGATGTTAAAGCCTGTCTAGTAAGCTTTGCAGAAGATGTACATAGCAACTGATATTCAAAACTCCTAGTTATTTGTTTTGCCGTGAATATGACCGTCTGTGAAATCATGGGCCATGCACATGCTTTCATACAATTTGAAAGGGAATTGCGAACAATAGATAAAGTTCGTCGAAGATTTCAAGGCTGTGTTGGAAAATTACGACTTCATGACAAAAATCACTCCGTACCTAAAAAGATTACCTTACATCAAAAACAACATAAGGATATGAACTGAACTGAAGCAAGATCAAAGGAAGCAGCAATTTGAAACGGCGAAAGTGACAATGTTTGGACCACTTTACATCCCTCAGAAAGTCAAAAATCAAAAACACTTCAAAGTTCATGACACATAATTGATCTTGACCAAACATTCGCCCACAACATGAGTCATTGCCAACCTTGACAAACCGTCAGACCCAATACACTTCTGCACAGGCAGCCTTCACAGACAAACTTCACCAGTTTTGCCTCTCAGAAAGAGAGGCCGTCCACCAAAATGTGTCATGGAGTCACCCACAGATCAAGAACTTCAACGAACTTCGGAAAGTGCTTCAAAGACAAGTCATGACATCTAAATAGCCAAAAATTAGCCATGACGTCTAAACAGCCAAAAGCTGAAACTGCCTACTACCAGAGTTGCAATTTTTATTATTTCTGGTTCCTTACTACTTTGACAAACCATCAGACCCATTACATAATATTGCCTGGTTCTACAATAATCTGGTAATGTCCTGGGTTCCGTCCGTTGAACCAGAGGGGGAGATGTAGCAATTCTTTTCGTTTATCTGAAAACACCTACTATAGCGCATCAGCAGCGCCCTCTTTATATTGACTGAACTCTCTCTCAGCAATGGCCAATAATTCTCTTGTGTGGTTGAATATCACACCTTACTTTTTTTTTTTGTAATTAAAATTCGATGTTAGTTCGCATATAATTTAATATACAATAATCAATTGTTACATAACTTGGGTCCATCATAAATGAAACTCTTTTCACAAAAATTATATTTAAAATATATTCCTTAGTTTATTTACCATAGTTAAATAATAAAAAATCTGAAATCGTTTACGAATTTCAAATGTATCATGCGTGTGAAAATAGTTAATTGCTTAGTATTTCATCACCGGAATTTGAATATGTAATATTATTACACAATGGTTCAATTCACTGTCACAAACATAGCTAAATCTTTAGACATCATTTCGAGAAAATTGAAGCAATTAAGGTGTTTACATCCCGAAAAGCCAGACGAATCAAAATGAAAAACAGAGCACGTGGCTTCATATTGGCAAATCGTTAGCCTTGGCAAAACATGTTAAAATCGCGTGGGAAAAAATTTATTTAAAAATAAAAAGTTTTCGAAATGGAAGATTCTGGTGATGAGAGACGAGATTAATGCGTTTTAAATAACTTACACTCTTTAATTGTTTTTTTCACGCTCATTTTTATTTATTTTGTGTGCGGATGTCTCACCAGAACATCATGTTAACACATGGTAATAATAGAATATGAATATTTCATTAAAATTGATAATTCTATCTACGCTCGACAACTGCATCGAATTCGAACACCTTATTAATTAAAACATAAGCAAAATATTTATTTAAATAACAATAATAATAGTTCTGAATGTACCGCTAGCAGGACATCTGATGCATTCAAAGTGGAATATTATGATAATTCCGTTTACACACCACAAACACATCCTAAATAAAATTAAAAGTGAAGGCTTCGTTAGAAACCTAAATTAATTGCATTGACAGAAGGAGCAGATACAACAAAATCATACAAATCGATAGATTAGATTTTTTGAAATGTTTTGATGCATGGCTTTGATTTGTTTAATTGATGTTTTCGAAAACATTCATTATTTTGTTTATGTAAGGACAGAGCGTTTGGTTATGTGTTTATTTATGTCATAGGCTGTGTCTGTGTCTGTTGATCAAAATTGTTATTCATTTTACATGGTTGAATGTTGTATGCCTTGAAGAATGAATTGGGCTGCATTTTTTTTTTTTTTTTTTTTTTTGGTTGATGCATTCTTTTGGAGCTATTTAGCCCCTGGGGGCTAAATAGCTCCATCAGCTGTATTTACCCATATGACAAGCTGAAACAATGAAAACTGCCCAGAATATATTTACAAATATAATAAAATTAACTTACAATCATAAACAAATAAAAGAAAAGAAAAACATTTAGAAATTAAATTAAAATTTTGCGCGGACGTTTTAAATCATAATTGGGAATGAGTTAATTTTAAGTTAAGAGTTAATCTCCTGGATTGCAGTATTTTCATGATTAATAAGCATGTAAAAAAATTTAACAGATATGTGTTTTAGACAGTCTTTTAAAGAAGGAGTGTTAGTAGCTTTATAGATATCAGAATTGCGCATGAGCCATTTAGAAGAGGTCATTTGACGGATAGTGATATTTTGTAAAGTTTCAAGCGTTTTTAAATTAGTTTTAGCTGCATAGGACCAGACTGGACATGTGTACTTGAGAATTGGGCGAATCATAGCAGTATAAAGAAGAATTTTGTTATCCCTGCTCATGGTAGAATTTCTATTTATAACATAAGTGGGAGAGTTTTCTGAAGGCAATACGAAACATAGTTTTGGTGTGCAGAAAATGTTGTTTCTAAGTTAAATGCTGATTCAGAATAACTCCTAAATATTTTACTGCCTTGTGGAGTACCAACCATATTATTTTTGATAGAAGAGATAATTTTATTTTCTTTAACAGTAAAAGTTCTATGAGTAAGATAGAAGTGAATAAGTTTAATCAAGTGAGGAGGAAAGTTAAGAATAATAAATTTATATAGTAAACCCTACCCTGCAATATTGGTTTTGAAAACACTCAGTAATAAATTCGATAGTTTGCAGTTGTCGATGTATGGTAGGAAGGTTTATCTGAAGCCGAATTGTTCAGGATTTAAAACATTATTTTCAGTAACGAAAATATTGAGATTTTTAAAAATGATTGCTTCAGCAATTTGGGCTGCATTTTAAACGCTCCACAACTAATAACATTTCCAAGACAATATTAAATGCTGGTTTTCGAGCAATCAACAATAAAAAAATAAAATAGAATGGCTGATATGTAAGTGACTAATTACAATTTTTCAGCGAAATTATGGCAGGTACTATAAATAACTTCTGTATTTTCGAGTTTGGAAAACATAAGTCCTAAGCAATGAATGATTTGAATGATCTTTAACCTGATTAGGATGCCAATTGAAATTTTTCGTTGCTGTTTCAGGACATTATTGCATCAACTTTTGAAAAATTTACATCAGCAAAATTTTTGGGGCGTTCATTTTATTTTTAAACGATTTTATACGAGAATTATGAAATCATTTTTTTTATTTAACTATATATTTTGTTGCGTAAAAGAAACAGGTTTAAAAATTAACAGCTCGAACATTTTTACAAAGTGCAAACAGTTGTCAGTAATTCAAAAACTTCAGTTTTTTTATTTTTATTCTGGTTTTGTTTTAATTAAAAGAAATAATGTTTAAAAGTACTACAATATTACGCAATTCATCCATTTTATGAGAGATTTGTAAAAGAATGATGGAATCTCTATCCAGAAAAGTGAGTTAGAAATAGTTGGAAGATTTGGGAATAGCAGAGTACACCGAAGGCTTATGACGGAAGAAGGACCGCCACATTTAAATTTTCCAATTCTTTCGATGTATTAATTAAAATTTATAAAAAAAAAAATTTAAACTATGACTCGTAAAGAATTTAAATTTATTTCCCCTGCAAAGCACGCGCCAAAAATTCTTTCTTACCACAGATATGGCGGAAAATAAAAAACCGTGATCGCAAAATGGTGCTTTTTAAAATTGCGACATATGGTACGTTTATTCACTGTTTTTTTTTTTCCCCATAATTTTAAAGTAATGATATTCAGCTTTGAAGCAATTTCAGTTAGAAATAATACCACTTATGTAAAAAATTAGTTTTCGGCGGCTGTTTAGAGAGACTTTTACTTGATTGATAAACTGGACATTTTAAAAATCTCGCATTGGGCATGTTTATGAACGTGCAATGAATTTTTAATAATCCTTAATTAATTTTTAATAATCATTTAATTTTTTTAGCACATAAATCACAGACACTCTACTCTCAAACAATGTTGGTTTAGAATGGAAATATTTATTTTAACCTATTGAGAGAAATTATTTTACGAGAGTCCCTTTCTTTACACAACGAACAATTTTCAGTTCTTAAACTGCTGTTTGAACAACACTTACTAATGAAATATTATCACTATTTTAAATAAAAGAGTTGATTATTTTTCGAACCATACCTATTTCATACAAAAAGAAATTCAATTTTAACTTATCGATAAAACACTACATTTGACATATATTTTCTGGTTATTTTCTTGATAAAAAAACTCTTTTACATTTCCGTTTATTAATATTTTCGCATAAAACTCATATCCTCTACAGATTTAACTGAGGTTTCATAGATTTCATTACCTTATCTTCATAAATTAAGTCGTTAGTTAAATTTACATTAGAATTCATCCTCTTAACAAGGGTACAATAAAAGAGCTCTAGACTGTACTACTTACTGAAAAATTTCAATATTTATTGATTTTTTAAAATTGTAAATTTTTGATTGTTTATTTATACTTTTTTTATATTGGGATATTACGATGGGACACAATTCTTAAATAATTTCTTTCTTTTGCATCATAAAAAAATTACATATACATTTGACTTTGTTGCATATCGTGTGGATTTCTTTCAATTTTTTTTCTATGCTTCCTTTTTCAAACTATATCAGTTTCAAAAATTTTTCTAATTTTAAATTATGAAAAAAAAATTTTGATGGTAAAAATATAATTCTTCAGGTTATTTTTCGCAGGAAAAAAAACTCGTTTACTTTTCCGTTTATTAATATTTTCGTCTCAAAATCGTATAATATACAGATTTGTATGAGATATCGTTGATTTCGAAATTGCATCGTTTTATCTGTATAAAATAAATAGTTAGTTTAAATTTTTCATGTCACCTACCGAGCGTCATTAACAAGCAATTTTAGTTATTTTGTATTAGGAACGAACTATAACTGGTAGCTCATTATTGTTATTTAATGCAAAATAGTTTTAGACGTGACATGATTTTTAAAATTAAGAATTCAGAGGCTTAAACCCGATCTTATCTCCTGGTGAAGCACAGCAAGAGTGCTTTTGTCGATATCAATTACTGAAAAAAACTTATAATTTTTTTATAATTCCTTGGATTTCTTAGATTTATTCTTGGAGTTTTTGTTATAATGATCAGCATATCTATTACTTTTCGACTTGTTGAAATCTTTAAAAACCTTACCATCTTTTGTTAACGTGACAAAAATACAAATATATTATTTATTAATCTACTCTGTTTATCAGAGGAACAAATCAGTTTTATTATTCGCTGTTTATTGTCTGTAGAAAGTAAAAGCATATTTACATTTTGACGGATTTCAAAATGTTAAAGTTATGTGAGTATTTTATGTTTTTTGACTTAATATAAATTAAGATTATTAGCCCCAGAATATATCCTTTTAAGTAATTAAAAAAAACCTCCTCATCTACTTTAGTAGGAAACAAGAAATATTTTTTCCACAAACAAAGTGATTTTGGAAGATTGTAATCTGTAAAAATTAATTTATTTAAAATAAAATGTCATATATTTTATTAAATATTTATAAATCCTTGATTTTAGAACTTTATATTTCAAAACTATTACACATTAAAAAAAAAACACAGTTTTGTGCTTTAAAAAGCATGACGGTTTCGAGTAATTGCATATTTCTAATATGTAGTATTTGTATAGTTCTGTTGTGTTTTATTGCTTTCTGTGTGGAAAATTGGCAAGCTGCCAAGTTGACTGGATTCAAACAGAGTGACGTAATAGGAAAGTAAAGGTTATTTCGGAGGAATTTTGATTTTTAATAATTAATTTTTATAATTAAATTTTTAACAACATCAAAATAAAATATAGATAATAAAGATTCCACAATAACTATTAAACTTTTTCCGTTCAAAGCAACTTTGCGCCGGATATATCTGAGTAGCACCACTAACAGATAATCGATTCGTCCATTTCCGCTTTTAAATGGGATATTTACCTTTTTCCACAATTCTTGTTCGAACTATAGTTACTTGAAAGATTAGTTTTAACTGTTTTCAATCTAAAGAATGATTTTCCCTTATTGATACGACCACCAAGATCCCCTGATCTTAAGCCATGGGATTTCTTTCTATAGGGTTATATTAAAGATAATGTTTATAAACAACCAATGCCGAAATTACTCAAAGAACATGAAGAATGCATTAGTGTTACATTAATAAATGTTGTAGTATAGAATTGCAATACTGTTACATAGAATCACAAAATGTGTAACAAACTTGAGTACAGATTAGCTGTCTGCTGCCGCGTTGTCGAAGGTTCGCATGTCAAACATTTAGAACTAAAAGAAAAAACCCTAAGGTCTTTGGAATGTTTTTCTTTACTTTCATGTGTCGCTGATTAAATTATGTGTAATAAATTGTTGTGAAAATATAAATTTTAAAAAACTTGCCATGCATTTGTTGACTACTTTTAATGCTGTCATTAACGATAGATGGCGCAGCCAACGCTGACGTCGTAGATGACGCAATCGCGCTGAGTGTATAACTAACTATATGTTACTGGGCTAACAGAGTAGAGAAAGCAATGTAAACAATCTTGAAGGTGGTTCTTAAGAGAAATGTTTGTTGATAGTAAAATAAAGTATATTATTAATTTTAAAATGTAATAATTAGTAGTAGTATGTTTTTAAGATATTTCAGAAGTGGGATAATTATACCTGAATCAAAAAGTATTTTGTGCCAAAGTATACAAGTGCGAAAATAATTGGACTACGGTTTCAAGGAATAAAAGGTAAATGATTTCCTTCCTATTTTGAAGTTTAAAGTATATATATTTTTTTAAATGCAAAAGTATTTCAAGTTTATTTTTTTAAATATACATATAAAAATATCTCTCCTTGGAAAAGGTTGAAAAAGTGATCTCAAAGAATTGGTAACTGAAATCGGTGAAACGATTGCACCGGAAGCCGTTATAGTTAATAGAGAAAATTATGACGAAGAATTTGTTAAACAAGTTTTCGAAATAATAATCGAGGAAAGAATTAAAAGAGATGAAAATTAAACGATTGAAAAAGGAAATGAAAAGCTAAGACAGATAGGAATTGAGGAATGGGAAAAGCAAAGAACTTTTGAATTGGAGAAATTAAAGCTCCAAAGCAAAAATAAAGTTATTTTCTAAATGCCAATTGAATGTGATATTAATGCTCCAGAAGTAAGCAAATCACTAAAAAATTTAAGAAATCTCTTACAGAGATTTAATCCGGAGGAAGGAGATATATCTTCATTTTTAATTTTATTTGAACGGCAGGCAAAACGACTAGGGATAAAAGAAAAAGATTTTATGTTTCATTTGTTACAACTGTTACCCTTAGAAATTACCCAATTAAAATTGGAGAATATGTATTTGTTAAGAGTTTATTGTTAAAGAGGTTTGAGTTAAGCCCTGAAAATTTTCGCCACAAATTTATCCATTACGTTAGGGATTCTACAGGTACGTAGACAGATTTCGCTTTTGAATTAAGTAATTATTTTAACGAATGTCTGAAGGGATTAAAAATTAATTATTTCGATTCCTTAAAAGAATTAATTATAACAGATCAGTGGAAAAAACGTGTTCCAAATTTTATGCGAGAACATTTTATTGATACATGGCCTAAATATGTAAATGCAAATGAGTTGGCAGAATTATTAGAAGAATGCGAAAATATTCGGAATGAAATAAATAATGGGTAATAAATTTGGACGTCATTGCAATGATTCAAAAAACAATTATTGGCGATTATCGAAGTATCATAAAAGTGGATTAGAGTCTACTAAATTGAAAAACAGAAATGCTGTGATAATTCATGAATTTAATGAAAAAGAAAATTCGCCTAAATATAACAACCGTAAAGTATTTCATGAAAATGGTGAACCCAAATGTTTTTCGTATAACCTTTTTGGTCATGTTTCAAAAGATTGGCCAAGACCTTGTACTTTATGTGGTTCAAAGGGCCATGCAAAAAAATACTGCTCAAAGAATAAAAAAGAAATTAGCTTAAGCGTGTGCGACCTTGAATCGTCCGTAACCGTTGACAAGTATTTGAGAAATGCTACAATTAATAATCGCACTGTCAGCTGTTTGCAGGACACTGGTGTTTCTTCTTGTTTATTAAAAGAATCACTTGCAGTGAGTCTAGGAATTAGTAGGACGCCTTGTAAAAAAGATCTTTATTCCTTTGGGAATCAAAAGTGCCTAGTTTTAGGTGAAGTAATGAGAAAAGATATTGTTTTAATTGTTCCAGATTCGGCTCAACCACTTGATTTTTTTAGTCTGGCGCACCTTTTTAGATTTGCCACATATTACGTATGATGGGTGGGCGATGTTTTGCATATCGGTTATGCAACAGATTAGCCATTTATCGGATTAAACTGCATCGAAGAAACGCCATGGATTAAATTGCAAGTGGAGGAAACTACGAAAATAATAAATAACGGCATAAATTTTGTAAAGGCGAAAACTGAACAAGTAAATAATGGGTTAATTAGAATGCAGGGAAATGAAAGAAATCCTGATTCTTTCACACCAGTTGAAACTAGACAATTAGAAAGAATGATATTTGGATTAACTAACGCACCAACAGAATTCCAATGGCTAATGTACCATGGTTTAGGATGCTTATGGAGCAAAGATATTTTATGTTATCTTGACGACATCCTTGTGCATGCCAATAGTTGGGAAGAAATGATAAAAAAATTTCGTAAGGTATTCGAGGCTTTACGAGAAGCTAATTTAACTTTAAAATTATATAAACGCGAGTTTGCAAAAATTGAAGCAGAATTTTTAGGCTTCATTATTAATAAGTATAGAATGAAACCAGGCTCAAGAAAGGAGGAAGTAATTTCTAAATTTCCTCAACCAACAAATTTGCATGAAGTCAGGTGTTTTCTCGGCTTAACAAGTTTTTTTATGAGATTTATTCAAAATTGTGCCATAAAAGCAAAACCGAGAGCTAATTAAGAAGAACGAATATTTTAAATGTGAAGAAAAAGAAAAGCAATTTTTCGATGTTTTGAAAAGTGAATTGGTTCGCCAACCTATTTTGGTTCTCCAGATGCTAAAACCGAAATGCATACCGATGCAAGTGCGGAAGGCATCACTGGAATGCTGCTTCAAGTTGGAAATGATAATAAGTGGAACCTAGTTTACTGCATTAGCAAGAAATTGATGAAGCTGAAAAGAATTATCATTCAAGTAAATTGGAGTTGATGGCTATTGTATTGACATTAGAAAGATTGAGACAATTTCTATTGTTAATACGTTTTTCAGTTGTCACTGATTGCCAATCAGTAATTTATATGAATGTCAGAAAAATCATGCAATCTTCAGATCGCAGAATGAAGTATGCTTTTTCAAGAATATGATTTTGAAGTTCACCACAGACCGGGCATAAAAATGATGCATGTTGACGCAATGAGTCGAGCTCAGTTTCGGAATCAGAAGATACTATAACAAACCTCATAATGAAGAAATTTGAAGTATGCCTAACACTAAGTGAAGATGAACAAGTTTTGATCACTCAACATGTTGATAAAGATTTAAAAAAATAATTGACATTTTTAAGATTGAAGAACACGAAAGAATGTTTGAGGAAAAGCAAAAATTCATAAATTATGTCTTTAAACGAAATCAAGTATATAGGAGAATCGAAAGAAAAGATAAACTTCTGTATGCGATCCCAAGAAGTGTTAAAAAAAGTACGGCTATCAAATTTCACGATCTTATGGAACATTTTTCTGTTGATAGGACAGTTAGAAAAAAAAAAAGGAGATGTACTGGTTTCCGTACATGAAGCGTTACTTACGGAAATATATAGCAATGTGTTTCTAATGCCTAGTCAACCAGACTCCAGGTGGAAAACAACAAGGATATCTACACCCAATTAATTCTGGAAAAAGACCCTTTTCAATTGTTCACATGGACCATTTATGACATTTCGTGAAAAGTACTCGAGGAAATCAAGATTTACTAATTATATTTAACAATTTCGCCAGACTTCATTCCAGTCAAAAACACTGCCTCCCAACACACATTTTAAAACCTTTGAAAAATTTTATTAATTATTTTGGATTACCTGACAGAATCATAAGTGACAGAGGCTCGTGTTGCACATCACACCAATTTGAAAAGTACTGTCATATGATAACGAAAAAAAAAAAAAAAAAACCTCAATTTCTACTCAACATCCTATGGGCAATGGAATGGTAGAACGAATCAATGGAACAGTCCTCTCCACAATAACTATGTCCATGTGTGGTTCACGTCATAAGGATTGGGATTTACGAATAAAATAAACAAAAGAAAATTTGAATAATATAGTCAACAAAATCACAGATAAAACGCCATTTGAAATTCTTGGTTATTCACCGAAATTTATGATGGAATCTTTCGAAAAGTTGCACAGGAAAGCATCGATGATCCAAAAGAAGTTCAATAAATAAGTGCATAGTGTAATCGAAACGAAACTATCATAAAATGAAGGAGCACTACGACAAGAAAAAATGCCGAACAATTACTTTTGAGCCGGGAGAAATAGTAGTTGTTCGACGTCCATCAAAATCAATAGGAGAATTCAACCAAAATATAGAGAGCCCTTAATTGTAACTGAGGTTCTCCCCAACGATATTTACCAAGTGTTTCAGCTGGAAGAAAAAGAACGAGTCAGATTCTACACTCATGTCCAAAATTATCTTTACATGCATAAATTCACGGATTTCTCAGGAACTGTGAACTATAATTTTATGAATTTGTCTGGAATTATACATAACATGACACATGAATGCAAAAAATAAAATTCAAGAGCATTGCATATGGTATATAATTGTAACATTAAACAATAAAATATGACAAAGAGAGTTCAGAAAAAAAGGAATACCTCAGAAAAAAAATGAAGCCTTACGAATTTAATATGGAATGCGATCTCCCCTGACTTGTATACACATATCACAATGTGTTTTCATCCTGGCAATAAAGTTGTTAACCACAGTTTGGGAATTAAGCTCCCCTCTTTCAGCAATGCCATCTTTAGAGCTTTTACATCTCTAGGAGGAGGAAGTTTACGTGCAATTGCTCTTCCAAGGTAGTCCCGTAATTCTCTATCGGGTTGAGATCAGCTAGCCACGATATTCGCTGAATGTTTTCACTTTAAAGGAATTCGTCAACGAGGTTTGCTCGATGTGGACTAGCGTTATCGTCCATAAATAAAAAGTCAGATCCATGTGTATCTCTCAAAAAGTCTTACATAAGGCTCTAAAACCTCATCCCGATATCTCTGGGCGGTCACAGATCCACTGTTGAAAACGTGTAGCGTCCCATCATCGATCATTATTCCTCCCCATACCATCACACATCCACTAAACGTTCACGTTCCATAATATTCGAGGGATAATTTTTTGTCCCCGACTTCCTCCAGATGTAAACACATTTAGAATCACCTGTAAAACTATACCTCCACTCATCTGCAAAGAGAATATAGGACCAATGGTGTACACTCCAGTTCTGATGTTTTTTGTATCAATTAATGTGGTCTGCCTTTTGCTGTAAAGACAGGGAAACACATATCCTTGGCTTTTTGGCATAAAGGCCTTTTTCATTCAGTCTGTTGTATACGGTTTATCGTGATACAGCAGTTCCAATGGTGACTGCAAGCTCTGAATTTAACTAGTGAACAGTAGACTTCCTTTTACGACGAGCAATTGTCATTCGTTTACGACCTTTGTTTAGGCCTTCTTGCAACAATTCCATCGTTTTGAAATTGTTTTCATAAGGTAGAAACTGTCGGTCTTGAAATATTCAGTCATCTGGATGCTTCAGTGGTTGGTTGTCTTGCTTCCAAGCGGCCTGTGAGTCGCCACTTCAAAATGCTGTTGCAAAACGTCAGATGCTGTATAATTCATCTTGAAGTCCTTTGTTATACAAAGGCATATGAGTGACAGTTTTTAGTTTTTTTTTAAGCCCAAGTTTTTAGAGTTGCAACAAGTGGTATGCCACAATGCTATCAAATTTTGACACTGCAATTTAAACCCAACGTCTCCTCTTCTAAAAGTGGCATCTGGAGGAAGTAGCATCTGCCTCTAAACAGAACGGAAGAATTTTTCAGATTATGTAGATGCTCCTTCTTGGATTAGAAACGAAACCTTCCGGCTCTAAACAGAGCGAAAGAGTGTCCCATGTTATTACAGAAAATAAATTCTGTAAAAAAGTAATCATGCATGTTCAATAGCATAAAATTGTATAGATATTTATACTGTAAAGCTCTTCAGGATGCTGGTAATCAGGAAATATTTGTAATATTATTTTTTACTTTGTAACTATACGTAATTTTTACTATTTTCAACTATATAAAAAATGCATTTCACAAATTTACTTCAAGTTGTTAATTTTCACACAGTCATCCTATCCACAGTTTCACGAGGAGGCTATGCTAAATTTTTTCTTATATTTATCACGGTAGTAAAAAATATCAAGGCAACATTTGCACCAAATAATTCCCCCCTCCCTTTTTTTTTTAAATTGAATTTATTTGTTTCTGGATTGAAATATTTTATAATAAAATTTATATAATTTTAAATAGTTTGTTTATTTATTATACTACTGTACAAACATTGGTAAGATAAGTGAAAAAAATTAAAATTTGTGTTGAAATTTCAATTAACAGCTTTAAAATTGCTTTGATTGTAAAATTTGCATATGCACTGTTTGAATAGCAGGGGAATTGAAATATTAATAATAAGCTTTCATATTCTTCATTTTATTTGCACTATATAAATTTAAAATATTCAAATTTGATAAAAATTATAGCGTGATGAAAAAAATAAAATAATCTAATTAACGCAGACGAATTTTGAAAAATGCAAGTTTGCCAATTACAAGTTCGCCTTAAGAGATTTTTGATTCCGCTTCCAAAACATAAAAGAAAGAATCCGTATAAAAAATGTTCCGTAAATCTTAAGGGATTTATCTCAACCATTCTTTGAGAAGACGGACCTCTTCAGCCGCAAATCACGACTTCTTAAATTTAGTCTTCTGAATGTCGAATTCAAATGAGATCAGAAAAGTCTATTCGGCAAGTGCGGTTCTGGTTCTTTTTTTTTTTTTTCTCTTAAGAAACGGGCAATCGTTAAAAGCAAAAAAGTGAGTCATTCCAGCAGGTGCCGCGAGGTAAGAAGACATCATGAGGGGACTTCATCTTGGAAACTTATTTCCGTCAATTAACCTTCACGGATAAACGCGGATGGTCACACGCCTACCAATTCTAAATACCCGCGTCATCCATAACTGCACGTTCTTAAACAAAGGATCAATTCTGGCTGGACCCTCCCATCCCGTGATGGTTTTTACGATGCACAAATACTTATGTGCACAGAAAAAAAAAAAGGTCAATTACTCATTCCAAGTCCAATAGCCATTTTCCAAAATATTTCGCACTGGTATTTCTGTTGACTGACTCGACGAGGCAACAAAAACATATAAGCATCGGTCATCAAGAAGTTGACGTTAATGGCTGATATTATTCTTGGCTTTCTCGGAATACTTTCGCAACCTTACTTTTTTTCTGAGGAAATGCAATGGCATGGAATTCCAGGCTTTGAAATAACATAGTTTTTCGGGGAAAATTGTAAGGGCTGTTTTTGTGTCGGATTTGTTGCTAGTTCGTTCACTCAATTAAAATTAAATCAATATATAAGTGGTGGAAATTTCTTAACCTCAAAAATCTGTTGTCCAATGCGCGACGCAATTGTTTAATGAATATAGGATCATTCTAATCCACACTTCTGACAGACATTTTACCTCGACATCTTGAATGGAATTTGACATAGAAGTGATCTACGTATGGAACAGAGATATTTAAACTTTTATTTTATTCTACAAATCTCTTTTGTCAACCTTACACTCTTTTTCGGAATAATATTTTCAATTATATTAAAAACAACTTATGATACACTAATAATCAGCGAGTTTCTTCTTAGGTACACAAAATAAAAACTATATACAATATGAACTACTGAATGATGCTAATTACATCATTGTAGAATTTCCATTGTGGATACTAACGTTTCTCTTGCATGAAATTCCTTTGTGATAGAAAACAATATATTATCTGTATTGGTAAGTACAAATATATTTAACAGCACTGAAAGTCACTGATTATATTCTTAAGAAAAAGGTTTGATTTACAGTAACAATAAAGATAATGAAGTTTTTTCATTTACATTGAGAAACACTCTAAACCAAGCCTCGGATTCCTAAGAGCTCAACTGGTTAAGAACTCATAATATGAAATAATCCATAATAAACCTTGATTTAAGAATCCATAATATTGAATCCATAATAACCTTTCATTTAAGAACCCATAATAACTTTTCATTTAAGAACCCATAATAACCATTTAAGAACCCATAATAACTTTTCATTTAAGAACCCATAATAACCATTTAAGAACCCATAATAACCTTTCATTTAAAAGCTCTTAATAACCTTTCATTTAAGAACTCATAACGTGGAATCCATAATAATCTTTCATTTAAGAACCCATAACATGAAATCCATAATAACCTTTCATTTAAGAACCCATAACATGAAATCCATAATAACCATTCATTTAAGAACCCATAACATGAAATCCATAATAACCTTTCATTTAAGAACCCATAACATGAAATCCATAATAACCTTTCATTTAAGAACCCATAACATGAAATCCATAATAACCTTTCATTTAAGAACCCATAATATGGAATACGAGAAATGCAAGACTTTATTTAAATATAAAAAAAGGCGTTTTGAAAATGCAACAATGCACAACAGTGGCAAACAAAAATGCACCACCTTAGATGCAGTAATATTGAGCTGATTTTTTTAATAACAAAATTTAAATGGAAATGATGATTTCTTTTTAAACATAAATGACATTTTAAATTACTACATTACAATTTGTGAATGCAAAAGTCGGAAATTAACGAATTTTATCCATGAATTTTATCCACAATTATTCTGTCACTTCTTCCTAGAACGTTCAACAAAAATGGAATATTATAACTATACTTAGCTATTCATTAAATAAATTATAATCCCATAATTTATCTCAGCGCCAATCATAATTAATCTCAACTAACAAACACAACAACCTTCGCACCGATTACAATTCTCCTCTCAACTGTTATTGTCTTTTTTTTCCCCTCTGGACAATACTTTCTTCCTGGCGTCATAATGCTGTTTTATTTCTGGTGGTGTGATCACTGAAAAATTCTTCTTCCGCAATTATAAATATAGTGCGGGTATTTATATGTAAAGCGCGTTTCTCTGTTCTAAAAGAACAAAAAGTTGTGGACATCGTATCACGGCCTTTTCGTATTAGAGTTGGCGATACATCGCCCCTTGGCACCTTTTTCTGTTACGAAGCGATTCTGAACATTCCTAGAAATTCTTCTTCTCAAGCCATAACATTTAACTGTGGGCTTACTAAAGATAAAAAAGATACAACAGACAAGTTAGTTTTTTTATAACTCTGTAATTTTGTAGGAAAAAGTTCATATAAATAAATATTTTTTAATCAATTTGGACAGGAAATTTATTAACAGAATATAAATGCCAACTATTTAAAAAAATTAAATTTACATTCTTTTAAAGTTAAAAATAAAAAAAATGAGCCATTTCTGTTGAAATCTAGAATACTGTACCCTGAGAAAGTCGCCAATCTTGCAACCCGGAATAGTTCGCCAATCTTTCGCCAGTTTCTTTAGGGTTACAATACTCTAGAAGAATTCTTAACTTCTTCTTTTGATTTTAATAATGACTACTTATTTAGGAAAAAATTTTGAAACCTGTACCCTTTGTGCTAAATACATCGCCAGATTGCCAAATCGCCTAAGTAAGTATAGTAATGAATGGAGTCATTTGAGATTAGGCCAAAATCCTTCACTAGGATATCAAATCGCAAAGTAAACAAACAAAATGGCTGCCGAAGTTCGGTATCATCGTAAACGCTATTTCGCCAAAATTCCTGGTCAAACAGTGCTATTACACCAAAATTCCTCGTCAAACAGTGCTATTACGCCAACATTAGTAGTCAAGTAGCTAACACATCAGTTTATTCCTGAAAGTGCTTTTAAGCCAAAGTTTATTGCTTTAACGCCAAATATTATCACTATCCTGCCAAAATTTTAATCCTTGAAATGCTTTATCGTCAACATTTATCGCTTTTTATTATTTTGTTTTTTGAAGTACTTTTACGCCAAAAGTTAACGCTTTATTGCGAAATTTTAAAGTTAATCTCTGGAATACGTTTGCGCCAAATGTTATCGCATGTACGCCAAAATTTAGCACTATTATGACAAAAAAAATATCTCTAAATTGCCTTTACGCCCATTTATATCGCTTTATATCCAAAATTTTACTACTATTATGGCAAAATTTTAATGTTTCCTTTTTACGCTAGATATTGCCGCTTTAACGCCAAAATATATCATTATTTTGCCAAAATTTTATTCCTAAATTGTTTTTACACCAAATTATTATGTGGAATTATGTTTTGCTAACTCACATAAATGTATCATTTAGATAATTGCTGTTACGATAAAATTACGCCAAAATTATTCGGTACTATGCCATTTTTTTTTTATTATTATTATTATGCAAAAAAATATTTCATGTTGTTTACGATACTGAATTCGAATAATGAAACAAAATTATTTAAAAAAAAGAAAAGAAACCAAAGAATAACTTACATTTTATTCTGATGTATCCTTTTTTGGAGACGAAAATGATATTTCTATTGCCTTACTAAAACTTGCCCGTGCCTATCCTTATCAAATGAAAGAAGGAAACAGAAAGAAAAACATCGCTCGAACGGCCTTTTTCTACTGTAAGCTAAAATTAAAAAGTTGCATTTTCCGCGCGAATTCAAATAAAGGTTGCCACAAATCCTTAACTTTGTCAACAGCATTAAAAAGAAACATTCGCTTGACGTTTTCGCATTGAAGTAACGTTCTAAAAATAAAAAATAACATTTATTCGCACAAATTCAAATAACGGCTGTTATAAAACCTTAATTATTTCAACAGCATTAAAGAGAAAATAATTATTTGTTGATGAAATATAAGTAATTAATAAATTTTAAAAAAATCGTTTTTCTTGTTTGTTTCGTATTTTCATGAGTGGCATACGTTGTAAGAAAAATCTCAGAATAATCAATATTTTATCTGAATAAATATTTAAAAGAATATATATTTATCTTCTTTATTTACTATAACTAAAATATTCTGCAAATAACTATCAAAGTAGAAATAAGCAGTCATTATAGTGTTCGGGAAAAGAAGTTAAGAATTCCTCTAGAGTATTGTAACCCGAAAGAAATTGGCGGAAGATGCCGGGTTGCAAGATTGGCGTCTTTCTCAGGAGTACAGTATTCTAAAATTTCAATCCTTATTTCTACTTTGATAGTTATTTCTAGAATTTTTAAATTATATTTTTATTAGGGCATATTTGATAAATATTTAAAAGAATATATAATTATCTTCTTTATTTACTATAAATATATATTCTTTTAAATATTTATTCAGATAAAATATTGATTATTCGGCGATTGTTCTTATAACGTATGCTTACAGTATATGATACAGAACATAAAAAATTATTATTAACAAACTTACATTATTATTGTTTCAATAAAACAGTAATTTACGTGTGATCAGTTTTGTGCATTTTCTTATACATCTACTGTCCATATTCTGTGTCTTGACTTACAATAAAATATTTTTATTACTATATTAATGAAATCATAGGTGGGAAATAGTAAAAAAAAAATTGTAAGCCATTAATATTTATATCTATGGAATTATCTGTGTTAATAAGAAATAACTAAATAAAGAACAATGGAAAAACTATTAACCAGCTCTTAATTGCATATTGATGTATTCTTACAAAGTTATTGCTTTTGATATTTAATTTAATTTAATATTTGACAATTTATCGTATTATTCTTCGTTATTTTAATTTTCTATATATAATATAATGCGAAATTTACTATAGTTGATTTTAATAAAAAAATTGCAATTTTAAGTTTCAGCATATCTTATTTACAACATCGTTATTTCTTATGTTTTAAGAATTAAGTAGATATATATATATATATATATGCATGCTTAAAAGAGCTCACATTTTACAATTCCTTCTATTAGCTCACACTCTGCCTATATATATCTTGTTCAAATTTTCAATCGTTCATAAAATACTTTTTATTCATCCACTCATGTACAAATACATTTTCTTTTTGAACTTGTAGTGGATGACACTGGATGTTAATATTTTTTTTAAAATATTAATTCATTCATTAAATTTAATTTATTAATTGTAGTCTTTTTTAGATTTAAGTTGCATATATCTACCAATAGATGGCACCAGGTAAACTTAAAAAAATTAATGAAAATTATTTATAAAGAACTTTCTGCAATATAGTGAAAAAAAAGTAGGAATTGACTTATTTTTTTTTTTTTTTTATTACTTGTTTATTATATCTTTCTGTTTATTCGCTTAAAAAAGGGATGATTTTTTTTTTCTGAAAAGGGAGCAGTAGGACATATAATTTGGGAACCACTGTTTAAACTATTGTTCATTCGATTCACGAATATGTGCTGTTCACATTAAAGGAGTGACACGTTTCTAGGAAACAGTTCATACTAACAATAAATGATTTATTACATAAGGTAATAAATGAATAAAAACAAATCCAAATAAATGAAAACAACCAATCAACCAAAATAAATGAAAACAAATCCTTTTCTTTAACATTTGAGTAAAACTGTAGGAAGTAAAAAAAAAACTATTAAAATTTAAATAAGAAATAAATAAAACTATATCAAATCTGCAGTCTCTAAATTAAAACGGTATTTATATTAACGCATTACTAATTATACATACCGCTGCCCATTCAAAATGCAACACCGAGAAAGACAAGAGATGTCAAAGCCAAATAGGAAGGAAATAATAAGGAAATTCCAGGAAATAATAAATACACAAATAGTAGTGTCAATGTTAATTTGATTTGAAATACATTCACCTTTGAGGCGAGGAAGACGAGAAGTTCAATGATGAGCGTTGCTTCCACGACTGTCAATAACCGCTGCTGCACGTGAAGGCGTTGAGTGGAAGAGGCTTTGGATGGGCTACTGGGGAATCCGCACGTAGCCATCTGGTGTACGTGTCGGATTGGGCGTTCTTCAATGAGCAAACAGCAATGAAACCTCGGTGTTCGACAGATCAAGAGAAAGAGCAGGCCAGTGTAACAGTGCAATAGGGTGAGCTAAGAAGAAAGCTTGGTTGGAACATATAGTTAAGCATTGGCCTGTTGAAACACAAACAAGATCTTGAGGTAAGGAAGGAGAACAGACTGCAAACTTCAGAGATACAGCGTTGGCTGGTAAGTGCGCCAACAATGCGTACTGGGGGGGAAGCAGTGCAGGAATTGAACCCAATGCCATACCACACCATAACATCGGGTGCAGAACCAGTATGACGATGCCTAACTCAACAGTTTGAGCACCCTCTCTCCACTGTGTCGCCAAACTCTAATCCGACCATCGTGGTACTACTAATGCATGTTCGTCGGAAACACGTCTTGCCATTTGGATGCCCATCTCATCCTTTTAGTGCACCATTGCAAACGCCCGTGATTTAAAATTAAAAGGTAGGCGAAGAAATAGACGACAGCCCATCATACTGTAAAAGACGTCGAATTGTTTGTGCGGACTCCGATTGTCGTGTTACAGACTCTATTTGGTGTGATATGGTTGTGAATTTGGCGGTGCACTCTATTACTGCTATTTGCACAATATGCTTATCTTCGCGTGGAGTGTGTGCTAGGAGATGGTTGGAGGCGGAGTTGTGTGCATCCGCCGATTCCAAATTCGTCCTTTTGCTTGAGCTATGACCGACACTATGATGGCCGATTACTTGAAAGATAATACACAATCTCTGTATGCAACTGTTCTGCCTCGGTCAAACTCAGTAACATGCTCGAGTTTTTCTACAAGGCTGTAGAAAAACTGAATGAAGCTATGCACACAAAAAATCGCAGAAAACGGCAATCTTTTTTTTTTTTTTTTTCAATTCCTTCTATTAGCTCACACTCTCCCTATATATATCTTGTTGAAATTTTCGATCGTTCATAAAATACTTTTTATTCATCCACTCAACTTCAAATACATTTTTTTTTTAACTTGTAGTGGATGACACTGGATGCTAAGACAGATTTTTCAAATATTAATTCAGTAATTAAATTTAATTAATTAATTTTAGCTTTTTTCACATTAAAGTTGCATATACCTACCAATAGATGGCGCCCGATAAATTTTAAATAATGAATGAAAATTATTTATAAAGGACTTTCCGCATTATAGTGAAAAAGAAGTAGGAATTGACTTCAATTTTTTTTTTATTACTTGTCTTATATACAGATTGTAATGGGCGCTGCAGTCTCCCATGATGTACACGTGTGCTGAAATCGTAATCCGTTGCATGTTCCATGGCGGTATACATGCACATGATGCAAATTTCATACCGTTTGGTTATTTCCTCATGGTGTTACATTCTGGACGGTCAACAGCGTAGTTTCACTTGTACAGCATTAGAATCATCGGAGTATTCGTATTCGCGAAAAAAGAAAAAAAAACTACAGCATTAAAATGCTGGTTTTGAAATGCCTTTTTGAACATATCTAAGCTTAGAAAAAAAAATTTCGACTGAGTAATACCAGTTATTATTATCAATATATAAGAATTCTTATTATTTTAATTATATTTGTTCGATAGCTCGATCACACACAAATAATAATCGACACACACACGAATAACACGAAGTGGGCTGTATTAATTAATCTCCTTTATTTAGGCAGCCATCACACTCGAGGATGGACTGACCACACAACCTCTCTCGGGGGTTACACTTATTGAACTCCTTTATTTAGGCAGCCATCACACCCGAGGATGGACTAGCCACACGACCTTTCTCTTTGGTCACAGTTGTTCAACACCCCTTTCTTACATTCCTTTCTCTCTCGTCATCTCACCCCCTGCCAGACACTCCCACAGACAGGATGTTTACGGGACATAGGGCGTTGACTTCCCCTATCCACGGGGACATGGGTTTCGACGCGACAATATTAATTAATTAAAAAAAGACCATCTCAGTTCATTAATATATAAAATTAAACGAGAAAATTGTTTGCATAGATATTTACATTTACTATCATCTAAATCCGTATTAGCAATAATACTATTGAAGGATTTCAAAATAAAACTCAACATGCATGTATAAAAAATTTATAGATGATGTTTTAAATTATGCAAAAATATTCTAGGCGTGGCATTACATCGTTTTATAAGCTTTCATTTAAGAAAATTTCCATAGTCTTATGCTATCAATATTTTTTGAAAAAATTAAAAAAAAAAAAAATTTGTACCAAAAAAAATTCAATATTTTGTTTTCCATAAAACCCTATTGTGATACATCTCACATAAAAAAATTCATACAAGTTGCTAAACAGTAGAGTTTGATTTATCTTAATAAGAAAAAAATCTATGAAGATTTGAATGTATGCTGTTCGTGCGATTTTGAAAGAGTATCACACAGTTATATTTTCAAAAACGGCTGCAGATTATACGATCGTGCTACAGTAAACGACGAAACTGGTTAGCAACGTATAGCTATAAAAATATCTCTTGGTTAATAACTTAAGCAGCATAAAGAATACGGCAGCCATCTTTTAATAGAAACTTCAGATGGACACAAATTGGTAAAGGATATTTTGACAACTGCCTGTGATCTTATTAACTCGAAGTAGAGGAAGAAAACGTTGAAGATACATGGCCAAGAATTGGTCACTAAAAGAACTTTTCAAGCAAAACAAATGTGAAGATTTCATCTGAAAATGAGAAAGAACAAAATACAGCTGGTGAAATGAAAAAAAAAAAAAAATGTTTTGGGCTTAGTGGGAGGAAGTTGAAGTATGACACAAACAAATCTGGGCTGTCATAGTGGCAGATCTATTTTAAGAAAAGTCCATGCACTTTTTTTTTAGAAATAGGAAAAGTAAACAACTCTACACGTGTTCTTTACAGGTCTCTTTGTCAAAAAAACTCAGCAATGTGGCCGAATATTATTCTGAGGATTGACAGCTAAAAACTGTTTTTTTAAACAGTTAATATTATTAATGCTGATTTGTTTTGAAGTAAATATAATAAATAAATGCTACTTCCCATATTTTTTATGACAATTTAAGTGAATTTCGTTTGCATTTTTAGTATTTACTATGAAACAGGAACAAATTTATAAATTTTCAATTAAGTCTTATGATGAATTACGCTTTGGAAAACGACGGTAATCCGGAAATGTATCACCGCCGTTAAGCAAGTCACCACTGTATTTCGGTATAATTCAGTTATTCTTTCTTATTCTATATGTAGGGTTTACCTTTGTGCACATTTCATGAAATTCTAAGATGACATGGTAATATTTGTATGAAAAGTTTGTTTACTTAACTTGAGACACTACAGAAAAAAAATGAGAGAACTGGTCACAAGAGATAGGGGGTAAAGTGAGGAAATTAAACATTTATTAATTGAAGGATGTTTTTGCTTGCACAAATTATGAACAGCAACATTTAACCCTCGTAAAAAAAAAAATCAATATCGGAAATTGTGACTAATTTGGTTGAAGAAGTTGTTGTGACTCATCCTCAGTGTCCTGCAGTGCGGGGATAGACATCCCAGGAGTAATCTACTCATGGATGGAGGGAAAGAAGAAACCTTCTGTTGTGATGGAGCACCCGTAGAGAAATCTGACTTGGCTCTGTGTCGCTGAAGAAGAAGGGCAGTGTCTTCCGGGAGGATCTTTAGGGGGAACTACCCCGCTTTTGCGTATCGTATGGAAGATAACCGAGAAAAATTCCACCAGGTAGTCCGAGTCACGAGGTAAGATGCCGAACAACAGAAACACCATCGAGACTCCTCGCTTTTGAAGCAGTGTTTAAACCTCAAACCTCATGCTCACCAGAGGCACAAGTTGCTACTGAGCCACGAATCGGCCCGGAAAAAGTTAATAACTATTAATATTACAATAATTATTAATAAACCAATTCAGTTGAATATTAAAACATGCAAAAAATAAAAAAATTAAAACAAACAGACATTCGCAAAAAGAATACAAATGAGGAAAATTTAAAAATTTTCTTTTTTATATTATAAATAAAATTCAAAGAATGTGTCCAATGGCATGTAAACTGAGAATTTTTTTTTTTTTTTTAAACTTTCAAGTAAGTTGAAAACGTTGATGTGCATGTTTTACATAATAATAAACCAAAGGCGCCATTATTCAATAAATTTTATTTATTTTACAAATTCAAATCCATTTTAATATATTTTTTCTTACAAATAAAAATATACATAATTTTTCAAAATAAATTCTTTCGATGGATTTGAAAAGCAGCACATGGATATCTTCTTCCTACAGCGGCAAATAAAACTTACAGAAGCACCCAATGCATTCACAGCTTGTACAGATGGGGATATCAGGTGGTTAACCGAAAATATCGTTCCTGAGCTTTCACCCATTTTTTCTTCCTCTTGTCAGTAGGCGTGGAACTGCAGGAAGTTTCAGCATGAGTACAACCCAATCCCGCTTTGCTTACCCAGGGTTGGATGCTTACCTGAAATAAAATAAAATAAATTCTTTTAAAATTTATAAAGTAGCAAAATAAATAATTGAAGAATCATTTTATACATAAATACGACACATCACTCAATAAGTTTTCGATGTGACAATATATAACAACACTGTTTACAGACCCATAAGATTTTTTGGATAATAGCATCCTTCAAACGATAGTCAAAATTTCATGACATTTTGATAATTAGTTTACAGGTTACAGTGGTTTTAGTGACCCCAGTTTTGCAATTTTCAAAACGATGGACAAAAAAGAATTTCATGTGTTGATTAAACATGTTTTTTTTATTTTTATTTATTTTTTTTTTTATTATTATTTTTTTTTTATGGTGAAAAATACTGTTGAAGCCAAACAATGGCTTGATAAGCGTCATGGAAACTCTGCACCAGAGAAATCAACTATTATTGGCTGGTTTGCTGAATTTAAAAGCGATCGTACAAAGCTGATGATGCTGAATTCTCTGGTTGTCCAAAATCGGGATTCGTTCTTCAAAACATAAAAAAAGTTCAGAAAATAATTTTTAAAGACCTTGAAGTGAAGTTGCGTGAGATAGATGACACCTTAAAGATATCAGAAGGTAGTGTGTTTGCAATTTTACACGAAAATTTGAGCATGCTTAAGTTGCTTTCGAAATGGTTGCAGCTCTTGTTCCTACCGGACCGAAAACAACAACGCTTCGACGATTCAGAGCGCTGTTCAGGCGAGATAAAAAGGATTTCTTGCGACGGTATGTGGCATGGATCCATTACTACACACCTGAAGCAAAATGACCGTCAGCTGAGTGGACAGCAGCCGGTGAAATCCGTCCAAAAGACCAAAAACACAAATATCAGCAGGCAAGGTTATGGTATCCGTATTTCTTGAGAAACTGACTATCTCCGACTATCTTGAGAAAGATAAAACTATCAATAGCGAATATTATATGTCATTATTGGATCGATTGAATGTAAATTAAGACAAAAAAGTGCTGTTTCACTAAGACAACGCCCGTGTCACAAGTCGATGAAAACGATGGTTAAATTGAATTAATCCCGCTTCGAATTGCTTCCCCACCCACCGTACTCTCCAGATCAGGCCCCCAGCAACTATTGGCTTTCGCAGACATTAAAAAGATGCTCCAGAAAAAGAAATTTGGCTCAAATGAAGAAGTGATTGCCGAAACCGAGGCCTGTTTTGAGAGCAAAGACAAATCGCTCTACAAAAAAGGCATCGAAAAATTAGAGGATAGTTGGAATAACTAGACCGGAGACTTATTGAGTGATGCGTTATACTTTTATGTATGTAAAGCATTTTATTAACACTATGATGATAAAAATTGTGCCAGCCTTCAATGCCCTAGATACACACCATGATAAAAATCCACAGAATTTGTCCTACATGCATCATTGAAGAAGCAACAACAACTGAACAGTCTCTGTGTCACTGTAATTTGAAATGGTGATAGAGAGAAGAAAAAAACATTGGTTTAATTCAATCGAGAAACTTCAGGAAAAGGTTGTTACACAAGTAAATCATGAAATTAAATTTTTGTAATGTAGCAGAAATATTAAATTAAATTTTTTTTTTTTATATCATCAGTGGCAAAATACCTGTTTTATCCGAAGGATTTTTCCGTCTACAGATTTAGCGTGCCCATCCCCAAATACAAGTAAGGTCTCTTAAATTAGGGGCATTAGTCAGAATGGGTGCTGCCGGCTAGCCATCATACTCAGGTAATAGATTTGATATGGAAAATAATTTTCACTTAAAATCTAATTAAAGTCATTTAAATTCTACTTTTCTTTATTTATTCTACTTTCTTTTATTTATTTCTTCTTTTAAGTTAAAAATCTTTCAAATACTCCTCACTCTCAATTAATGTACACAAAATTTATGCTCTGGATTATATAACTAAATGATTGAGAAGAAGGGGAAAAATTGATTTGCTATCCTTAGGGGAAGGAGAAAATAAAAGTGCCAGACAATGAGAAAATTACGTGATGTCTCTCGTTCGTTTAATTAACGAACGCCTTTCTTTTTAACCCTCAAATATTTTTTAAATTGTTTAATCTACCAGACACATCAATGATTTAAACAATCGACCGCGAGAAACGAAGCACTTAAATTAATTTCACAATCGAGCAAAGCAAAGTCGATTTCGCTGTTTGATCATTTAAAAAAAATGGAGGAGACCACTCAATGTAGGGAAGAAAGTTTTATAATTTTCAATATAAACTTTTATACGAAATGGATCGCGCAAGTTTAAAAGACTTTTGTTTTCTTAATTGCTCTAAGTAATAATCGATTTCAATGCAGAAGTATGCACTCAATAGATTCAAGAATGTAAGGAAAACAGAAATGTCTGCCTGCAGGTTACTTAATCAATGTTGTTTTATTTTTGCAATTATGAAGTTTTCGAGTGATGAGAGGAAATTTCGCTATTATTTTATCGATTACTTAACGATTGCTGGAAAATGTTTTCTTAATTTAGTAATTAAAACAAGAAAGTGGTTCAGAATAAATGCAACATTAAATTTATTACATGCATTTTTAGTACTAGATGAGGATTTTTTGAATAGGCTAGTCCAGATGGCATAGGCTCATCCTCTAAAATGATATAAATGTGCAGATGAAACAGGCTCAGTCTATAAAACGGTATAGGGGTAGGTAGATAAAACCGGCTGATCTTCTAAAAAGACTGAAAGGTGCAGATGAAACAGCTAACCCTCTACAACGTTATGGGGATAAACAAAGAAAGAGGCTCATCCTCTAAAATGGTTCTAATGTGCAGGTGAAACATTCTCTAAGACGGCATAAAGATAGGTAAATGAAAAGGCTCATCCTATAAAACGGTGTAAGATGTAGATGAAACAGGTTCATCCTCTAAGAAAGCTGAAAAGTGCAGATGAAACTAAAATATAGGCTCATCTTCCGGATAGTGTGGAGGTAAAACCAATCCTTTCTTATAATTTCAGGGGACAGAAGAATTTTTTGTATTCGTACAGAGTACTCGTGTTTCATATAATAATACCATGGACTGTTGGTTGACGGTCGCTATCTTTCAATGATCACTACCCACATTAGTGAGAAAACCTTATAAGACTTTTCTTTTTTCCACACCTCAGCTTCCCCATACCTAGGGCTTTGTAACCCTCTAATAATTAGAAAAGTGAGAGTGGAATATCGGTGGGCAACGGACTGCCCACCGATGGGTGTTGAGAAAAGGAAAGTTCCTTTCTAAAGGATTTTTAAGGGGTAACTACCCCGTATGTGTATGTATGGGAGATAACACGGAAAACACGGCTATCGATGCGAGATGCTGTAGACATATTGCTACAATCGCCATCAAATAACGTCGTTTCTGAAAGCATGACTACAACAATGCAGTCAGCGGATTCGAACCTCAGTCCTCTTTCTTGCTAGCTGCCTCGAACGTGAAAACTGTGGTACCGAGCACCAGAGCACTAGTCACTCGGCTATCAGGCCACCACTTATTTAAATTATTTTCCCAATTAATTTCTCATACATAGAATCATTTATTGATAGTACACAATATTTTTTATTGAGCTACTTTAGAAAAAATAAAAGAATTTTTTTTCCTACCTCAAAGTTGACGCGGTTTAAATTTTTTACAGTTAAAAATCTACAGAGAATTAAAGAAGATGAGAGAGAGAAGTTGGAATCTACGCTGGTTAAAATGTGGTGATGATACAGCCGTGAAAAATTGAAAAAAAAAAAAAAAAAAAAAAAAAAGGAAAAAAATAAGACACATAAACAGTTCTATAAAAAAATATCATTCATCATAATATAGAAAAAAATTTTAACGATGATGATGATGCCATCCATCTTTCGTCATCTCAACGGTTGAAATAACACAATTAAAAGAAATGTACAATTTTATTAGAATAAATGCAGTATTGTGGCCTGATGGCCGATTGATTAGCGCTCTGGCGCTAGATTGGCATTGGCTTTTAGAAAATTTAAAATAAAATATTTAGTATAAAAAATGAGATGTAAAACAAGAACATTCGTTTCTCAAAAAGACAACCGAAGTATGACGAAATATTTTAATTAGTATTTGACATATTTATTAACAATGATATCGACACTTAGGACCCTAATTTATAAATAATTTTAGAGGAAATGCCCTTCTGATACCCCTGATTAAATTGAATATTTAATCGCTTTACATCACATATTACCCTTCACAATTATTATTATAATAAAGTTTAAAACACAGAAAATCATTACTTAAGAACAACAACAACAAAAAAACATTCCAGAAAAGTTTATTATTATTTTATTCAATTATATTCAACACTAATCTTTTGAATATACAAAATAAAAAAAAAATAAAAGACAAGTTAAGTCTTTATAAAAAAAATTCCTATACCATTTCGCAAAACAAAGGGATAAAATAAAAAATATATTTATGTCCGCACTAATTACACGTTTGCGTTTTAAAAAACTAGACATTTTGTGACCGAAACGAAAATTCAAAATAAAAAAGAACCTCCAATTTTTAAAGACGATAATGCATGTTTACCGGATAAATTTTATGATCAAGTGATTTATACTTTAAGGTTGAACTAATAACCTTCTGAAATACTTAATGCCCTCCACCCCAAACTGTCCCCAAACCCATGCTGACCGTCCCTATTATGACAGAGAGAGAGAAGGGGGAAAAAAAAAAAGAAGCAATGAAATGCGGTGATTAAAAGCAGAAATCAATTCGCGGAGAGCTTTTAAAATTTCATCAGACCATCCGCAGACTCTGTAATGACGGCGGTGCATGCTGCTAATCGCTTCCTAATGATGCCGCATTTCATCACAATCGCCACCTCAAGACCGCTGGGCCTCCTATTGTGCAGAGGATGGCTTTCACGATCGCCATATAAAAATCGCACGACGCTTTATACCTTCGTTTATACGATACCTATTGCTCCACATGTGCTTTTATCTTGGAGAGAAGAAGAGACCGGTGTATTCATTTTTTTTTTTTCTTTCCTTCTTCTTCAGGTAAATCGGCATAAAAACGACCTTGACAAGGGATATCATTGTGGTGTCCGATCCTCAGCTAATGTTATAAACCTATTTCGAATGTGCTATGAAATAATGAGAGTACGTTTCGTAACCTTCTGCCTATAATTCACTGATTTTATGGTTGCGGATGTGCGTTACAACACGAGGGCGTTATAGTATTTCCGGAAAACATCTGCTCAAATTAATTTCTAAAGCTGCCGTTATATGAAAAACGTTTTTCTTTCTTAAGATAATAGGTGGAATTTGTAGTATTGATTCATTCAATGAGGTACTATTCAAGGTTTTTCTCATTCTAATAATAGAAAGATTACAAATAATGGAATTCATTTTTTTAAATTTGTTCCATTCAATATATAATTAAAAATGTGAAGTTCTTCTAGGAGTATTTTTTTTTCAGTGATTTTTTGCGGTTTAGTAAAATAAATCCACTAAATACTTTTTTTTTTTTTTTTTTATCGAGATGTATCTTTTAAACGATTTACGCCACTTTTAATGCATAATATGTTATTTTTAAAATATTATTTTGGCATTAAAGAAGTTCTTTAAAATTATTTCGGAACCAAAAAACAGAACTTTACTGGCAGAATGAAATTCAGAGTCAGCAAGTGTACTTAATGTTCCTTTTTCAATTCCTTCTATTAGTTCACACTCTCCCTATATATATATATATCTTGTTCACATTTTCAATCGTTCCTAAAGTACTTTTTATTCATCCACTCAAGTTCAAATTCATTTTTTGAAACTTGTAGTGGATGACACTGGATGTGAATACATTTTTTTCAAATATTAATTCAGTAATTAAATTCAATTAATTAATTTTAGTTCTTTTTAGATTTAAGTTGCATGTATCTACCAATAGATGGCGCCAGATGTAAGAAGAAAATTTCAACTTTATTTTTAAAGGACTTTTCTACAATGTGAAAAAAAGTAGGAATTGACTTAAATTTTTTTTTTTTTTATATATTACTTGTTTTTTTTTAATAAGCAAGTTAATTTAAAAAATATCCCAATATTAAAATGAACAAAAAACGATGAAAATCCTTAGGTTTCTCACAGGACCCAATAAAAGTTGGGAAAGAATGTGTTTACCACTTACTCTCTGATCAAAATGAATTCTAAAAATTCTTCTGCTAAAATATGGAACACGCAGTAGCCGCAGTGTTAGTAAACAACAAAACTGTTTTAAAGGTTTTTGCTTGGAACCTCTTCGGCGAGCTTCAGACGTCTGATGCCGAAACGAAATACAGCGAGCTGCCAGCTGCACTTGCCAAACTGTGTCTCGCAATCTTTAAGTGGCAAAAAAAAATAAACAAATTTATTTCCTATTCTTTTTTTTTTTAATACCTGACCCTTTAAATCTATTTGTCAAAAGTGTTTAACGAATTGTTTACACAAAATTTGGGAACAAATTCAAGAAAACAATTGAGAACTTCCAACCATTCATCAATATGACTTGATGGAAATAAAAAATCTGTAATAAAGGGTGAGAACTTAAGTTTAGAACTTAAGGATGAGAACTTTTCTTTTTCAAGTTATCATCTAGAATGATTTTAAATACCGGCAAACTAAATTCCTTAAACAGAAAAAAAAAAAAAAAAAAAAAAAAAAAGACCATGCATCAAGGTCTAATCTGAATATTCCATCCTACATATGATTGTTTTAAAAATAATGTACCTTTAGTAAAAATTAAAATTGGCCTTTTTCTAAATATCACTTAAATAAATCAGCAAATCAACATAATTTTTGTTGCTCAAAACGTTCCGCTAAGTCAAACTATCTTTAAATGTAACCCTTTTACGAAAATTCCTGTTTCCGATTAAGATACAAGTAGTAATACTGATTAAATATTTTTCTAAATTTTTACTAAAACCGTTTTTCTGATTAGAAAAGAGAAAAAAATTATAATGGAAGAAAAAATTCTACAATTAAGAATTTTAAAAATAATTAATTCATTTTAATCCATCTAACTGCACAAGTACAATTTTCAAAAGTATTTAAAAAAAAAATTTCTATCGAATTTTTTAGTCTTTTACTTACATAGTTATAAAGTTTTCAAATTTAGTTTGTCGCTCTACGGTCATCTTGTGCACAAGAGGGCTAAACAGACCGGGACCTACCGTTTAAAGTGGATTCCGAACCACGCCACCGCCAGGATTCGAACCTGAAGTCTGCGGTACCAATAGTCAGAGTGCTAAGAACTTGGCCACCAGTCCGCTATAAAGTTACTAAAGCTAAAAACAGTCTATTTCTTCATTGGCACAACAGCCCCATGATGGGCCAAAGTCTTCTGCCAAATGAGACAGATGTTTTCGGTTTACGGGGTAGGGCTGTCAGCTGGACGGTCAACAGTCATATTAGTCCGGGACTTACGGTTTAAAGTGGATTTCGAACTACTAAAACATCCCTGGACCGGCGGGACTCGAACCCGAAACCTATGGCACCGAGCGCTAATTACTCGGCCATCAAGCCCCAAAAAGGCAATCTATCCAATGCAAATTAACACAACGCTTAAAACAATTACTGTTTTTGAATCTAGGCATTTGGACCCGTGGTCAATATCTACTAGAAAGGTAATATTATAACAAATTCAGCGTTGCCCATGATGCAGCACTCCGAGGAAGGAGGTAACAACACCGCACCCACATTATACCTCGCAATTTTGTACGCATAACTCAACAGTTAACCCTTGCTTGTGGCATAAAAGATAACTGTCTAAGTATTTGCCAGTTGCGTTAGAACAACAACAACAGAATCTTCCTCTCCAAGCCTAACGGAAAGATATTACAACCTTCAGATTTATCCTGTTCATCCTCGACATAAATACGGAAGCTTTGGAATCGGCATGTGTCGAGTTTTGAACCAAGAACCTCTTATTTGGACATTCAAGGCCCTATTCATTAAGCCACCCCAGAGAGTTACAGTACAAACAAAAAGACATTCCATTAATCTGAAGTGAAGATAAATTTCTTGAATATTTTCTGTTTGATTATATGTTATTCATTAAACATCCACAGCAAATTCAGTGAGTTAAATATTAAGACAAGCAAATAATGTCTACCTATGTGGCTGTAAATGAAATGCTAAATTTACGAATGAAACCATTTCATGTCACAAAGAGCATACCAATTCTTTACAACTCCCACAAATATAGCGAGTTTGTCTTACACTAATTTTGCCCGGCCTTTTTTTGAATTCCACCTCGTTTTAAAAGACACGGTCTAATGTTAACATTGTAACGAAGAAATAGTGGTAAATATAGGATCAGTGCGTTCTCTTTTCATTGTTGACGGTTCTGGTAGTAAACAGTTCAATAAGATAACTTAATTTTTTGGATGGAGAAACGCATCCTTCCTCTTTCACCGGTCACTGAACTCGGTGCACAGAAAATTGGGAAATTTGAAACGGATCTATTTTCAAACTATAAAATCCATTGCAACACAATCGGTGTCAACGGACAGAGGGAAGTCTTAAAACAATAAGAAAATAGGGGGTTCCAACGAATAAGAGGTCAGAATTCATCCTCATTTTTTTCCTTTCAGAAAAATTGTTTTGTGCTGTAACAAAGTTTGAGTGTTTTATTAAATGAATGGCAAATATGAACTGACGATCTTTGGCTACAGAAAACAACACATTTTAAAATTTTATTACGAAAAATATCGGTACGAAATTGAAGGTTTGAGATTTTAAATAACCATCTTAATATACAGGGTGAATATAAGTAAAGTCCCACTTTCAAAATGCTGTAAAAAAAAAAAAAAAAAGTACCATTCGCCACAATGAGTTCAAATTTGAACTGAAGATACTCGAAGAGGACGGAAATGGTACGGCATCAAAAAAAGTTCCACCGATTTTTCCCATCCAATGTGGTATGACCTTGCCGTGGTGGATGGGCTTTCCACTAACAGTGTCACAACTGTTACATCATTTTTTCCGTCAAAAAAAAAAAAAAAAAAAAACAGAAACAATCAAGCACATTGAACACTACAGTTGATTTAATGTGCAACTCATGCTAAATACGTTGTCATTTCGATTCAAAATATCACTGGCAGCCGAATTCACTTTCTTCATGCAGCTTACAGTGCCATCTATTAATACACTTTGGAATTTTTTTGATGCCGTATCGCTTCCCTCTTGTTCAAGTATCTTCAGTTCAAATTTGCACTCATTGTGACGAGTGAGACTTTAATTATAATCACCTTGCGCATTGACTAAACAGCAATTATTCTTCTCCAATATTTTTTAATCTTGCCTTCAATCTGTCACTATTTAGTTAATAAAATATAATAGTAAATTGTTCTTAAAGTAAAATGTAAACTTAGACAATCAAATCAGTAACAATTTCTGCCTTATTTTTATAACTCAACTGAAAAAATGCCGTTTCTCAGTGCTTTTAAGACGGGTGCCATCTGGTGGTAATTCATAATAATTTATTTAATTAAAAATGAACAATAAAAAAAATTTTTTTCGTAATTTTTGGCTAAGAATCATTTAAAAGAAATAGTAAAACTCAAAGAAAAACAATTGGACTTTTTAAGTGTTATAGTTTTTAAGTTGTAGGAAATACAAACAGAATAATATTTTCCTTTATACACACAGAGATGATATCAGTAAGTGTTTAAACTGTAGGAAATACAAAGTAATATCTTCGTTTATATGCAGAGAGATACCAATAAGTGTTAAATATATTTGGAAAAAAAAATTAAAGAAAGAGCATTGTTTCTGTATTATTCAGTCAAAAGTTATTATTTAACAAAACTAAATCTGATGGGTTTCTTTTTAAATCTGAGAAAGGATGAATTCTTCACAGATATTGACGGAGATGACTATACTTTAAGACACTTATGAGGCCTTTTCACCTCCCATTTTTTAATTTGTAAATTACATGAGAGATGATAAAATACATCCATACTGTGATATATATCAATATGTTAAGTGAAACATGTTGTGATGTGTACTAATCTTTATAAGAAATGTGGCACGGATAAAAAATAAAAATAAAAGTCGAGAACACTTATTTGACATTTATTCTCAGCACCCTATAGAATACTTGTAACAATAACTAATCCAGCATAACACACAACATTTACAAAGAAACAAAATTCAAATAATAAAAATCTTTGCCCACGAAAATTAAATATGCAATAAAAATTATCCTATTTTCTATCAAATTAAATTAAATATATAATCAATACATTGAAGATTAAAGCAAATTCATTTCAGATAAATTTATTTCATAATAATTCGCATTTAAAGTTTAAGTATGAATTTTAAGTTTTAAACTAAGCCAAAAATAGAATTTTATTCGAACAAAATCCAGATCACAAAAAAAAAAAAAAAAAAAAAAATATCAAATTGTACTGTGGTGCAATCTAGTATATTCAAATGAACAGAGCCAATGAGCCGAACGCGTTGATCTTAACCAATACATTTTTATGTTTCTTATTAGTCATGTGTGTAGAATTTCTCCTTATTTTCGATTCAGTGTTTACTGTTTTTAGGATAGTGTAATTCTAATTTTGCTAGCAATTTGAATGTAGGTCCCTCTTTATCTTGAGGCCCTAGGCTGAAGCCTAGTTAGCCTATAGGAAAATCCAGGAGCTTATAGGAGATTTTAAATTAAATATATACACACATATATGTCAGTAGTATATCCGTGTAGAGGTTAAAGCCATTTGTTATACCACAAAAGTTACTAAATCGAGATTCGGAATTAAGGTGAGCGGACAAGAGAATGAGCAGGGAGACGGATACGCCAAGGATGCATCCACCCTTCCCTTCTTTTAAAACAAAAACAAAAAAAGAAAAGAAAAAAAAAAAATTACGAAGGGGAAAGCCACTCGATCTGATTCCAAGAAACACCAAGGCTGTCTCGTCGGTTTTAAGCTCATTACTTATGCATGAAACTAGCCCCACAGACGGCAGACAAAAGGGGAAAAAAAAAATCCGCACCAAATGATTATTCATGAGAGAGAGAGCGCAGTCTGGTCAAAAAGTGTTTATTTATTTTCTACCAACAACTCTTTTAATAATAATAAGGCCTTAATAGTTGAGAGCGAGGCAGATTGAACGTAACACTTCCTGGCACTGCTCAATAACTTCGACGACATTGAATGGATGGCTCGCTAATTGAAAATCACCCGTCTTTCTAAATCTTATGCTGCACAGTGTGCAAGGCAGCAGAAGACCTTTTTCATCTCACCTTGACCTTTTTTTCTTGCCGTTGAATATCATAGCAGCACTGATTATTCCTTCAGTTTACTTTATTTTATCAATGCATAAAGAACAAATGGTTGGTTTTTTCACTCATAATTTTAAAAAATAATAAAAAATATTATTATTTATAATTGTAATCTAAAAATTTCACTGCAACGAAAAGATAACAGACTACGAATAATTCATTTCTTTATTGAAAAATAATGGAATGTCGTCGCTCATCAACGCACAAATTTTTTTTTTTTTTTCGTATAATAAGAAATTTTCAATTTTGAATAGTGATGTAACAAATTTAAATAATTAATCAATAATACGCCAAATAAATTAATAATCTATTAAATACAATGCTACAATTAAAAATTAATTATTTATTTAATAGATTAATTAAGTAATTTTATTAAATAAAATAATCTAATTAATAATTCATTTAAGATTATTCATTTAATTTAATAGATTGATTTATAGATAATTGCCCTATTAAATAAAATAATCTAACTAATAATTTATTTATTTAATAGAATAATTTATAAATAATTGGCCTATTAAATAAAAAAATCTTAAATTAAATGAATAATCTATTAAATAAATAAATTATTAATTAGATTATAATAAAATAATCAATTAATAATCTATTAAATAACCAAACGTTTAATAATCTATTAAAAAAATAAATTATTAATTAATTTTTTAATCAACAGAAAATTCGTCGTGCCTCCTTTTTTTAATATGCTCGCGTCTCCTAAAAGTCACGCCACAGTTTGAGAATTATGGTTTACAAACTTAATGGCTGTATTAATATTTAGTTTTAATTAAATAAACTTAAATGAGATGAATAATGCAAGAAAGCTTTCTGTAATTGAGGTAAAAAAAAAAAAAAAAAAAAGATATTACAGTTTTAAAGACAACACTAAAATTACCCATTCTTGTATAAAAGAAGAAAAAATTAAATAAATATCGATTCACAGCATATAACTGATTTAGAAATTTACATTACAGGCCCCTAAAGTAATTCTGTTTAAAAAAAAATTAAACGTATACATATAAGTCAGTATTCCTGATTAGGTTAAAATTTGATAAATAATATAGTAGCAGCGGACGAGATACTATCAGCAAATAATTTAATTAAAAAGAACCAACGAAATAGTATGAGTCATTATTTAACCACACATCTTATTTTTTTCCTTTCCAATGGGGATAATAAACATACAATTACATTCTATCACTATCACAGCTATCAACTCCACTGCACCAAACGCTCTCTCTCCTCAAAAAAACAGACACTTCCACAACCAGCAGATCATTTTCCTTACATGGTAAACAAAAAACCAAATCAATCGATGAGTGGCGGAATACAAAATGCAACAAGTAGAATCGTGACCGAAATGAAAAAAGCAAACGGAATAGAAGGGGGGAAAAAAAATTGCCCAGGCGACAGTCTGGTACACTGAAAAACAAATTCAAACTTGCCATGCCTGAAAAAAATAAATAAAAACAAAAAGGTGAGCAAGCAACAAAAAGTAGAAACAGAAATTGCAACCCTTCACTTAGTGGAACACAAATGGATTCGAAGATTAATGGTCGCAGGAGTGATAGAGAAATGAATTTTTACTTGGCTTGCTACTTTGTAGCAGACCCTGGACGGGGACATTGCAAATAGACACTTTGAAAACGAACCTTACCGAAAACCTTTTGTTTCCAAAAAGCAAAAAGAAGAAGCCACAAGAATCTAGGACTGAGGTTAGCAGTGTGTGTGCTGGGCCATCGACAGCATGTAATTAGTTCATTAAGGATACAGGGCGATGCGTAGTGCACAGGCGGTTCTTTATTGATGCACCGTGATTAATCGATGCCTTCTCCAAGAACATAACGAGTTCGTTATTATTAATTTTAAAAAATGATAGCTCAGACTGGAGAAATGAAAAAAAAAAAGATACAATTTTACTATTAAAACTTATGTATCAGACACGTTAGAATTTACATTAAAATGATTTTTTGTTTTCTTCGTGAAGTAAAAGAAAAATAAATAATTTAAAATTTGCGCTCGGCGGCGTTTGTTAGTTTGTATCCACGTTAGGGCGTGCAGTTTCCAGACAAGTCTACCCACTAATTGTTTTCGGTATTTTGGCGAGACTCGTTAACTTCTTTTTAAGGTGCAGAAATCTAGAAACGAACATGGGATGTATGCAAATTGGAATTAAAAAATATAAAAATTTCCGTCTGGTGCTACATTAATGATATCTAATACCATCAGCTTTGTTATCTTCAGGCTACATACTAGTTAGGGAAAACAATGCATGCACAAAAGATCCATCACTTTTAAATAAATTTATAAAGAAGTGAAATTTATATTTAAAAAATATCTTAGTTTGATTATTAACAACCCTTATCGATTATCGACAGCCATTACGGGACCCATGATAGCATTTCCTACAGAAATAAATATTACTTGATGCACAAAAATCTTTATAATATTCTTGTAGTTTTCGATAGTGTTCGTAAAATAAAGAAAAAAAAATTTCGTAATTGTAATTTTAATTGTATTTCCAAATAGTAAATTTAAAAATAATTACAGATTACTCAATAAGACGAAAATAAATCCACAATACAAGCAACGTGAACGTGCTTCCAATGTGATCTGTCATTGCTTCATCGAAAAAGCGGCCTAGTGGCCAATTGGCTAGCGCTCTGGCTTTTGGTATGACAGGCCTCAGGTTCAAATCCTGGCGATGGCATGGATGTTTGTGAGTGGTTCGGAATACACGTTAAACTGTAGATACCGGTCTAATTAGCCTAAAGAGTGTAGAAAATGACCGTAGAGCGACCAACAAATCATCGAAAAAAGACATTATATAATTAGGGCAAGTACACACTATAGAAAAAATCACTTATTTTAAATAACTTACATATTTAATTATTTTTTCAAATGAAAAAATAGTTCATAACAGTCAGAAATGACTTTGTAAATATTTAAAAAAGGTGCAACTTTCCAACTTTTCGATTGAAAATAACTAAAAAAACTATATGCAACTCAACTAATTTTATTATTAAATTCCTACTATTAGTTCCCATTCTCCCTACATATACACTGAAGTGACAAAAGTCATGGGATACCTCTTAATATCGTGTCGGCCCTCCTTTCGCCCGGCGAAGTGCAGCAACTCGACGTGGCATGGACTCAACAAGTCGTTGGAAGTCTTCTGCAGGAATATTGTGCCATGCTGTCTCGATAGACGTCCATAATTGTGAAAGCGTTGATGGTGCAGGATTTTGGGCACGAACAGACCTCTTGATGATGTCCCATAAATGCTCGATGGGATTCATGTCGGGCGATCTAGGTGGCCAGATCATTCGTTGGAATTCTCCAGAATGTTCTTCAAATCAATCGCGAACAGTTGTAGACGGGTTACATGGCGCATTGTCATCCATAAAAATCCCATCGTTGTTTGGGTACATGAAGTCCATGAATGGCTGCAAGTGATCTCCAAGTAGCTGAACATAAGCATTTCCAGTCAATGTTCGGTCCAGTCGCACCAGAGGACCAAGTCCATGCCATGAAAAAACAGCCCACACCATTACGGAGCCATCACCAGCTTGAACAGTGCCTTGCTGACAGTTTGGGTCCATGGCTTCGTGGGGTCTGCGCCACACTCGAACCCTACCATCAGCTCTTACCAACTGAAATCGTGACTCATCGGACCAGGCCACGGTTTTCCATTAATCTAGTGACCAACCGATATGCTCACGTGCCCACGAGAGTCGCTGCAAGCGATGTCGTTCTGTCAGTAAAGGCACTCGAGTCGGTCTTCTGCTGGAATAGCCCAAGAAAGCCAAATTTCTCCGCACAGTTCTAACAGACAAGTCCCTTGTACGTCCCACATTGATTTCTGCGGTTATTTGACGCGGTGTTGCTTGTCTGTTAGAATTTACGACTCTTTGCAGACGTCGCCGGTCTCGGTCGTTAAGTGCAGGCGGTCGACCACTGAGCTGTCCATGGTGGGATGTTATGCCTGAAATTTCATACTCTCGGCACACTCTTGACACAGTGGATCTGGGAATGTTGAATTCCCTAACGATTTCCGAAATGGCATGACCCATGCGTCTAGCTCCAACTAACATTCCGCGTTCAAAGTCTGTTAATTCCCGCCGTGCGGTCATCATCACATCAAAACCTCTTCACATGAATAACTTGAACAGAAATGAAAGTTCTGCGAAAGCACTGCGCATTTATACCTGTTCTACCCGATGCTACTGCCATCTGAAAATTTGCATATTGTTATCCCATGACTTTTGTCACTTCAGTGTATATCTTGTTCAAATTTTCAGTCGTTCATAAAATACTTTTTATTCATCCGCTCAAGTTAAAATACATTTTTTAAAACTTGTAGTGGAGGACACTGGATGTGAATAAAGTTTTTTCAAATATTAATTCATTAACTAAATTTAATTAATTAATTTTAGTTTTTTTTTTAGATTTAAGTTGCATGTATCTACCAATAGATGGCACCAGATGTAAGAGGAAAATTTCAACTTAAGATATAAAGGACTTTCTGCATTAGAGTGAAAAAAAAGTAGAAATTGACTTTAAAAATTTTTTTTTTTATATTACTTGTTCAATATATAATCACAAACATTTGAAAAAAATGAATAATAAAAACAATACGGGGAACAGGTTTTAAAAAAACTGTTTCAGAATTATTAACCTTTGAACAATTCATCTCAACTGTTCTACACACATCCAAACTTTGTACCCACTTTTGTACTTATAAACTAAAATTCACAATGCTAATCCCATAACAAAAACTATATAAATGGAAACATAATTTATTCAACTCTACTAAAAACTCAACATAAAAATCGCCAAAATCCGTAATCTATTTATACGAAATGTTTTCACAAACAGCATTGTTTCAGAATTATCACTTATAAAAATAAAATAAAAGTCAGATTTATAACTTTAAAAAAAAAAAAAGTAATTTAAAAAAAAAATTTGTTTTAGTACCTACCTACCTACTTTTTTACCTACTACCTATTTTTCACTCTATTGCAGAAAAGTAACTTTATTTCTAAAGACAAATAAGGTTGAAATTTTCCTCTTACATCTGGCGCCATCTATTATTAGATACATGCAACTTAAATCTAAAAGAAACTAAAATGAATTAATTAAATTTAATGAATGAATTACTATTTGAAAAAACTGTATTAACATTAAGCGTCATCGACTACAAGTTCAAAAAAATGTATTTGAATTAATAGTAAGAATTAAAAAAGTATTTTATCAGCGATTGAAAATTTGAACAAGATATATATATATAGGGAGAATGTGAGCTAATAGAAGGAATTAAAAAAAAAAAGACGAAAAAGAAAAGTGGGGTGTAGTACAGTGGAATTGGGGCATGAAACCGAAGAAGATGAATGTGCCTTTTATCGTTAATGCCACTGCTGTGATTCTCGCCAAGTTACGAGTGAAATTCGATAAATTCTTCGTCCTACGGGAAGACAGGACGCAAGGTGTCTTATCCAATGCACGACTGTATTGTCATTGATGAATCCGCTGAGGAGAAAACAATGAGATCCCGGAGTTTAATGGCTCAAGTATTTGCCCAATAGACTATTTGACTCGAAAGAAATCCATATTAATAGTGTTACGGTGAAAAGACGATTGAAATTCTTGAGACACAAAACTGAAAAGTTATCTATTTGGAGAGAAAACTAAATTAAGGTAACTTAACTTCGATACAATGTAACATTTCGTAATTATAGACATGATCTATGATAAAAAAAAAATAGATCTTGTATATAGATATAAGTAATAATGGGTGATTGAGTGAATACAAATCATAGCATGAGTTCGTCGCAATTATCCAAAACCCAATAACGAACAGTTATGAAAAAAAATTTTATTTTTCGTTTGTTTCTTTAATATGGAAAAGTCGCATTCCATAGATTTTTTAATAAACACTCAAAACAAAACAGCAAGAAAAAAAATGAAAGAGGGTTGGTTAAGTTTGTCGCTCTACGGCAATCTTGTGCCAACGAGGGCTAAACAGATCGGGACCTACAGTTTAATGTGGATTCCGAATGCTAAACAATAAAATATAGAAAAAGAAGTTTCTAATTAGCGATTATGATCGGAAAAAAAATAATTTTAAATGAAATTTCCTTTTTTTTTAAATTTATTTATTTAAAAAAAAAAAAAAAAGCATTAAGTATTGAAGCATCATATTCTTAAATTTTTTTCCGGAAATACTGAACGAAAGAAAATAAACAGCAGCTCTTTCGAAAAATAATCGAAAGAGTCTAAGAAGAAATATATATATATATATATATATATAAAATCAGCTGGGCCGATATGCATGTTACTCATAAAAACTAGAATTTAAAGTAAGAACAAAACGCATCACAGCCATCATAAAAGATAAACTATTGAATTCCAAACGATTTTCTTTTTCTTTAATAACCTCATTTTCACTTTGAAAAAAAAATTGTCTTTGCTTTCACCAGACGATCTTTTAGATAAATTTTACATTATTTAAGTGTATAATTATTAGCTCGTGGGGAAAAAAAAAAAAGTTCGTGAAAGAAATAAAAAATAAAAAAATACGAAACATTGAAAGTGATCAAGGAAACGAAAAATGCCCGTTCCCCGCAAACTATACCCATAATTATATGGGCAATAAAGCATGCCACTCAAAGAAAACAACCGGCATTTTTTTCCTAAATTCCCGCCGAGTATGAGCTGAAATGAGGGATGAGAGGGGAAATGCATTTGTAACATAAGTTTTTCCACTCAATTTTTCTTTTTCGGCTGCCCTGCGCTCCGTTATTTTGGGAACGTTCAATTTGTCAACAAAAGCATCTCGCAGGCGAAACTGGCATAAGCTCAGAAAAGTAAATCACCCGCAGGTGAAGAGCTCTGCTGACAGATGAAACTTTAAAACCATCAGTCCATTAATTGAAATATTTGCTGTGCTCCAAGTTCCCCTTTTTTTTTCATTGAAAAAGAATTAAAACCAGTAAACACAATTTTATACCAGAAAATGGGTTTCTTTCTTTACATTAATTCTACACCGAATTTCTTAAAGCTTTTTAACAAATTCAATCCAGAAGAATTACATAATTCAGGTCGACTAAAAATCAAGAACATCCTTTTATTTATTTATTTATTTTTTTTACTTCGAAATTATTTGATTTCCATGTTTTTAAATAAGGATATTTGCCTAAAGCCTGAACCTAAGTAATATTAGTCATTTTTATTTTTTTTTCACTGGTAAATTATTTGGAGGGACAGATGGCAGAGTGACTAGCGCTCTGGCGCCACAGGTTTCGGACTCCAGTCTCGGTGGTGTCATGTATGCTTGTAATGGTTCGAAATCCACTTTAAACCGTACGTCGCAGTCTATATAATTGTAGAGCATTGAGCGTAGGGCTGACCACCCTACCTAGTAAAAATAAAACATCTGCCGTCTCGACATCTGCCAGTAGGCAGATGGCCTTTGCCCACCATGGAGCTGTTGCGCCAATGAAGAACAAGAAGAATCACATTTTTAAATATTTGCTGAAAGCAACTATTAATAGAATTTAGAATTTAATTATTACTATTCTGAATTTTCACATTTTTATCAAATTAAAAACAATAATTTTAGTTGCTAAAGGAATCCTAAATAAATAATTCCAAGTTCCCATTTTGACACATCTATTATTTCTGGAGTAGCTGATTTAAAAGGTTTTAACATCTTGCATTATATGAACCGCCCATTGTTGAAGTTTGTAACTGAGAATATCATTTAGGCAGCAGATAATAGGGTAGGAAATACACAGGACGAGATAATGTAAGATGTCCTAATATGACAATGATTAAGACTACGAGATGTCCTAATATGGCAATTTTATTACCAAAAAGTTCATAAGATAGGTAATTGTTTGGAGATTTTTCAGATTTTGACGAAGGATTAAAATATGGGAAATAATATTGATCTAATTTAATAAAAAAATAAACATTTATATACCAGAAAAAAAAAACAATTTTATTCAAGTTTAAAGACAACTTTTGTCTATTATTATTATTGCAAGTTAAAAGATAACTTTTGTCTAAAATGAGCTAACTTGAATGCAGTGTCTCTATTAATAGTACATTTTTTTTTAAATTTATTTTTATCTCTTACAACAAAAATCTCAATTTTTGGGGGTGTCAAAAGACATTAAACATTGGTGAACGTTTAATTCGAGAATTTCTTACATATTTTAAGGGATTGCTGAAGACACGTTTTATTTTAAAACTGCGCCTATTAAGTAGTTGTGGTTATTCCTAGAAAGGGCATAGTTTTATTTTGACCATGAATATTAAGTTTATGAAGATAATGCATGTACATGAAGTTATTTGCGTACCTCAATTGATAAAATAGTCTTTCGAATTGCAAAGTGTTGTGGATTCCATAAAGGAAGCTCTGAAAATAAAAAAAGAGCACTGCAACTTTTCTCAATAATAGAAATTGAAAAAATAAATTTATCTATGTTTTGAAGATGAAATAAACATAAAATGCATTCAACAGAACTGTCCATTTAGTATGTTGAGCCATCAAGAGAAAATCAGCAATCAAGCAAAACTCAATTTCAAATACTTTTTCATCTTGAAACAAAAAATCTATATGAAGCATGTAAAAATGCTCAGGACATACAATGAATAAAGAGCAATTATTTTTTTACTAATCCATCTGAAGAGTAATTGCTCCTCATACAACTATGTCGAAATAATGGGAACACCATTTTTGAGAATGTGGTAACTGAAATTGTGGTTCGCAAGGTCCTGTTTAAAAGGCATTGTCAAAGAATATGACGTAAAAAATCCGTCATCAGAAGAAATTGCTTCAGAGAATTGAAAATGCATTATCCAGAAGTCTTGAGGATTGGGGATGTTTCACCAAGAAGGAAAGACAATGGCAGTCCAGTTACCAGACACATTACAAGCATCACACTGAGTTAGAAAAAAAAATCCCACGTCGGATTCAAGACGCCACAGAGGACCCACATTCCATCTGTCGCTGGAAAGTCCTTACGGTATTGTCATCAAGAAGATAAACGGCATCGTTGTAAGGAACTATAAGTCTCCTATTCTAAGAGTTTGCCTCTTACTAGGGTAATTCTACTTAAAAGGCTCTCATACTTAAGAATTGTAAAAAAGAGTGTGTAAAACTTGAAGAGAAAATAATATTACAAAGTTTTTTTTATCAATATCTTCGAACAATTTGTAGTGTTAATAATTATTATCCATAAAATATAGGGGTATTGTTTTGGGGTGTGGGATTTATCGTGTTCTTGATCACTTTCAATTTTGTTTAAATTTCTTTCAAAGAGTTTTTTTTTATACATAATATTTATTTACAAAATAATTGAGTAATTATTAAATAATTTAGAAAAATTAATGTAAAATTGTTTTAAAAAATCGCCAGGTGAAAGGAAAGACAATTTTTTTTTCAAAGTGAAAAAAGAGATTTTTCAAGAAAAAAAAAAATCGTTTGGAATTCTATTATTCCTTTTTTAAGATTGCTGTTATACGTTTTGTTCTTACATTAAATTCTAAATTTTATGGGTAACCTGCATATAGGCCCATCAGATTATAATTATAATTTTTTTTTTATTTTGTAGTTATTATTTAACGGGTTAAATTTATTCATTTTTTCTCATAAATATGACAGTTAAACTTGTATAATAAGCACATGATAAAGCACACAATTCTAAAATATCAGTTTTACGAAAACTTGGCGAGAAATATAGTCAAGTTTCAAGAAATCACCAGCATTTAATAGCAACGATAATTCATTTGATAAAGTTCGATTACCTTTCCTTAACTAAATATAACAATTTAATTAAACCTGTCTATCAGATGAAAATTGCGAGTTTTTAATCTTTTTGAAAAATCAACACGCCAAGAAATTCATAAATCTACTTCAGGAATAATATTTTGAATTCAAAGTGCTTCGAAATATTTTTCTAATAACAACTGATTTCTAGAAATGAGCCTTAAATTTAACGGTATTTTTAAAGATTTTGCAATAACTGTATTTTTCATACTAGAAAACATTTTTATTAAAAATACCAGATCACTGGTGCTTTTGATTTAGAATCACTCTATCAAATGCGTAACGAAATATGGGGAAAATCACGTTCGTTGATTGATTACGCCACGGGTAGCCAATTCAAATGATCTTGCGGACCACTTTGGAAATGCATCCAAACTCCGCGGGCCGCATATCAAATTATATATCCCCATATTAGATGTAGACCTTCTATAGACATTTTTTTGGAGTATGACAAATGAGTTATTATTTGTGTGCTTACTATAATTTTTACATGTAAACATAGAAAATGTAATAATAATGATATTAAACACACATTGTAAAGAAATATAGAACACTAAAAATGAAATATTAAAAATATAAAAAAAATGAAATCATTAAAAATATTTATTGCACTAGTGCGATATTTGTTTCTCCACTCTTTCACTTAGCTTTTGCAAATTGATCTTAATTTGGATATTTGCGCATCGTAATTAGTGTTACAGGTTAGCGTCCGTTATGTTTGGAGCGGTCCATTGTATTTGGTCAATTTCAGTTTCGAAAAAGACTATTCGCAGGTGTAAATTGAATCAAAAGCGCTAAAAACTTTTTGTGCCAGATTTCTCAAATTGGAAAATCTCTCTCTCTCTCTCTGTATATATATATATATCTCAATATTAGTCATATACTATGTCTTATATTATCAATATCTGTCATATATTAACAAGAATATTATTTTAAAATCAAAGTTAATTTTTTCTCATAATTTCGGCAGTTCATTTTTGAATATATGGACGCACACATATTTTTTTAATACATTGGTTTCCACTACTTTGGCCATTATAAAATAAATATATTTTGTAAAAGTGTGATTCCACGGGGCGGAAAATTTTTCAAGGTGGGCCGCAGTTGGTCACTCCTGGACTAAGCCATAATATAGTTCGACCCCCGATTTTGCGGAATAGTAAACATCCGGTTTAAAGGCGGAAACGGACGAATCGATTACTTGTTAGGTGTGCTAGTCAGACATACGTGGTGCACAAATAACTTCGAAAGGAAAAAATTCAATAATTATTATGAAATATTTTTTTTATTCTAATTTAAACCTCTCCAAAATACCTTACACCTTTATTACGTCTCTCTGAATCCATCCGACTTACCCAGTTTCCATACGACTGGGAGTCGAATTATAACTTGCTTATTTATCAAATTTTTTGTGGAGACATTTATTTTATATCTAATGCCTTTGATTGCCATTTTATATTTTGTTTAAATTATTTTTGTACGATGAAAACTTAAGACGAATTTAAGATGATGTTTTAATGATAAACTCGTAAAATATGTCGAACATTGGCTCCTTAAGATTTATCTGAATTCAAATCTTTTAAGTTTTTAATCATAATTTTCTACACAAAATAAAATAAATTACATTGCGTAATCCGCTCAACGATACCACAAGATATTTGCAGTTGGTGATAAACCAGGGATGAAAAAAATATTTTTTCATAAATTAGTTTATTTTTCTATTAAATGACAAAAAAGACATTGGTTAAATTTAGGAAAGTCTATGGAGTATTCTTTTAACGAGCTCCTTTAAATGGAAACAAGTTTCTAATACATATGCAACAGCAATCTAAAATATTGAATTTTTCCTCGTGAATTTTAATGGCAAGAGTTATGTAAATGCAATATTAGCGTTTGTAATTCGTAGATTTGTAATCGTATTAGTTAAGAAAAAACACGTTTGAACACAAACTTTCTTTTACCTTTACCTATTTACTGCTATACGAAAACTTAAATAATACAAATGATTACATGGATATCCGCGTCCAAGCATACAGTCTTAGCGGGGGTTTGGCGACACAACAGAGCTAAGAAAAATTTGTCTAAGTATTCAACATGAAATATGCTAACTATTAAATATTTTAGCACTTTAACGAAGAAATCATTTAAACAAATGATCTACGATGATACAATTTGAATGTCTACATCAAACTTAAGTCAAAGATTCTTTTAAATTCTTTTTTAAATTTTGGAAAAAAGTTTTATTTGATTTTTAAAAAGTATATGTCTATTTTAATAACTTCAGAAATTAAGTTTTAGTTTTTACATTGTGTAAAAAAAAAAAAAAAAAAAAAAAAAAAAAAAAAAAAAAAACCCACCATAAAAAGTTACAAAATAAATTTTTACCATGTGTTGTAAATGAAACTTATTAAACAATATCAGTTATCATTATTAAAGATATGTAATACCTGAAAACGACCAAGCAGTCGATTTTTTTTGGCGTCAGATAATTTTTTATAACGATTAAAATTATATGCTACCATTTTAATTATTTTAAATAACATTCTCGATCCAGAAAAATATTTCGAGACTTAAAAAAAAAAAAAAAAAAAAAGTAAAATTGGCTCTCTCTCACGCACAAATCTAGTCAAAGATAATTAAGTACATTTCTCCTATTGATTCGACACTAACAGACGAAAAAAAAAAAAAAAAAAAAAAAATTAAACACAGTTCAGTATATCTTTATTTTATTTCTCCTCCACATACTTATGGGAAAGAAGAAAAAAAAAGTATTGCTTCATAGAAACGAATTAGTCTTTCGGATTAAAACTAAACACGAAAGGATGGGTCTTCATTTTTTATTATTTTTATTTTTTATTCTATAATACACCGTCTCGTTATCGGTTGCTAAATTGTGAAGCTTCAACGGACTCGCCAACTTTTTGCTTTTTTGCGCAACAATGTTCTTAATTCGCGCCGTTCTATTCATTTATCCCCTTCCCCTACTCCATTGTGGTCTCTCGGAGTATCAGCCAAGATAATACAAATGATTGTACGGCGCGGAGTGATTGAGAAAATTGTAGACTAAAGAAATCAGAAGAGTTACACTTTCGTTCAGACACTATTTGTTCTATGTCTGTATATCTACGAATAGTCTTTTTTTTCTTCAGTATCATCCCATTCATGATGATGCTATTTAAAACCCATTTATCATTTTCGTCTGACAGCAAAACCTACATATTTTTTTATAAGAATTCTCTTTTATTTTCCTTGGCATGGATTCTCACAGACATGATTTAATACAGCAAATGCTGGAATTTTTAGAAAAGCAATATTTTTTGGAACAAGATTTCTGTGCACATAAAAATTTTAATTATTAACTCAAATTTATTAATCAATTATCATATCGTCCTCTAATTGATATTCCCCTTTATATATTTTTTTATCTTACACCTTATCTTTATTATACCTTTTAAAGAATATTCAAACAACTAAATGTGTCAAAAATTAAATTTTAATTTAATAGATTTTACAGAATATTTGAAATTGCATTGAAAATTAGTTTTACATATAGAACTAACATATGTTAATATTTTTATCCAGTTGAAAAAAAAAATATCAAATTTGATTTACATCAAAAAAGACAAAAGCCTTTATAAAATATCAAATTTATTAGATTTAATTGATCAGTGATTTTAATTCATAAAATTTTAGACCTCACAAACTACACAAGCATTTGATGAAACTCAAGAAAAATAAGAAGAATCTTTCAAAACTATTTATTTTGATGAAATTAAAATGCCTACATTTTACAAATTTAGAAGTACTTAAATATCTTAAACTATATAGTGCTATATAGTGCTTAAACTATATAATAAATAAACTATATAGTGTCTTCTTCAGACTTTTCCTGAACAACACATTTTGGATAACTGAAACAATTAAATTTCTCATATAAGAGCAATTTTTCTTACTTTTTAAGAACAATAAGAACATTTAGATATTGAATGAAATTTGAGATCTTCTTAATGGATAGAATTTGAAAAATATGATATTTTTAACAGGCAATGCTATTTTTATCAAAAGTTTAAAATTAATTGCATAAGAACTAAATTTTGGATTATTGTAAATTAATTCATCAAGTAAAATCAATAAATATTTTATTCTTAAAACCATTCAGGTTCCATCAAAAATCAAATGCAGCCCACACAAAGAATTACTAATTAAAACTTGTTTTGAAATAAAAAAAATCACCTAATTTTCCTCAAACATTTTGTTTTTTATTTCTTTTTCTAAAAATTGAATGAATTAAAAGAGGGTGAGAGAGAACTGAACATAAAATTGATTTGTTAATTAAAAAAGAAAAGAAAGAAAATCACTTTGGGAAACAACTTGTAATTTTCTTTTTAATAAATATAATATACTTTTTTTAAAAAAATTAAGGTTTTTAATGTGAACCCAATTAAAATTTTGTCAAACTCTACATAAATAAAGAAAATTAAAACAACAATATTTAAGATGGATATACAATCCATGTCATAACTTTCACATGTTTTGAGAATTATCTCCAAATTACATTAATTTCTTAAAATTTAACATCCCACTTTTCATAAAATTGTTTTAAAAAATAAAATTAATTTTATTCAACCCTAAATTACTTAATTTAATTCGAAAAAGCAGAGAGTTTTGCTTATCAAGAAATTATCAAAAAAAATATGCAAATTAGTATTAAATAAAAAAAATCAAAATGTCTATATTTTCATCCAACAAAGAAGGCATGTGGAAATAATATTTTATTTCTAAAATTGAAATGTATGTATAAGAATAAATAACGCTTGTAAGATGTATATTTTTAATATGTGATCTTATACTATCCTTCAAGTTAATGCAATTAAAGAAATTTTCCGAATTGCAGAAATAATAAAAAATAAATTTTATTATATCTAAAGATTATTAACAACTAAGTGCACCAAAAATTTAATTTTTATTTAATAGATTTTACAGAAAATTTGAAATTGCATATTAATTTTTGAAATTCATTAGTTTTACATATAGAACTAACATATGTTAGTAGTATATTATTTTCTTCACTTGAAAAAAAAATATCAAATTTGATTTACATTAAAAAAAGATAAAAGTCTTTATAAAATATCAAATTTATTAAATTTAATTGATTAGGGATTTTAATTCATAAAATTTTAAGCCTCACAAACTACACAAGCATTTGATGAAACTGAAGAAAAATAAGTAGAATCTTCCAAAATTATTTAATTGACGAAATTAAAATGCCTTCATTTTTCAACTGATTGTTAACAATCTTAAAAATTACTATTAAAGGAATATCTTGCTTGCAGGTATATTAAGTACTAATAATAGAAGTACTTTTATTACACTTGTGAAAAATAATTAATTACATAAAAAAACAAAGCATTTATGAAATATTAATAGCATAAGTTCATTAATTTACATAAATGCTATGTTTTCTTTGCTTGCAAAATTTAAAAAAAATTACAAACTTTTTTCCTTATAATTAACCAATAAAAAAAAAATATGATACATTATAAAGGATTTTAAACTTGTATATATCCTTCAAAATAGACAATAATATATATATGCAAAATTTAGACTTCAATATATATGCAAAATTGCATTTTTAGTTATATGTTGCTATTTTATTATATTTAAACATATAGTCGGACACATTAGTCAAAATGCACCAATTAAAATAATGAGATTTAAGAAATTACAAATATTTAAAAAAATTAAATTTATGTTAAAAAATATTTTATAAAAGTAGTGATAAAAAAATTATTTTTGCAGAATACAAAAAACAACCCTGTAAAGTTAATGTCACAAAAATCTATATAAAGGAGGTATTTTCGTAGAACATCACACGATTTCACTCTTATTTCAACAGGAAGGAGAAAAAATTGCACATCATTATTGAAAAGGGAATCTTGAAAATGAGTAAAGCAATTTACGTTGTTACTATTCCAGTTAAAATGACTGCAAAACAGGAGATTGGTGTTGATGTCTTGAATTTGATAATTATGTTAAGGAGAAATTGAAAATTTTATGCAAAAAAAAAATTGGAAAAAGTCAGTCAAACTATTATAAGGAATTATGAAATAAATGGATATATTTTTAACAAAACTCGTATAAAATTATAATTTTACTATTTTTAGTCAGTAATTCACAGTGTGCATTTAAGGACTTTTCTGTAGTCGTTAAAAAAAAATTGACACCCCTTTATCTTCTTACTTATCAGGTACTGTTTGTAATATCTAACTTGGAATATGCAATCGCGGATTGAAAAAAAAAAAATCCCATCGAATATAGAATACAAATTTTAAGCAGAAATATTGAGAGCAATCTTCAAATAAAATGATTATTAAAAATTATAATTTTAAAGGATAATAAAATTTCAGAACCAGAAAATTTCAGAATATGAATGTCTTATTATTCACATATTACCCTGTTAGGCACACAAGAAATTATTATATATTTTGCATATTAATTTTTTAAACAAATCTAAAGCATGCAATAATTTATATTTTCATATTGCAAAGCAAACAAAACTTTACTAGAGGAAACAAATCACGAAAATCTGCTAATGCTCTTTAAGCTTTTAACTTAAAGCTCTTTCTATTTTATATCTAATTTCATTCAATAATATAATTATATGAAAGTATTAGCATAGTACCATACAAACTCAGTTATAATGGTATGTTTTTTATATTCTCTGTAAATAATAATAACGTGTAGTAAAGAATTAAAAATTAACCCCTGAAAATTTCTTAAGATATCCTGTGAATATATATCATAGGAACATTATCATGTAATATTTAATATTGCTTGAAAGCAAAATTCAAAGAAAATTCCTTTTAAACTACAGACATATACATATATATTTTCTTTCCTAAATTTGTGTGATGGGCCTGATGCCTGTACTACAGGTTTTGCATTTAAAACTCAGCAGTTCCATTAATGTTTGCAGTGGTTTGAAATCCACTTTAAGCCATAGCCATCCTGGTTCAATAACCCCTCATGTACAACAAATGATCATAGAACAACAAACCAGGAAGTTGGGCGTAGGGCTAAGAACCTTATTTACTACAAAAAATCTGTCTAATCTAAATGACTTTGAAATTAGCACAAGATGGGTCAGACATGTGGAAGCTGACTGAGACAGCTTTGGCCTGGAACAGGCTGTAGCGCTTAAGAAATTTGTATGATTTTACGTATTTTTTTCTTTAATAAAGCATTTTATTAACTTTAAAATTTATTAATTTACCAACTTAAAAATCTTTTTTTTTTTTTTTCCAGTAGCAGATTTTGAACAGTTACAGCAAAAAAAAAAGAACAACGAAAAATAAAAAGGAACAGAGAATACAACAAAACATGCTGAAACAGAGTTCATTAATCTAACATAATGCCAAGTTGTAGATCTTTTAGCTACTGAAAAGTGTTACCAGGTGCACCCCGCGGTGGTAGATCTACTGTGCATCTTTTTTTTAAAATATAAACATACAAATAACAAATTTAAAAAATATCTCAATAACAGCACAGTAAACAATCATGTGAGTTTCTTTTCTTATGAATTTATCTATATCCCTAATCTAATTACAGATTAAAGTGAATAAAGCCTTTATAGAATCATTTTTAAAACTTAGTGTTTTTTTTTTAGTTAAATAGAATTTGTAACTTCAGTTTGTAAAATTTGGATAAAATTGATTTATTATAGAAAAGTTAGACCTCATTAATTTTTTAATTACTTCTACAATTATAAACTGAAAAAGTACAGCATACAACTGCAGAATGAAAATGAAACAAAAGATCCAGAAAAAAATTTAATTATTACATACCGGATCGGAAATCCCAGAGTTTGCCACACCTAATGAATCGCCTTCTTTCCAGCCTAATTTCTTAAGTAACTGATAACCTTTATTGTTTTGTGGTACATGCCTGTAAAATACATCTAAAACTGATTAAAACCAAATTTTACAAAATATATATTATTAAATAGCAATAGATTTATGTAGAATAATAATAATAGAAGTGCATTAAGATATTCATCATTTTGCCTGTAACATAATATAATTAATAGGCCAATAATAGTTATTAAATTTGGTAACTATCCAAAATTTAATAACATCTCTTTAATCTGGCACATTTAGGACCATGGCCATGCTGGATTAGCGATTTTGCCAGATTATCGAGTGTCAATATATTTTTAATAAGGTATACCGAAGATAAATCTCTCTAGACAAAAATTAAACATATACATAATGTATATATGTACATTTTAAGCCCATGTAGATGATGTAAATATCTGACAAATGTGAACAGCAATATATCCCCATCTAGTGGTAAAGTTTAAAAAGCCCAAATATATACAATATATATATATATATATATATTGGCATACAAAGACAAAGGGTCAATTAGTGTCGTATTTCAGAATTTGAAGAACTATATCAGGCTGTATTAAGGAGAGGCTATTGTATTTTCATACTACAAGAACATTGTTAAAATGTAATCAGAATTAAATTTAAATTTAATTCTGACCAAAACAAAAACAAATATAAAAATATTCCTTTACCCAATTTTATTTCTTTTACATTTAATAAAAACAGATTAATATTTAAAATGATTAGAATCAATTAAAAGAAATGATTTAACTTACACATCCATTGATGCCATCTCAGTTTTTTCATAAGGATTCTCACTGCCCACTGTTTTACGCCTGAATTCAGCTTTGTCTTCATATTTTGAATCAACATGGGAAACATTTGCATCGCAATATTCCATACCCTAATAAAAGAAAACATATTTTTAAATGTTAGATTCAACCATATTTAAATTTATATCTAAATTAGAAAATAAAATTTTATATTTTATTAAAAAATTTTATTATTTTCTTTTTTAAAAATAATTTTGAAAAAAAAATCAAACTCAGGTAAATTTAGCTTGATTGAAATTTAACTTCTTATAAGAAAACTTAATATTTTAATTTAGAAGTTAAATTCCACTTCAGAATAAATTCCTGTCTCATGTTTTGAGTCATTTGGTAAAAATTAAATAAACAATTGCACATAATTCTAGAGTTTAAGGAGCTGCTTCATCTCAAATGAATATATCCCAACTTGTGTGATAAATTAAACTATATGGACTCTGAAAGATTAAGTATTGCTAATTTTCTATCCACCAAACATAAAAATCTTTTAAGAAAGTGGACAGATATAAATAAATTAATGAATATTAGGTGAAAAAGTAAAAAAAAAAAATTATTAATATATATATACATATATTCAAGTTTAAAAAAAAAAATTATTAATGACAAGACATTTTTGAATAAATTCAAGTGCTTTTGGAATTGGAAACAGACAGTAATGGAAATTAAAACACCCATCAGAATTTTAAACCTTATTTATAAGATAAAAGACAAATATAAATTATTGTAAAAATACACTACTCATAATTATCAATCTAAGAAGTAGTAGAAAATGAAACTCAAAATCAGTCAATTTCTACTAACATTTACCCTTGAAACAAACTATTTAATTTCTTTTATAATTAAAATAATTATTTTAGTTAATATATTTAATTAAATCAATTTATAGAACAATAATACATGTATAATATATAAAAAAAAAACCAAATTGGTAACAATGTACCTAATCATAACATAAATTAACAAATTCAGTAAAATATAGAATTATAACATTTAAAATTAATTCTACATAGAATTTTTAAATTACAAAAAATATTTTTGCAAAATTTTTTTTTTTTCTTCTTCTAATGCAGCTGGCAAATAGACCGTGATCTTCGCCATAAGGGCTGCACCGATGTTACTCACTTTGAATTACCCAGGGGGCGCGTGTAACTTGATGGTAAGCCACGGACGCGAAGTAACAATGCCCCCGCAGCGCTCTACGATCCTGTTAGGACCGGGACCTACGGCTTAAAGTGGATTCCGAACCACTACAAACACCCATGGCAAAGCCGGGATTTGAACCCGGTACCTGTGGTACCGGAAGCCAGAGCGCTAGCCATTCGGCCATCAGGCCCCATTTTTTTGCAAACATAAAATGTCATAAATAACGTTATTTTAAATAATTGAAATTCATATAATTTAAATTTAATGCCATCGAAACGTGTATTTTGTAGCCAATCAGTAGCTATTGTTCTTTGAATCTGTTTGATTTTCTTTACTAATAACAACTTCAAAAGAAATTTAAATATCCGTAGCAATTTGAACCCATAATAAAGAATCGAAGATGGGTGGGAAACTATGTAATATTGACAATTTTTCAATTGTTTGAAATATCCTCATACAATCTGAAAAAAATTCCTGAGGAAAAGAAAAAATATATACTTTTACAGAACCAAGTATATCTATAAAAATGAACATTTTAAGAAATAAAAAATTTATTTAATTAAAACATGAAAATTTTAAAAACATTCAAGCACAATTAAATATTTTTTTTTTATAGAATACTCAGCAATTTATGAAAAAAGTATAAAACAAATACTAATTTACACGTTTCTCAAGCATTTCATAGTGTCAAAAGACACATCATAGTATTGATGTTTCTAATGACATGACAGTAAGGTATGCGACTTTCAATATTTGCCTCAAACCGTATCAGAAATTATTTTCTATTTTAGATTTTAGTCTTTGGTCAGATGTAATAAAATATGCTACTTTGATATTGTTCAGCATAAAAATTTAGTCTATACTGAGTTGTATGAAAATGGAAGATCAAAGTATAGTGGCCGAGAAAGAATTGCAACATGTTGATTAATAGTTCTATAATGAACTGTAATAAGAGTGAATGCTACAAAAAACAGAGTTTTCCTCACTGAAAATATTTATCAGCAATTGTTGAGGAATGAAGCCTGGAATTACTATGGAAAAACAATGGAACTATTGTTTGTTAAATTCCTATGTTGTGATATTAGTGGGAAAAAAAACAATTTAGCCCTATAAAGAAAGCCTTACTGCTATTCAGTTCTATATCACAAACAGAATTACTTAACATTTCATGGTGCTCATTTAGCCATTGGTTGTAGTTGAAGTGAAGCAATATTGAACTGTAACTAAACCTTTGTAAGATTATGAGGAGAATTTTTAAAAAAATTTAACTGTCCCTCTCAGGTTTTGATCTCACTGATTTTTAATCCTAGTGTGATAGAAATTAAAATACAAATTTATAATGGAGAATGAAGAGTTCGCGGCTTTCAATGTTCCTATTTTAAAAGAAGTATATAACTTATAATCTTTGATTTGAAGCCAGTAGGGAATTTGTAAACAATGTGCTGAGCAGTTTAAAAGAGTATTAACCAACACTGAAGACTACTGATGCCAAGCCTAGCTTCTCAAAGTGGACAATGTTGAGAGAGCTTATCAAGATATTAAAAATATACAATGTTACTTGGATGCAAGATGAAAAGACTGATTGGAGTGAGGAATTATATTTCAGTCAACTTATGAAGTATAGAGCACATTTAGTGAAGAGGCTTCCATTTCTGATGCATGTTGAGAGCATTTATAAGAAACCAGTGATGCATATTTAATGCAGAAAGAGTCATAGAAAGATGTATAGAATCTGTGGCCATGACAATAAAGATGATTAATATGAGGAAATATATATTTACTTCCAAACTAAGAACTTTTCTGAGGGTAAAATTGATTCTAAATTCAATCTAAAAATACAGACCAAACAAGAGAAAATGAATTTTGACATAAAATTTTCCTTCTTTCATTTTTTGGAAGTATTGCGCAAACATTATTTAGTAAAAGTATTTTCATGAATCATATTTTATTTTGCCCGAATATTTATTATTCTATAAAACACGTAGGCATTACAAAATTCCCACGGAAAATATATATAATAATTCCCATACTTCAAACTTTGTCTCAAAACACCAGGCAGTCTATATATTGCCAAGGCATTGAATGCAATGCCTTGGGAAAGTATATAAAATAATTCAGATATTTGATACTTTGTCTAAAAATAAGAGGCACTTTAAATATCTACTTTTCATATGTTGTCTATAACATATATACATACACACATAATTAAAGAACATACTTTAAGTCCATATTTCTTTTTTATCTTTCTCAGTTCTTTTCTTCTTTCTTTCTCTATTTGTTTTTTGGTTTTTATGACATGCGCTGATTTACCTAGAAAAATTTAAAAAAAAATATTTAGTATAAATATACTACAAAGTTAAAACTTACAAAATGCTATCAAAATCCTATACTGCTTCAAGAAAAAATTTTACGTAAAAAAAGCTAATATTAAAACTTGCATGATAAATTAATAGTTAATAACTTTTAATTAATAGTTACATGATAAATTAAATTTGAATGTTGTTGAAACCAAGTTCAAAATATTGTAATCAGAAATATGCAGAATATATAATTGGCGAAAGGAAACAGTGACTTCAAAAATATTGACAGTTTATAAGTGAATTAGCTAATTTATTTGCAATCGTCACAAAAAACTTTTTTTTTAAATAAATATATGACTTCCATTTACCTTCTTTTGACAATTCGGCAATCACTTGACCTGGTTCACACTTATCACAGGTTTCAAGTCCACCATGGATATGAAGTAAAAGTTTGCAAGAACCTAGTGATAATTTATCTCCATGATTCAATTCATGAGGTTTGCTTTTTTGTTTAGGCTGAAAAAAAAATTAAGATAATAATAACTATAAATTATTAACTCATAATAAAAGTAAATACACTGAAGTGACAAAAGTCATGGGATAGCAATATGCAAATTTTCAGATGGCAGTAGCATCGCGTAGAACAGGTATAAATGCGCAGTGCTTTCACAGAGCTTTCATTTCTGTTCAAGTTATTCATGTGAAGAGGTTTTGACGTGATGATGACCGCACGACGGGAATTAACAGACTTTGAACGCGGAATGTTAGTTGGAGCTAGACGCATGGGTCATGCCATTTCGGAAATCGTTAGGGAATTCAACATTCCCAGATCCACTGTGTCAAGAGTGTGCCGAGAGTATGAAATTTCAGGCATAACATCCCACCATGGACAGCGCAGTGGTCGACCGCCTGCACTTAACGACCGAGACCGGCGACGTCTGCAAAGAGTCGTAAATTCTAACAGACAAGCAACACTGCGTCAAATAACCGCAGAAACCAATGTGGGACGTACAAGGGACTTGTCTGTTAGAACTGTGAGGAGAAATTTGGCTTTCTTGGGCTATTCCAGCAGAAGACCGACTCGAGTGCCTTTACTGACAGAACGACATCGCTTGCAGCGACTCTCGTGGGCACGTGAGCATATCGGTTGGTCCCTAGATGAATGGAAAACCGTAGCCTGGTCCGATGAGTCACGATTTCAGTTGGTAAGAGCTGATGGTAGGGTTCGAGTGTGGCGCAGACCCCACTAAGAAAATGGACCCAAACTGTCAGCAAGGCACTGTTCAAGCTGGTGGTGGCTCCGTAATGGTGTGGGCTGTTTTTTCATGGCATGGACTTGGTCCTCTGATGTGACTGGACCGAACATTGAATGGAAATGCTTATGTTCAGCTACTTGGAGATCACTTGCAGCCATTCATGGACTTCATGTACCCAAACAACGATGGGATTTTTATGGATGACAATGCGCCATGTCACCGGGCCACAACTGTTCGCGATTGGTTTGAAGAACATTCTGGACAATTCCAACGAATGATCTGGCCACCTAGATCGCCCGACATGAATCCCATCGAGCAATTATGGGACATCATCGAGAGGTCTGTTCGTGCCCAAAATCCTGCACCATCAACGCTTTCACAATTATGGACGTCTATCGAGACAGCATGACTCAATATTCCTGCAGAAGACTTCCAACGACTTGTTGAGTCCATGCCACGTCGAGTTGCTGCACTTTGCCGGGCGAAAGGAGGGCCGACACGATATTAAGAGGTATCCCATGACTTTTGTCACTTCAGTGTAAGTAAATAATAGAAGTTAAAACTAAAAAGATATCAAGGATACCACAAATATAATTGGCAATATTTTATTAAACATTTGCAGTTTATATATATATGTATGTGTATCCTGTAACACTTGTAAAGTGTGAAGGATTCTGGAAGGTCAAGATCATAACACAAATTTAACCAATCATAATTACAATATGCAGGAAGATTGCAAATGCAATATTAAAGAAGGCAATATCAATGTTTATGAAAGAATGCAGTATTTGATGCAAGTGCTAATGTGAGTGAGTGAATAAAGTAACAAATAATTCACACTGCTTTTGTTGAGACAAAACAAATAATTAAATAGAAAACATGAAGATTCCCAAATTTACAATCATCTTTTAACTCCCATGGAGGTATTGAGAATGTACACAATCAGTTATTTAAGTGTAAAATCCTTATTGAAAAACTCTAAGTTTTCTTTTCACTTTTTCAAAAACAACAAATTAAAAATAACTTCACCCATTCTACAATATTATGAAGACTTTGCTCTTATTTCCAGCTCCTAACCTCCTCATTACCTAGATGTTCACTGAAGTATGTATTTACACTTCAAATTTTTCCTGCTCATTTTTATATTTTGCTCTGCTAAACATTTTTGTTCCGCCAGAGATGAGGCCCCTTCAGACTAATAAGCTCCAGATATTCAAACTCCATCCCCAATTATTAATTGTATACTGAAATTTCGATATAACCACATTTTAGAAGAACACTTACCATCATTTACATGAATAATTATGATGGCGAACAAAATTAGGCAAACAAAAGCAGGTAAAAATCAATCTTAAATACCAAAATAGTTAATTGTGTAATTCATGCACAGAGAGTTTCTACTTCTAGAAGAAACTTCTAGAAGAAACAGTAAAAGAAGAAGACTTACTCACCCCCCACAACTCTTCAGATCTTTGAACTGTAACACAACAATAACCTTTGTTGACAATTGAGTTAATAAATACCATCATTTTGAGCATGGAATATTTTTATCATGGTTATATAATTGTTAGAGGTCATCATACATTAAATTGAAACTGATCATGCATTGATTTTTTTACATTTTCCATTTTATGTATTTTCAAGACAGAAAATAGGACTATTATTTTTCTTTTAGGTCTAATATGTGACACATTTTATTTATGTTTTCATCAATTTTTCAATTCTTTCTATTAGCTCCCACTCTGCATATATATATCTTGTTCAAATGTTCAATCGTTCATAAAATACATTTTATTCATCCACTCAAGTTCAAATACATTTTTTTGAACTTGTAGTGAAAGACACTTGATGTTAATACAGTTTTTTCAAATATTAATTCAGTAATTAAATTTAATTAATTAATTTTAGTTTTTTTTAGATTTAAGTTGCATATATCTACTAATAGATGGCGCCTTACAAAAATGAATTAAAATTATTGATAAATGACTTTCTGCACTATAGTGTGAAAAAAATAGGAATTGACTTAAAAAATTTTTTTTTGTATATTTCTTGTTTTTTAATTGAAAAGAATAAAAATTTCACAATCACGATTTTTTTAAATAGACTATTGACTAATAATCCTAATATGAAAGTATAAATGTATACTGAAAATTAATTAAATATTTTTTTAAGAAAAACTGAAGTACCTCAGAAAGTCTCACTTCATTAACAAATGTTCCATTCTGACTTCCTAGATCTTCTATACTGTATTTCCAAGATTTATTGTCAAATTTTATTTCAGCATGAACCTAAAAATATATATTTTTTATTTTCAATTAGAAATTTTAATTCGGCAATAATTAATACTTTTTAAATACATCATATAAATATTAAATAGATAGGAATTTCTTTTACTGACTTTTTTTAACTAATAATAACCCTTATACTAAATATTTTCAAAATGTAAAACCTCTTTTACTGAAATACACAATTTAATGCCTATTTATTATATGAAAAAAACTAAACTGCAATACTAGTTTAAAAATATCAATTTAAATTGGAAAACTTTTTGATTTTTTTTTTTTCCTTGCACACTTTCTGAACTTTTATTTTTTGTTGAAATAAGTTCTGCATTTAAGTAATATTTTATATTACAAAATAAAATCATACAGAAACATCTAGAGAGAACATTAGAGAGAAAGAAATATTGCATAATTTTTAATCACTTATAGGAATTGTGTTGCTGAAATTATTCCAATTTTTTGCTTCTGCTTTCTTTTTTTCCTAAAACTTCACTTTAAAACCTTTTACTAAAACATTTGCCTCCTTTTAAAAAGATTTAAAATTACCAAAATGATTTTATTGATTAAAATGATGATATTGACTTAACATTCCCTACCTTACTGACATCAATATCAGGTACAGACACTGTATTGCAATTTTCTCGACCAATAAGTGCCCCAGTACAAGTAATAAGGATTAAAGATCCAGTTGTAAGTGCTGAAGAATCTTCAACAATAGCTCGAATACATGGTTGGTAACGAGGTGGGGATTCTAAAACAAAAATATATTATTGTCTTTTCAACTTAAAGTGAAATAAAAATATTCATATGCATTATTAGTTTAATTTTAAATAACATTGCAATAAGAAATAATGTAATTTTAATTATAATTTTTACTGTCATATGCAATTTTGAAAATTAATTATTCTTATTTTAATCTTTTAAAAAAATCAAATTTTAATTGCTAATTGCAAAAAATATCATTAAAATATCACACAAAAACAAGCCACTGGCAAATATAAAATCTCCATTTTTTTATTATCAAAATGAATAATAAAGAATATAACTAAATAAAGTTTATTTAAGTTTATGAATGAGGAAAACAATTTATTTATATGTATTTCTACAAAAGTTTTTAGAAGTGTAATTAATATTTTTAAAATACATTTCAATTACAAAACTAACATTAAGTATTATGCTTTATATAATTGTAAGTGATAAAAACATCAGATATTTTCTTTTTGCTTCTTAAACTTTATAATTATAAACAAGATGTTTCCCCCTTAACAATAGAAATATCAAATAAGTATTTTTCATTGTCAAAGTAAATACAACTTTTAGTTAACGTTATTTAATTGCTTTTTAATTATTATTAGTTAAATCTCATTTCTAATAATCACCATTTATAATAATAATCACCATTATAATTTCTAATTCACATCTATTACTGAAGACTATTTATTTAGTTATAATTTTTATGTCCTACATGTTATGGAAACTTATGTTTTATTCAAGTATTTACTTAGTAGAATGAATTCTTCTATTATTAAATTTGTAGGCCATGATTGTTGAAAAGAATTCTAAATTCATAAGAAATAATTCTTAAGTATGACATTGAAGTACAATAAATGTTTAAATATTTATGATTTTAATATTATTTGAAATTTTTGTTAAGATTAATTTCATTTCTTTATTCATTTTCTCATTTTTATATGGACAAAGTTACTTTGGCTTAGTATTCATGAGAGAAGAATTTAATGCTACACAAACAATCATTTAAAAATTATAACCTCCAGTATTCTATGTGTATTGTTTATCCCACAGTTTGAATTTGACAATAGAGAATGATATAAAAGTGAAGGATATTAAAAAAGCATCAAATATAATTGAGAAACTTTTTCGTATAAAAACGAAATGTGTTTGAATATGGCCTGGAATCCATCAGGAAATTTTATTGAAAATTTCCCACACACAAAAAAATTACTTCCTGCAAAAAGAGTTAAGTAAAAAATGGCTTTGGAGTTAGACAGGTCATCTTAAATTGCAAGGTTATAACAAAAAATAAGCCTATAAAATAAAGGATCAAATTGAATTAATTATCATAATTCAGCCCCAAAATAAGGACTTGGAAACATGCTTACATTATGGTAGAATGTGCTTACACTATAGTGGAATTCCTTACATTTGAACTCAAGTACAAATTTAGTTTATAGGCTTGTTGAGGGCAAATAAGTATGAAGGAGAAAAAAACGTGAAGGAGACCTCAAGTTATAACAAAGCTTTTTCATGATTGACTTGTGATATCTATTAGTGAATGTATATTTATATATCCACTACATAATTTCTGTAAAAATTAACTAACACTTAATAACAAAATTTTCTAAATTTACGGATAAATAATGTTAAATGAAAAATTAACTTCTTAAATTAGAGCATAATTAAAATTCTAATTATAAAATAATAATTTTATATTTTATGTAAAAAACTAATGACTTTCAAAGGATATTTTTTTTTATTCTTTTTATTTTAGCACTTATGAAACATTTTTTTATCTTTATATGAAAAAGAAATATTGGCTGATTTGTAAAAAAAAAAAATTATAAAGCTAAATCATTTGGTTATTTTGCAGAATATAATACAATATAAAAAAAAAAATATGCACTTTTGTACAAGCATATCAATAACAAAAATAATAATAAATCACAATATAAACTTTTATAAATTCTGAGAGTTTTGTAAATCAGAACTAAAAATATTCTGAAACATTTAAAAACTTTTTAATATCTTTTATAGCTACTAAATAATTAGGACATAAAAAAGAAATGAAAAAATTGCAATGTAATTAATAATGCAATAGACTCTGGATAAATCAGTTATGTCATCAACTTTAATTGGCATAACAGCTATTATGACAATAATATCTTTAACAGTAGAAGATTCATCTGAGAGTGCTTTTGAATAAAATTATTGAGATAAATTATAATTATATTTAGAGGGGGCAGTCAGTCTGTATTAAAATCCAATTCGAGACACTTCTAAAAAAATAATTTGTTATTTTTACAAAATTCTAGAAATGAATACTAAAAATAAATGCTAAGGAGGCAATTCAATTGTATTCTACAATGGTGCAGCTGCTACCAAAGTCGGTTACTGTAGCAGCAGCAAAGTAAGATCAACAATGAAAGAAGACATATTTTGTTTTTAAGAGCACATATTTAAGATCTTACAAATATAGCATCTTAATGATTAAAATGCATAATTTTCTTTTACTTGTCCTCAGTTATTTTACAATATTTTGTGCCTATTATTTTAATACTGTTATTTTTATAGGATGCATGTATTTCTTGTAAGCAAATTTATTGTACAATATCTTTTAAGTAAGTGCAAATACTATGCCTTCAAAAATATACAAAATACTTTGTTATGAATAAATTGTTTTTATAGATATATGAGTTCAATAAAAGTCATTCAATTTATTTCTCAAATTCTTCTAAATCCATTATAAAGATCATTGTACATAAAATTACGGAAAAAAAGCCAGAAGTCAATATAAAAATTGACTTGGGGGTCAGAAATATTTTGGCTGACTCCCCGCCCCTGGTTATATAAAAAAGTGAGCTTTAGTTGCTCCTAAATTTTTTTAAAGCCTTTAATTAAGCCCAGTAAGACTAAATATATATTTGAAAACATAAAAAGGAACCTTATTGCAAACAGCTTTTATGTACATGTATATGCAATTACCACATAACTAGAGGGCTTACTGTACAGGATTTTTAGCTATACCTAATTTTAAAAGTCTAGTGCATGTACAATATTTGAAGCGTTAAATATTAAATAAATGAATTTCAATATTATTTTCATATTGTTATGCAAACGCAACAATAAAATTTAGGAAATATGAGAATTTGACAAATATTAATGATTTGTAAATAATAAAGATGGGGTTTTTAAAAATAGCATAAAAATAGAAAATAATAATAATAATAATAATATTAATAAAAGGTATAGACAAGAACAGTTAAATACTAATTTTTAAACAATGGTAGAAAAGAAATAAATCAATATTAGCTAAATAACAAAAAATATTTTTTTTTTTTAATTTATGAATAGGAACTTTAGAAATGATATATAAAATATTACCTTTTTTGGGTGAAGATTGATATTCTACTATTATTTCATGTTCGGAATCAGAAGAAAAAATTTCTCCTGCTTCAGGTGAACTGTAACCATCATTTACAGTGCTATCATTGTCTACACGAATATCATCATTGTTACTTGGTGACATCACTTTGCTTTCTTCGCCCAATTTCTTCTACAACACCAGATTGTTAGTTGAATATTATTTAAAAATATGAACATATATAACAATTAATATTAGTATTTGATTAAAATTTCAGACAAACAAAAATATATTCAATTTATTAATTTTATATTATTTTTAAACGAGACAGCACCCACAATTTATATTTTATAAATGAAAAATGGTCATTTACACCATAACTAGAAAACTTTAATTTTTAACACTTCTAGAATATAAATAATACACCTATTTTTTTAAAGCATTTTACCCTCCATGAATAAATAGTATAATAATACGAAATTTGTAAATATATCTTGTATCTTTTACTATAGTATACATATATATATATATATAGTTTAGGTGAAAAATAATCATAAAAATGTTAATCAATACATTTTGAAGAAATTACTTTTTAACTCACTTGTTTTTCTTTCCAAAACTTTTTTCTTTTGGATCTTTCAGACTTTTCCTTTAGGTCTGTTTTGTTATCTGAACATATGTTTTTGTCAGAAATATCTGAAATTTCATCAGCTCTACAGTAAAATTCATAAGCTAGTTTTTCTTGTATGTATAAATAATATACTTTTAAGCGGGGGTCATACAGAAGCTTTCTTATCTTAAAAAGAAAAGAGAGAGAGAGACTACATTTAATAAATAAAGTATTATGCCTTTTCTATATCTTAACTTAAAAAAAAAATTAAGAGCTAAGTTTAAACTACATTAGACATAAAAGCAAAAAATTATTTCAAGATATAAACTTAACTTCTTTTAAATAGATACAAAACAAAATAAATATTTATTATGAGTATATTGTAAATAATTTCTATAGTTATTTACAATGATTATAAAAATACAAATCTTAAAATATAAGTCATAATAATAAGTAGTAATTTTAATATTACTAATTTTTACAATTTACTCATTTTATTTTTTGCACATTTTAACAATTGTTTAGTAATGATAAATTTATTTCCAGCATTTTTGAAACCATCAAGAAACAAAATTAATTTTTTTAATATTACACTTTTATCTTATTTATTGTCCCTAATTTAAAAATTACTTCTATAAAAAAAACATAAAATAGATATTTAACAGTTTTATGGTATAAATTAATTGCACTTCTATCAAAATTACAAATTAAACCTTTCTTCTAGTTCAAAGTATATTTAACTTGAATAAACAAATTTTCTTTAACATCAAAATAAATAGAAAAATGTGAAATTATTTACTTACTGGATCATAGTAATTGCCATTGGATTTACAATAATACATAGCACTTTTTTCATCATATATATAATCTGACATTCCACAACTTTTTTCAGCAACTTCAGTCACTAAATCTTTAACAGTTGCCTGTAAAAGAAAAATGTATATACTAAAACGCTTCAAAAAAATAAAGGAAAATCATATTATATTGTTAAATCTAAAACAAAAAGGAATAATACATAATCACTTTTATATATTACTAAAATGAAATATTTTTAAAACCCAATTCAAGAAAAATAACTCTTAATTTATAAAATTTTAAAATAATCATCAAGTTATTGTTATTATTATTTATAATTATGGAATTTTAACAGCAGTTGAATAAATTAAGATAAAGCAGCATTAGTGAGTATAAGTCTCCAAGCTACAAGTCAAATCAAGTCCAAGTCAAAGTACTAAGAGAATCAAATATCTAGTATAAGGCAATATTAAAAAACACTTTTTTAGCAATACTTCAAAAATTTTCTAGAAAAAACTTAATAGCTGTTTTTTACATTTAAAAAAAATAATAAATAAAAAAAATAAATAAATAAAATTTTTAAAAAAATTATTATTAACATTTTTTTATGTATCATTTTGTAAAAATCATAAAAATATCTTTTTATTTCTATGTGAGTCTTTTTTTAAACCTTTTTTCAAGCAAAATTAAAGATACTTTTTCTAAAATGTTATTAGATATTAAATGTTAGATTTCAATGAATGATATTAATTACAATTAAATATTTTATAAGATTAAGTGATTAAATACTTTTATTCCCATCCCTTATTATCATAAAGAATGATAACTATTTATTTCTTACTCACATTACTTCCTTCTGGTGGTTGCCAATCCTTAGAAGAATCATTAATAGCTGAAAGAAAAAGAAAACTGATAATCATATCAATTTAAAGGTATTTTCAAAAAGAAATTGTACAAATCTGCAAGCATTGTTTGATTAGCCAGATCTTAAAAATGTATTTGCTATACAAAATCATTAGAATTTTATATTTATTTATTTTGCTTAAAATACTAATTTACAGTACAAGACAAAGCATATGATTTTATAATAATTAATGATCATTCATAATTCAAAATATTGTTTGTATTTAATAACCTGCTGAATAATGCCATAATTATGCTTTTTAAAATTTATATATAAAATGGTCACAGATTTGTCTGTCTGTATTTCCTAAAACTCAGAAATGCAGAAATCCGTTTTTTTTTTTTTTTTTTTTTTTTATCTACTAGGTAGTAGATTTAAAAAAAAATGGATGCTTAGTTCATTTGATGCTAATTTCATTGATTTTTAGAGAATAACTTGGAATAAATCTTCAAAATTTTATTAAACATAATAGAACATTTAAAATAGCTTTTTAAAAAACTTTCTGGTTAACAGAGCCTGAATATTGAATCTTGGCACAAAATCTAACAAGAGATAAGGATCCAATTCTAATGTTATATAGTGTATCACAGCAGGTGAAATAATAGATTATTACCACTGGCTAGTTAGCAAATACTTAAGAGTGGTATCTCTTAATGGGGAAATTATCTTTTTTAAAAAATGATTTGAAATTCAAAAAATGTTTACCTACTTTGATTTTCAGTATTTCCAGCAGGATTAAGACTGCTACGAATATTAATATTAATAGTATAGTCACTAGGACAAGAAGAATTTTCATCTCTAGTAATATAATGATCTACCTGAAAATATAACAAAATAATTTAAATACTCATAAAATGGTAACATTATAGAAATTATTCATACATATTTGAAACACTATATAATAACATCAATTTCCTTAAATATTCAGATATAAAGAAGTTTTCAGTTAAGATAAAAAAAACTTTTATTTTAGTTACATAATTTAAATATTGAAAATGCTTTAGTATATGTAAAGTAACAAATCAAAAATGATTTACAAAATTCTTTTTTTTTTTTTCAGGAGGCTAACTATACTTTTGTAAAAAGGAAAAATTCATGTACATAAATTTGCTTATATAAATTTAAGATTTAATTAATTAAAATTAGAATTATTTTATAATTCAAAAGATTTTTGGCAAATTGGTAATTTTAATTTAAAATCTGACTTTAAAAACATGAATTTGAATTAATAATAAGACATTAAACCAATTTAGATAAATTATATATTAATTTAAAATTAATTAATCTGGCAAAATAAAACCTACAACATATATATATGTAAATATATATTGTGAACTAACTAAAGCTTAAATCATGATAGAACCTTTACTAAAAATTAGAATAAGCAAACTTCATTTTCATTAGATTAAAATACACAAAGAACATTCTGAAAGAAAAATTGTTAACAACTTGTCAGTTTCACCCATTACAATTTTAAATGATATCCTTATAGCACCTAAAAACTGTCATCTTGGCACAAAATCATGATAAAATTACTTATCAAATAATAAAGAATTTAACTAATTTTATATTTGCTAAATATATATATATACATATATTTCTTACTTTTATTACAGGAAGCTTTTCATTTTCTTGAAAATTATTGTCTTTCTCCAAAATTTTATCACAGGAATCAGCTACTTTAGATTCAGAAGTTTGCTTACTGTCTTCAACCTGTTCATATATGCGTTTGGAATGATTATATTTATAATAAGAACCAGTCTGGGGCACATAAAAAAGTTGTGTGTTCTGAAAAAGACATTCATTATTTTAAAAACGATACAAATTTAATAATAGTTAATTAAAATTTTGCATTGATTACTAATTTAATTTCAGCAAGCTACAAATTTCAAATAACCATTTTGAGAAATAATACAACTTTTTCAAAAGGACTTAGAAGTTTGAATGCTGATAAATATATTCTTTTCTTGGCAAAACTTCATTTACTTTAATGCAATCATACATTAGATATTAAACAATTCATGTGGATTTCTAACAGATGGTGTAACTAGTATTATTATCAGATGAATCAAACTGACAACTACTTCATATCAAAAAACAACTGTTATTAGGCTTTGATGTTTAGCATGTGTCAAGTTGTTGAATTACGATAATCACACTTTTTAAATTATTTTTTAGCTTCCAGCATGTCAAATATTGTAAAAAAAAAAATTTAAGTCACAAAGAGCTTTATTTTTCTGTTTTAATTAGAAGAAAACTGCAGCTGAAGTGCATCTAATTCTTGTGGGATTTACAGAAAACATCCATCAGCTAATAGAACTTATCCAAAATGATTTTAATTATTAAAAGATAGTGATTTCGACATAGTGTATGACCAAGAGAACAATAGTCAATTTGAAAAACTCACGAGGTGCTAAAGCATTGTGAAACCATTACTGATGAATGTTATTAACTACAATTTAACCCTCAGAGCCCAGCATTAAAATAAAAACAGTCAGAAATCATTTTTTTAACATATTGCTTGAACTCAAACTTATTCGGAAATGCTTCAGTAAGAAGATTTACTTCACCCGTTATATTCACCAAACATTGCTACCGCTTGCTTTGATGGATGAATCATGGCCTGTCTCAGGAGTACTCCAATTCTTTTAAAGAAATAAAAAAAAAATTAGCTTACAAAAATCGTTCCTTTGATGACATGAAAGAAGTAGAATGTGATGGGCCATACTGTGATTGATGTATTGATTAATTTTTTTAAAAAATAAATGTCTTTTTTTAAGAAAAATGTATGAATTAATATTTAATATGTATTACAGCATTATTATCATATGAAAAACATATTCCAATCAAAAAATGAAAAAAATATTAAAAATCTTAAAGATTCTCTTAGAAACATTATGTTTCTATTAATTATGGAGTATGGCATACTTGGCAATTAAAAAAAATCAGAAGATGTAAAAAATTTCCAATTATCATACAAAGACAAAATTTTATGAAACCCGGTTGAAAAAGTATTATATTTCCCCATTTTATTTCAAAGACAACAAATAAAAGTTATTTTATAAAATATAAACTCAATTTGCTATATCAAAACTATTTATTTGATATTGTATTATTAGATACGAGGTAGCGCTACATTGTGAGGTTTCGATTTACATATTTTCTATGTGGGACTTTATGCGGTCCCTAGTTACCCCATAAAAAAAAAAAAAAAAAAAAAAATTTAAATTAGTTGCAAACCATATACAGTGAGCCACAAAATTGAGTATACACCTCTAAAACTTTTAGACTTCTTCCAATTACAAATTAAATATTGATTTAAATAGATAAATTTTTTTATCCTAGATACTTTAACCTCTGCTTTACCATCTTATAATAACACCATTCTATAGTTAACTTATTTATTACGAGAAAAGTTAAGCGATTCGAAGAAAAGATAGAAAACCATGCCACTAAATTGAGTATACACTTCTTATATTTGTAAATTATGCCACCACTTTTTTTAGTTTCAAATTTTCTTTAAAGAGTTTCAGGAGTCGCTGCTGCTTATAACACGGGCTATTGCACTTCAACGCTTTTAAATAGTATTTTTTCTCATTAAATAATCGTAAAATGAGCTCTCGTAGAGAAACTACTGAATCTGAGCGTTTCTTGGTTGTAAAATGGTCGAAAGAGAGCAAATCTCTTCGAGAAATCGCTTCGTTGATTGGTGTAACTCCTGGTTGTGTCCAAAACATACTACAGAAGTATAAAAAAACTGGATCTGTGGCCAATATTCCTGGAAGAGGACGTAAAGAAATACAGAGTACTACAGCGAAGAGGAAGATCATTCACTCAGTAAAGAAAGATCCGAGGGTGAGTGCCTCTAAACTAGCTTTATCGATGTCCTCTACAATCGGGGAAAAGATCTCAGTTGAAACAATTCGACGTACCCTTCACCTATATGGGTTTCATGGCCGTGTACCAATACGAAAGCCACTCATCAAGTATGTGAATAGACAAAAGACAGTGATTTTCGCCACAGAACATCGTTTAAAGCCTATTTTATTTCTGGAACACTGTAATATTTTCTGATGAAAGTAAGTTTAATCTTTACGGAAGCGATGGACGATTTAAAATATGAAGAGAAGCTGGGAAAGCACTGGCACCTAAAAACACCATTAAGACAGTCAAGTTCGGAGGTAGATCTGTCCTCGTTTGGAGTTGTATGTCGGCTGGAGGAGTTGGAGAGCTTGCTTTTATTGATGGTATTATGGACAAACATGTATATTTGGGGATTTTAAATGATAACTTGAAAAAAAGTGCCAGTAAGTTGGGGCTTGGGTCAAGCTTCATATTCCAGCAGGACAACGACCCCAAGCATACAGCGAAGATTGTGCAGTTATACTTGCTGTATCACTGCAAGAAGCAATTACACACTCCAGTCCAGTCTCCAGACCTAAACGTCATCGAAAATTTGTGGTCGAAATTTGAGAAAGCTGTACATGAGCACGAAATCACAAGCAAGGAAGTTCTCAAGAAGGTTCTGAGAGAAGAATGGGCTAAAATTTCTGTTGAAACCACTAAAACACTAGTAGAATCTATGTCCAGAAGATTACAAGCTGTAATTCAAGCAAAAGGTTATGCAACAAAATATTAATTTGTACGTTAAAAGGAAATTAATAAAGGTGTATACTTATTTTTGTGGTGTTGTTTTTCCTCTCGTCTCAGATCTTTTATTTTTTTTTCGTAAAAAATACATAAACGTAACAATTTTATAAGTATAGTACGGCAAAGCATAGACTAAAGTATATAAGGTAAAAAATCCAATCATCTTAAAGCAATATTTAATTTGTAATTGCAAAAAGTCTCTAAGTTTCTAAGGTGTATACTCAATTTTGTGGCCCACTGTATTTTATAGTTACTAATAAAGTTTCAAGATTTCTTTTTTAATACGATTTCTTTTATCCGGTCCCTATCTCCTACACAAAAACAGGTCTCACTGTACACTGAAGTGCCAAAAGACATGAAATACAATATGCAAATATACAGATGGCAGTAGAATCGAGTAAGAAATGTATAAATGACATTGTATCTTCAGAGCTTTCATTTGTATTCAAGTGATTTACATAAAAAAATTTTTGATGTGATTATGAAAGATGTTAATAAACAGAGAAACGCAGAATGCTAGTTGGAGCTAGATGCATGGGGTATTCCATTTCAGAAATGGTTAATGAATTCATCATTCATCATCAACAGTGTCTAATGCATGCCGAGAATATATAATTTCATGGTTACTTCCCGACATGGACAACGCAGTGAGCGACAGCATCTACTTAATGACCGAGATCAGTGACGTGTGTGTACATTAGCCATTGCTATGAGCAATACTGCATCTAATAACAGCAATAATCAAACTGGGATGTGTGAGAGACATGTCATTGACGACAGTGCAGCTAAATTCAACGTTAATCGATTATGGCTGCAGAATATTGATTCGAGTGTTTTTATTAACAATTCACAAATGGCCAGCAACACCTCTGTTGGGCTTGTGAACATGTAAGTAAGATCCTAGAAGATTGGGAAAAATGATTGTTTGGTCAGATGAGTCATGATTCCAGTTATTAAGAGACGATGGTAGGATTCGAATGTGGTGCAGACCCCCTAAGTCATGGACCAAGTTGTAAACAAGGTCATGCAAGCTAACAATGCAAGCGGGTAGTGGTTTTTTTCACATGACATGAACTGGGTCCTCTGGCCAAACTGAACCACTTGTAGCCATTCATGGACTTCATGTACCCAAACAATGGTATTTTCCAAAATGACAAAGCGGCATGCCACTGAGCCAAAATAGTTCGTGATTGGTTTAAGGAATTTTGGTGTGAGATTTGGCCATCTAGATCGGCAGACATGAATCATATCAAACATAAATGGGACATGATCGAAAGGTCAGTTCGTACCTGAAATTCTACAAATGCAACACTTTCCCACTTATAGATGACTGTACAAGCAGAATATTTCTTCATAGGACTTCAGACAACTTGTTGAGTCAATGCTACATCCCATTGCTGCACTTTGTCCGGCAAAAGGAGGTCCCATACGATATTAGAAGATATCCTATGATTTTTGCCACTTCAGTGTATATTGCTTACTTAACTTTAAAAAAAAATCCTTCTCCAGAATTAAAATGAAATTAAAATATCAATCAAACTTATATAAATATATTAAATATTATTTCAAATGGACTTTCTTCCAAAAGTTCAATAATTTCTCTTTTTGAAATCCAAATTATATATAGTTTTCCTGAAAAATAATAAGTATATTGTAAATAAATTTGTACCTACTGCATCATAATAATATCCAGTAGACTGGCTATAGTACATTTTTGAAGTTTCATCATAAATATAATCTTTACAAGGATCCACATTTTCATGTACATTTTTACAAGACTAAAAAAAAACAATAATTTTATTATTGCAATAATAATTGTCAATACTTTGAAAAATATTTCATTGAAATAAAGTGCTAAATATAATTTTTCAAAAATTATTATCTTATCATAACTCCCATTTAAAAAAAATTGTAATTTTATAAACAAACTTTCCAAGATTTTAAATCTTTCAATTTTTATGTATTGCTATTAATAAACTAGGGCAAAAAAAAAAAAAAAAAAAAAACGTCAATTCAACAAATTCAGAAATAATTCACTTCTGACATTGCTTTCATAAGTAACAAAATGCAAAGAAAGGTTTAAAAAATTAAATTGATAGGATATGTGTCACATTAATATCTTTAGAATACCTTCATTATAGCTTGATTGCTAAAAGTGCTATTCTTAGAAATTCATTATTTTCTGCGACACAAATAACAAGGTGGCTGCAGAAACTGTGAAAAAAATGTCATTGTCTAAACATACATTTCCCGACTTAAGGCTACTAATTATATTAGTTTTTTGGCTTTCTCAAAACCTCTGTATGTGCACAATATACTTTATTAAAAATACTTTTACTAGTTATTTAATATGAATATATATATATATATATATATATTCATATTAAATAACTAGTAAAGGTGGTTTTAATATGGATATATAATATATATATATATTCATATTAAATAACTAGTAAAAGTGTTTTTTCTATGGATATATAATATATATTTATATATATGAAATTTACTTAAAAAAAACAAAATGAACATCCTAAAAAAATCTATTGAAACAGTATAATGCAGTAAACCTCCTAATTATTACAAGATAACCACTCTTACTAAAATAAATACAGATAAATTATTTCATTTAAACCGTTTTTAAAACTCACAAAAAGAAATAGTAAGACAGTCTTCTGGTAGGGTAGAACCCTACCCTTTGCACACAGAGGGCTTTAGAGAAGCCATGCAGTCTTGAAGCAATTGGTCAAACATGGATTGTGCTATACCGAAACTACTAGGTTGAAGGAAGTCACCAGATAGGAGTAAGGAAGGGCATTCCACAATTTCAGCACAAGTTACATTGAGATCCTTTTTTAAAAAATGTTCGCAGCCCCAGCAGCACTGTAGGAAGTACATCTGGCCAACGGATTGATGAATGGCAATATATGGACTGAGAGAGAGAGAGAGAGAGAGAGAGATGTGAGAGATAAAATCACTCTACCAATCCGTTGGAACTTGGGCAATAAGGGGAGGTGCGAATCTTACTGATTCACAACACCTTAGTGAAAGAGGCAAAAAGTTGAGACTTCAATTGCCTACCATGGTCCGTAGTAAACAACTGCGGGACAATAAAACGAGAGATCTAAGCATTGTGGAATTGTTTCACAACTACGAATGCCGAGATGTTAGTCAATGATACAGATTCTGAACAACAAGAGTACTAGTGAATGCATGTTAGAAGGTACATAAAACCATTTGAATGAAGTAATGGTCCCACTAAATCAATATGGACATGGCTGAAATGGTCTGATAATAGATGTATTGTTTGAAGTAGGCTGACGGTGTGCTTGCGCACTTTGAATCTCCGATATTTGAATGGAGGAGAGAGCCTAGTCACTCATGCGCTTGAACATTCTTAACCATACAAATATTCTCTGCATAAATTCATGTGATGCCTTATTCCCAAGGTGTGTCAGTTAATGAAAGTTATTAAACATTAAACATTATTAAACATGCCACACCGAAATTTCTCGGAAATGTAGCCATATGTTTAATCCCTGTGCATCATAATACAAAGATGTGCCCAGAGTCAGTTGTAGATTGAGGTTGTTGCCAGAAACACATCCAAAAATGAGGTTTCTGAAGTACACGTCCTTATATTCTGATGCAATAATTGGAAAGTTAATCAGTGATAGGAGATGAATTGCTTTAACATGCAACAAGGCGAGGCCTTCTGTCAGGTGCATTTTGATGAAACTACAGCAATTTACCCAAGAGAATGTATGTATACTAGAGAGCATATATGGCTATATATTTTTTTTATATCTTTTTTGCAGTTTATGTTTGTTGTAAATGTGAAATGTAATCCAATTGCCATTGTCAAGGGGAAGACACTTTTGAGATTTCTGCCGAAATGCGCAAGTTAGAGGCTTGTGATCTTGCATAGATACAAAATGTTCTTCCTTCAAACATGTATTTGAAATGTTTGATCTTGACATACACAGTTAATAATTTGCAATCATATGCCACGTATCTTATTTTGGAGGGGGAAAGTATTCTAGAGAAAAACCTGAGCAATTCTAGCTTATTGTCCTTAATTTGATTAAGTGAATCCTTTATTGCAAAATTTGACACATCAACACATAAAACTAAGTCACATGTATTTAAAGGATGTACCAACAAGGCCGACTCAGCCAGCTGCTGTTTGCATTCAATAAAAGCTTTTTCACATCCTCAGAGAGGCTGGATTATTTAGTGTTTTTTTTTTTTTTTTTTTTGTAAACAATGGCTGGACATATGCCTCTGAAAGATTTCAATACTACAGGCAAAAGTAATGGCCAAGGACACTTTGATGGAAAGCAAATACTTTTTCCAATCATAAACTCAAATTCCTTTTTAACTATGTCTAAAAGTTTAGGGGGCAGTCATTTAAGGCGACTATGCACTGGTGGTCCAGTTGTCTTATAAATGAACTGCGAAGTGCTTGACCTGCTTAAATTTAGGTGGCGGCATAATAATATTAGGATATTTTCGCAATATAGCACGACATCTAGAGTTTACAATTACTACTTTTATCATTGTCTGTTAGCTGCAGACTAGGTTTATACATGAGAATAAATTAGTCTTTCCGTCAACTAATCATTTACTTTTAAATCTACTATCAAGTTACAATCAAAAAGAAAATTTGCTCCAATAATAGGCATTTAAACATCTGCAATAATAAAATGCCATTTGATGTTTCATCATAAGCCTAGATTCATGTGCAATAAGTTTTCGCCAAATGTTTTGATTTTCGCTTGAATTACAACATATAATTCTAAAATATCCAAATTATTTTGTTTGGTTCCCTGTGCAGGTATGCAAAAATCATCCCCCTATGTATCTATTAAAAATGTGACGTTTGTATTGTGATCACAAATACTGAGGCGATTAGTAATTTTCGTAAAATTGAACTCGTTATTATCCTCGTTAGTTGGGAAAAATAACGTTTACTCCTTTCCATTACTTTCCTTACCACCATATTGTGTTTTAGCTAGAGATAAAATGCAAAGTTTATGTTTTATGGATACATGCTAGTTTACTTAAGATGTAACTTATTTACTTAAGATGCAAAGTTTATGTTTTATGGATAAATGCGAGTTTACTTAGACAAAGTAAACTGGATGGCTTATTATGCCCCAAATGCAACTGACTTAACAATTTTTTAACTCGTTTTCCTTCCTAATTCGTTCAGGATCTTCAAATTGTTCTACAAGCCTTTGGTACAACATTTTTAATTTGTTTCCAGGGGACGTAAAATGGTATCACTCATCTAAGTTGCGGCATCTATATTTGCAACGAGGCTATCAAATTTTGTTGCGTCACTTGATATTACCGAAAGTGTAAACGAATATTCTATTTGGGAAAACCACAGTTCAATATTATTTCTCCAAAATGGTGGCAATCTAAACACGATTTTGCTTACCTCCCATGATGATTAGATATTTTGATCATTACAAGACATAAGAGAAAATAAAAATTTCTAAATATATGCACTAGTTAAACTTACGCTTTGCACTAATTGTGAATTCTCTCTTGGTTAAACAAATGATAACATTTACTACTTGAAATATGTGTTGCCTTCTGCAAGTTGGTGTACAAATTAATCTTCAATCCACCGAAAAAACAGGTTGGAATTTAAATCCTAGGGGGATAACTGTAAATAAATGCTCTAGTGGTCACTTATTATTAATAAAGCATGGTAGGTTTCATATGTTCAGAGTTCTGCAGTTCTCTGCAACTTTGTAGTTCTGTGATGGAGTTGAGGAACATGCGGCTGGCTAGCTACCATGGCATTACAAAATCTCTGATGCTTCTGTTCTAGAATCGCCACACAGTAAAATCATGAGTTACACTATATTGAATTTCTCTTCCCACTTTTTTTTTTTTACCTCCATCCATGCTAATTATTATACCCATTATCTTCAATCTTTCCCTTTAAGTGACATGCATAAATGTGTTTCATTTAAGCGTAATATGCAATAGCAACTATTACATGATTAATGAATTACACTATTAAATTTACATACCTAGTTAGGAGATGGCCATCAATAAGCTAACAGTTACTGAAGCATTAAGCCCAGTTCAAGTAGAAAAGTATATAACAATTACAAACTGGACAGATGATCTCAGCCCAATTGAAAAAGATTAAAATTTTTAGAAAATATAAACTAATAAATAGTGTATTATAGCTAGCTACATTGGTAAAAATAAATAAAATCATTAACTTGTTTCAAAGAAATTCAATGTGGAAGAAAAAGACATTGTCTCTTCAGAAGAGTTTGTACTAGTAAAATATTATGAAGTCATCAATATTGAATAATATTTTTTATTTACATTTAGTAAGAAGAAGAAACAACAATTCTGAAATACTTTTTTCTAACGGAATTTTTTTATCCCTTGGTCTTGATTAAACAAAATTAGCATGTAAAATTATAAGAAGAATTGTATCCTAAACTCACATGAATTAAATTTAAATGGAGCATGGTCCCATTCATTGGTCCTACCTAATACATAACTTCAGAGTATTAGTGTACTACATTTATCAATAGAAGTTTAAAAAGTAAAAGCTAAAGCATAAATCTACCGACACAATGTATGAAAATCAAATATTCCTTATAATGCTAAGGTACAAAAAAAAAATAAATAAATAAAAAAACTATTATATGCTAACCTCATAACAACTCTAATAATTAGCACTATATTTTTAAATTTCATTTAACAATAAAAATAACTACAAATCAAGAAATTTAAATGATGAATTTTAATGAATAATCCTAAGTAACCATTTTAAAATAATAATAAATTCTTACAGAATAAATATTTCCATCACCAACTGTTCTGTTGGGAGAAGGGAAACCTGTGAAAATTAAATTAAACTCTGTTACTTAGTTATAAAATGTTAATATAAATCATCATATGCTACAAAAAAAAAAAAAAATTTTTCAATAACAAAATATTTGTAGTTTTCCATTAATTGAACAGCAGGCAAAATATGTGTATGTGAGCTATGGATTTAAATTTTTTTAACACTAAATATTGAACAAACATTGTGATTCATTAAATTATGTTTATTGATAAGTTAAGAGTATTATAAAATTTGATATAGAAAAGTGCTCATCTAATGGAAAAGAACCAAAATATTTTCCTTAACTACCTTCAAATGTATATAAATTTGCATATACAGTGGGCCACAAAATTGTGTATACACCTTAGAAACTTAGAGACTTTTTGCAATTACAAATTAAATATTGCTTTAAGATTATTGAATTTTTTACCTTAAATACTTTAGTCTATGCTTTACCGTACTATATTTATAAAATTGTTACGTTTATTTATTTTTTACGAAAAAAAATAAAAAATCTGAGAAGAGAGGTAAAACAACACCACAAAAATAAGTATACACCTTTATTAATTTCCTTTTAACGTACAAATTAATATTTTGTTGCATAACCTTTTGATTGAATTACAGCTTGTAATCTTCTGGACATAGATTCTACTAGTGTTTTAGTGGTTTCAACAGAAATTTTAGCCCATTCTTCTCTCATAACCTTCTTGAGAACTTCCTAGCTTGTGATTTCGTGCTCATGTACAGCTTTCGCTAATTGCAACCACAAATTTTCGATGACATTTAGGTCTGCAGACTGGACTGGAGTGTGTAATTGCTTCTTGCAATGGTACAGCAAGTACAACTGCACAATCTTCGCTGTATGCTAGGGGTCGTTGTCCTGCTGGAATATGAAGCTTGACCCAAGCCCCAACTTACTGGCACTTTTTTTCAAGTTATCATTTAAAATCCCCAAATATACATGTTTGTCCATAATACCATCAATAAAAGGAAACTTTCCAACTCCTCCAGCCGACATACAACCCCAAACGAGGACAGATCCACCTCCGAACTTGACTGTCTTAATGGTGTTTTTAGGTGCCAGTGCTTTCCCAGCTTCTGTCCATATTTTAAATTGTCCATCGCTTCCGTAAAGATTAAACTTACTTTCATCAGAAAATATTACAGTGTTCCAGAAATAAATAGGCTTTAAATGATGTTCTTTGACGAAAATCACTCACTTTTGTCTATTCACATACTTGATGAGTGGCTTTTGTATTGGTGTACGGCCATAAAACCCATATTAGTGAAGGGTACGTCGAATTGTTTCAACTAAGATCTTTTTCCCGATTGTAGAGGACATCGATAAAGCTAGTTTAGAGGCACTCACCCTCGGATCTTTCTTTTCTGAGTGAATGATCTTCCTCTTCGCTGTAGTACTCAGTATTTCTTTACGTCCTGTTCCAGGAATATTGGCCACAGATCCAGTTTTTTTATACTTCTGTAGTATTTTTTGGACACAACCATGAGTTACACCAATCAACGAAGCGATTTCTCGAAGAGATTTGCCCTCTTCCGACCATTTTACAACCAATAAACGCTCAGATTCAGTAGTTTCTCTACGAGAGCTCATTTTACGCTTTTTAATGAGAAAAAATACTATTTAGAAGCGTTGAAGTGCAATAGCACGTGTTATAAGCAGCAGCTACTTCTGAAACTCTCTAAAGAAAATTTGAAACTAAAAAAAGTGGTGGCATAATTTACAAATATAAGAAGTGTATACTCAATTTTGTGGCATGGTTTTCTATCTTTTCTTCGAATCGCTTAACTTTTTTCGTAATAAATAAGTTAACTATAGAATTGTGTTATTATAGGATGGTAAAGCAGAGGTTAAAGTATCTAGAATAAAAAAATTTATCTATTTAAATCAATATTTAATTTGTAATTGGAAGAAGTCTAAAAGTTTTAGAGGTGTGTACTCAATTTTGTGGCTCACTGTATATGATTCTAGCTACAATTACAAGAAAAGAAATAAAAATAATTTAAATTTTTAAAAGATTTCAAGTTGAAAAGAATTTAAATTTATTTCAATTAATACAATATGATTTATGACATTTAATAAATATTTTTATTAAAATTTGAAAAAATTAAAACTGAATACTTTTAAGCCTAAATAAAGGTGACAAAAGTATTTGCATACTATTTAGAATCAGATAAAATTTGTCCGCTTCACATTAATTTTAGATGGTAATTAAAAAATATGTCTCCAAAGATGATTTATTTTTAATATTTTTTTTGATTGTTTAATACAGTGAGGAGAAAAATATTATCAAACTTATATGTTTAGAATATACAACTGTTTTTATCTCATATTTATTTATATATAATTAGCTTAGGCAGCATTCAGAAATTCAAAAATTAATAATTAATTTTCAATTAGAAAAAGCTTTTACTATTAAAAAATTAACCAAACACTTTAAGTGATTGAAATTTTGTAATATCATCAAACATCATACAGCATAGTAGAATAACCAAAAAAATCCAGATTGTGTAAGTGAACAAAACTATCTCATAGAATGAAGAGAGTAGGTATCACATTCAAAAAATTCATACAAATCCAAGATTATCGGCTACATAGGTAACTTAAATTGGAAAAGCAAGAAATGGTATCGGACATATGAAAAACAATTAAAAAAAATGATCATCAATCAGGTATCATGGAAGGAAAGAAGAACTATGGTATGAGTATGCATATCTGGCACTTTCGTATTAACGGTACCTTGGCGACAGACTTGGCGGTTTTTAGGTGTCGCCAATCTAACATCGCGATTCAAAACCGGTTGGCGCGTGTGCACTTTATTAGCGCAACTGTCGCCAAGGTACCGTTAATACGTAAGTACCGCATATCTTCTACTGGAGTAGGTAAGGTTGAATTTATTGATTTCAATGTACATTAACTGATCCATGGTGACATCTTAAAAAGAAAATTTAAAACAATCAGTTGGAAATTTTGTTCTATAGAAATAATTGATTCTATTAGGATTCTAGTAAAATCAGCAACAGACACCATAATTTTTCATTGGATATCTCTAGAGGACCAACAAAAGCCCTTAAACCTTGTCATTAACTTTTCCCTACAAATCGAAAGGAGGATGTTCTATTTTCTAGATTTTGAACCAAAACATACCCATCAAAAGCTGAACTCCATAGATTTGGTCACTCTGTTTCTGTTGTGTCAATTTTGTAATACACAAACATCGAAGAACATACTCTGTTCCAATGTACAAATGGAAACAAAGAAACAAGCTGCAGGGTGCTTTTGAACACAAAGTTCTATCTTTTTCTTGGATTTTTTTATCTGACTGAGAATGCATGTTACAAGACAGTAATAATACTTCCTTTTTTATGAAAAATTTGTATTTTCCTTAGTAATAAGGAACTTCAATTTTTTTTGCATTGTTTCTTGTTTATAAAAAGTGTTATTCAATTTGTATTATTATTAAGTGTTATTCAAAGTTTTTTTTTTCTTTCCATTTTTATAGTTTTGCGATCTAATTAATCAATCACTTCATCAGTTTATCTTATTGTTTTTTTTATTCTGCCTATCTCTTTTCTTTTAGTTGCCAGACATACTGTCCACTATTTTATTTTATTCAAAAAAAATTTTCAAGGCTTGATATGAGATATCACATATAAGGTAAACTATTCATGGATTTACGAATTTTAAGCTTTTTTATTGTTTTATAATTTATTGTTCATAATATTATATCTTTTATATGCATAATATTCGGATAAATTGAGAAAAAGCACCTTGAGAGAGCATAAATCTCAAAATACCTAGTCAAGTAAAGTCTATCAGGATAATAAATCTATACATACTGCCTTGAATTCACAATTGTGATTATTTTATAACTGCAAGTAAGTTATTAAAAAGCTTCCCCAGTTATCAGATTTTCACTGAGCAGAACATATTTGATTATGGTTTAAAAATAGAATTTTAAAAACATTTCTTCAAACCAGCAATTAAAATTTGAAATACATGGAAAATAGAATTGGAAATTATTAAAAATTAAATGCTACACATATAACATATTTTTCTTGAAGAATCTCCAAAATTGATAACACCCAAACAAAATAAACAGTTGACATCAAAAATAAACAGTTGACCAATTTTTCTTCTCAAATATACTATTAAGGTTTAATTTTTTCCCAACATATATACAGCATCAATTTTAAATTATATGGTACAGTAAAAGAAAGCAAATATTAGTCTTTATAGTTTTTTTTTTTTTTTAAGCACAAACTGAAACAATGTTCAGTTAGTAAAAAAAATTATTTACTAAAATATTTACCTGTAGACGAATTTTCCACATCAGATAATGCTGCTATGTATACAGCAGGGCTCTCAATAAGTGGGTTATAATTCTGTTTCTGGTAATGGAATGGAGAGTTTCCATTTACATTTTCTAACTCATGTGATGAAACAATTTTATTAGGAGATTCATCATCATTTGTAATTTTATCAGCACTATAATAACAACTACGACATTGTTTATCTACAATATCGTGGCTGTGTAAAAGTTCGGTTAAATGTTGAATTTGTAGATTCAATTCTTTAATTTCTTTGTCTTTTTCTTTTATAAGAGTATGCAGAACTTTGCACCCGTCGCATTTTAAATCAGAATCAGACATTTTGAATTATCAAAAATTAAATGCTACACATACAACATATTTTTCTTAATTGCATCTTACTTATATTGTAAAATGAATCAGACGGGAAAGATCTACAATTAAAAAATCTGGATTTGTTTACAAATAAAATTACATGAATACGAAGGTAAAGGAAGTTAAAGTTAGAATCAGTTGCATTCGTAAATATGAAAATAAATCTTATGAAAAATAAAAATGTATGTGGAATTTTTTTCGTTAATTTTTACAACGTAAAAAACATATTAAATTTTAAATTTAATGCTTTTTTTTTTTTTAAAGTAATTAAAATTATCCCTTCCTTAGCAACTTTCAAGGGAATAAAATCGTATTAAAAAATTATTGGCAAACAAATAACATCTATGCATTGAAATAATAATTATACTATATTTTATTAGTTTAAAATCATGAATTTTAAAATAAAATTTATATTCTTATTATTGAATTTTTTAGTGTGGAACAAAATTTCACTTTTTTAAAAATACAAACGTTTTAATCCCCTTCGCTGTAACCGTATTATTTATAATTTTTTCGGCGAATTTCGAACCTGATTAGTGCTAATAATTATCATTCCTGTGTTAAAAGAAATTATTTGAATATTCGACTTATTTATATTTATCTTTTGACAGTAAAACAGGAATTTTTATATAATGTCGCACAAAGGTATTTATTATTCGAATAAATATTTTGATGACAAATTTGAATACAGGTAAGAAATTTTACTCTCGTTGTTAGTCCTTATTTTCTGTTAACTGTTAAAGGATTATTTTTTCTTGTAATTTAATTTAAATGTATAATATTGTTATATTCCAATTGAACACTGAATTTCTTATTAATATTGTTAAAAAAATTATATGTATGAGGGAAAGAATCCAATTATTAGTTGATAAATATATTCGACATTATGTTATTTTCATGGATTTGCTGTCTTTTATACATTTTTTTGTTTTGAAAATTTACAAGTCAAATCAAATTTTATATTACAGATAAATTTACGTAAATATTTAACAAAATCTTATTTTAATTTTTTAATCATTGCATTTTATTTGTTAGCCAATTTTATTGTTTCATATAGCCTAACTTTAAAAAAAAAGTATGCCGAAAAACAATCGTATTTGTTACAGGTTCTCTTAAATAATTTTTCCTATTATTTTGAGTTAACAGGTAAGAAATTTATTTTGACATTGACAGGAAGTAATGTAGAGTTTTCTAACTTATACCAATTTTGACTTAACAAGTTATATTAAAAAAATATTTTTTAAAGTCAATTCCTATTTTTTTTTTTTTTTTTTTTCCCCACTATATTGCTATCCCCACTTATATAAAGTACTTAATATAAGTAATAATTTTCATTCATTTTTTAAGTTTATCTGGCGTAATCTATTGGTGGATATATGCAACTTAAATCTAAAAAATATATATAATTAATTAATTTAATTTAATTACTGAATTAATATTTGAACAAGATATATATAGGGAGAGTGTGAGCTAATAGAAGGAATTGAAAAAAAGATATTGATGGATTGTTTTTTACTGCACCTACCAATTTTAGCCACATATATATAGATTTTTTTTTTGTGGGTGTAGTTTGTTCTTTTCTGCATTTACCTTTAGAACATTTTATTATAATTATACAGAATTATTATTTTAAATATGTTAATCCCTTGTTGATTTCATGTGTGATAAGTTACTCAATCTGATAACTCTGTTTGGTGACATTTTTAATCAGCTTACACCCATTTTTCAACTTGAATCTGAAATGTCTCTAATGTATTGCACTTGATTCCTTTCTTTAAAAAAAAAAAAAATGTTTAGAAATATATATTAATTTATTTCTTTGATTTTATATATTATTCATGTTTCTTAATTCAATCATAGCACAATATATAACTTAATTTTTTATGAATTTCTTTCAAAGGTGATAATATTTTAATATGTGTGCTTCATTTTTTTTTTTCTTTAACAAGCAAATAAATCTGTATTGTTTTACGTAACTTTTTTATGTTTAATTTTTAGTTTATTACTGTTTGGAACAATTGTGAAACATATTTTCAAATAATTAATGCAAGGTTTGTGGGTTCCCCCTCTCCTTGATATAGATACTTACTTTTGTTTGATTTTCTTTAAATTTCATTTTTATATAGGTTTCTATAATTCATTTATTTTCTGCTATTTGGTTATAGATTTTAATTATAAATCTATATATATCAATCAATTTTATGCCATTTGATCATATGCATTCATGCACAGATTGTTGAAGAAAATGTAGCACTTGTTTCTGATTGCCAATATTTTTGTTTATTGAGAAAAAAAATAAAATTGCTGGAAACTAGGGATTTACCTTTAAAGTTTTATAACATTTTAAAATGAAAACAATAAGTGAAATTTCAAATTATTTTGTAATACTAGTTTTTGTGTAAGATAGCAATTACAATTTTATCAATCTATTAGAATTTCTGTCAATAAAGTAAAACAAATATTTGGATCTACTATTTAAAAGTATCCTCTAGTATTGGGTATTGGGATTGAATCCTCTAGTATTGGGATTGATCTGTGAATTGTTTGCTCTTAAAAAAGCTTCTTTAAGGGTATCAGGATGAGAAATTTAGAAAGAAATAAAATTTTAGAAAAGTATGCAATGGAAGTCAAAAGAAATGATACTGGTGTGTTATATATAAACTAAGTTGCTTTGAAATTAAATTATTACTTTATGTGTTGACATTGTATTATTAAAATAAATTAAAAATGGCGATTAAGAAATTTTCATTTTATTTGAATTTTGCTTGCAGTCTGCAATAAATTTATATTTTGCTTGTGTAAAATTAACTTTTTTTATGATGACTTAATGAAAGTAATTGGTTTTTATAAAATAATCTTTAAAGTATGAAATATAATCTCAACAATACATTAACGTTAAATTTCTGTAGAAAAAAAAAAAATGCATTGTACCAATACATTTATTGTCTCAAATGAAAGATAAAACTGAAGTAAATGAGTAAATTTCTGAATTCTTATGTATTTATTATTGATTTAGGAAATCATAATTTTTATTATTTTTTGTGAAATCCCTATGGTATTTATAATCAATAATTTTCCTTTTAGTTTTGAATTATATTTCATGTGCAAAGAATTTAGATTTTTCTGTAAAATTAACCTAACAGAATAATAAGAAATAAAAGAATAAATAAGAAAGCAGAATAATTTGGAATCCTTTAAATTTTTTCATAATTTAAGATTTAAAAAAAAATTATAAAGTAAGAAATAAAATAAAATTTTACTTTGAAATTAAATTGTCTTCTACTAATTAATATTTTGAAACAATTCCAAATAATGTTGTATATGTGGAGCATAAATTGTAAAAATCTCAATTTGTATAGTGTAAAGAAAGTTAATGTTGCCTGTTGTAAATAAAATGAGTTTAAAGAAAAATAAATGTTGGATATCTTCAGCTAGATAACTTAGAAAAAATTATAATAATTAGAAAGAGAAATATTGTCATAGATATTCTCTGATATTAATTAAGTTTTTGTTTTTATGTATATGTTTATAATTATCTGTATTTTTCAGACATGTAATAATTCCAAAAAATATGCTTAAACTTGTACCAAAATCTCGTTTAATGAGCGAAAATGAATGGAGAGAGATTGGAATACAACAAAGCCCGGGATGGATTCATTACATGATTCATGAGCCAGGTAGATAATATTTAGTGTTTGCTCTTATATCTTTTACATGCAAAAAAAAGTGAGATATAGGGCTAAAATACATATTTTACTTGGAGATTTTTTTTAATCTTCCTCAATGTAATTTCATGCATACATTGAAACTACAATAATATAATCATGAATTACAGTGCTTAGATATACTTGTTAACTGTTTATTTGATGCAAAAAAAGTTTTAAAATTATGTTTGGGTACAACCTAAGTTGGTTGTGTTGCATAAAGAGACAAGAAGATTCCTACCAAAAACATATTACTTCAGACAATGCAAACAGCAAAAAATGAAAGTATTCAAATTCATTCTAAAAATGATTAATATTATTCAACTATTTATTGTTAAGTAAATTAATTTTGCAGTTGTTTTGTGTTATAATGCTTAGAATGTGTATGTGCATGTTTGATTGTCTTTTATATTTAGAATAATAACCCTAAATGTTGGAGTGTGAAAAAAATATCACAATGGTGCTTAATTTTCCCATTCTTTTCATTTCATTACATCTGCTTGTCCCTAGCTGTTTATTTATTAATGTTTCTTACTGTTTGTTGTTAGGTTCATGCAAATATTAATGTAACTGCTAATTGACAAGAATTAATTATTATTTTTAGCAGTAGTACTCAGTGCTCGATGGCATTAGAAGTGCAAATTTTAATGTCAGTTTTTCAACTCTTCGTATAGCAAGGGTCTGTTATTAGCAATTTATATCAACAGTACTTCAGAACCTTGGCATTAGGAGTAGTGCGAATTATTGCTTGGTTGTTGTGTTGGATGTGTAAATTGGTTTTATTACTTGTTTAAAACATTAATTTCAGTTAAATTCAACTCTCAAACATACAGCTGCATTATTTTTCAATTCCAATTATATTGAAAATATCTATTGCTTCATAGTTATTACTTATTTGTGAATTTTGTGAATGAGATTACAAAACAAAAAGCCATAAATAAAAATGATAGATATACATATTTTTTTTCTTGTTTTAATTCATCCATTTTACTTTTTTTTTATTAACAAAACTTGTTAGATTAAATTATGCTAATTAAAATTGAACAATGATGGATCCTCTTGTTTTTACTGTATTATTTTGATGTAAAATTGTTATATTTGTTGAACTTTATGAATTATTTTTTTTTATTTCAGAACCTCATATCTTACTATTTAGACGACTGTTACAAGGTCCAGCTCCCTCACAAGAAGAACAAGCAATAAATGACATGTCTGATTAATCCATGAAATTTTTAAAAACTTATTTGTAAATAATGTACAGGTTGTTTTTTTTTATAGACGTAAAAAAAAAAAAGAATTTTTGAGATTGCTTCTCTTCTCACAATTTAGAGCAAATATTTAGTTCATCATGTATTGTGCACATTAATTTTAAAGATAATCAAAATTATCATTTATTCAGGTGTGTTTACTTTAAATAAAGCTTTCTTATTGTGTATTTGTTTTACGTGATTAATTTTCATATTATCCATCCCAAAAAAAAAAAAAAAAAAAAAAAAGGAATTTTTAAAAATTATTTTTAAGCAATAATGATGGAAAAATAGATAAATATTTTCTTTATATATTCTATATAATAGCTAAAAATTATTGATGTGATTCATCGCAAGGAAATTTGTATTTTATTTTAAATGAAAATTATGCTTTTTAAAATATTTCTCATGAAAAGTAGAAAGAGATACTTCTTTGGTTAATATAGTGTTAAATTATAATTGAGTTTTTATTGAAAAATTGATACTGTGATTAAAAAAAGGTTCAAGGAATCTTTTGTAATATTTAATTATGCTATTGATGTTAGGTTAATTTTGAAAGAAATTAATTACTAACATTATTTGGCTGAAAGTTTAAGTACAAAACTGTTAGCTATTTTGTGTGGAAACTTTTTTTTTTGTCTTAGAATGATAGTTTATTTGAATATGAAAAATCTGTTCATGATATTCCTGTAATGGTGTGATCTTTTATTTGGCTATTGATTATATATCAAGTTCTTCCATAAATGTTCTCATCTAAAAACTGCACTAAAATTGGATTAATCATTCATCAGCTATAATAAAGATCAAAACTATATGAAATTTGCAAAAAGACATCTAGAAAGTCTTTCACAATGTCACTGCGTGAACTTTCACTTCAATGGGGGGCATTGCATTTTCTGGCAATTCAATGGGATGAAAATTTCCTGGTAAACACTGCTTACAATATCTGAAATGAAGTGCCCAAAACCTAATTATTATTTGGGTAAATCTATGATTCCTGTAAATTGTAAGACCTGCGAGGAGTATTTGAGATAGTTTCATTTTGTCATCAGCTTAAACCATGTAAAGTTGATTTGCTGACATAGATCTAGAATAATCTGTTTTGTGCCCTAGCCCATTAGAATTGATTTGGGAGATCAACCTTTAATCATACTGCATTACTTCTCAGTTATTTTTCATTAAATGACATGTTATTCCTCTAATTCAAAATTGGTGGGTAACCAAAATCAAATGTGCTTATCAATATGATTGAGCTACACACCCATACAAAAAAAAATATCTTGAGGTACCATTTCAAATGAAATGTGTTATGAGAACACATTTTAATTTCATGAAATTTAAATGGAGTAATTTATTTTGTGTTTGTAATCTATTATTTTCAATTACTTATTTATGTCTTAAGCTAATGTCAGTTACTGTTTCTGTCTTTGTTTCTGTCTAACCAATATCTTTTTACACAATTCATTGTCATTTTTTTCCTTTGATTCAATTTAGTACTAATTTTTATTACTTTCATTTACTTGGAGTACTTACTTACATCAAACTTGGAGTGGTTCGGCACCTAATTTCTATCCCCCCCCTCTTCATAGAAAATATATATGATCAGGTGCAAATGCAATTTAAGGTGCCATTATTTAAAGATATCACTCAGAAGACTAATTGTTAACACTATTGTATGCTTTACATTATCTCGATTGGAATGAATCATCCATAGTTTGGATGCTAGTGATCTGTTTAACTGAAGCAGTAACACTCATTTTAGCCATGAGAACCGTCCAGCTGAGTAGCCATTGCAGAACAGATTATATAAAAACTATTTACAAGGAAGCTCCAAGTGGGTTTTCAAAAGATGTAATGTTTATTTTGTGTTGTAGTCGAATATTTCTTGTTACGTATTGTGTGTGTAAATAATCTAAACGTAAATTATTGAAAGCAAATCATTTAATGGTATTAATTCATTTTGGATATTTTCTAAAAAAATGTATGCATTGTTTATTAGCAACTCTATATTAAATAGTTTTGTTTAATATACTTAAATAGTTTTAATTCCTAAAAATTATTTAAATGTCATTTATTATTTTTTTAATATAATTTGCTTTCTATTTCTACAAATACACCAAAACTGTAATTAAAACTTTTTTGTAATAAAATAATTTCTTGAAATATTTGGGATGTTTTGATTATTTCTTGTCTGCATTCTTTTCATGCTGATTTTTCTATTGAATTACGAAATGTACAGTATTGATTGTAAAATAATTAATCTCAGTATTTGAACTTAGCAATAACTCTATCTATGATTTTTTTTACTTATGCAATTGTTTTACTACTTCTATTGTATGGCAACCTAAAAAGTTACCATTAAAAAAGTTTGTAAAATAAAATGGTGTTTTGGAAATAAAGATATTTGCAATGATACAATTAAACAACATAATAAAGCACATTTTTTAAAAATATTCTTTCATTATACTGAACTTCAAAATAAAAATAAATTAAATAATTTGTGGAAAGAGGATAATACTTTTCATTTGAAAAATGTTTCAAGTAACAAAAGAATTTATGAAAGAGGACTTGTTTGTTGCTGAAGAAACTGGTGCAACATTCTCTCAAAAGATCCAGATATCAGAATTGAAAGAAATTATTTTCAAGCAGTATTTGAAAGAACCACAGTTTGTTACTATTTTTTTTTTCTGAGTATTTCTATGAACATAAACAAAAGAAAAAAGATACAATATGAAGAAAAGATAAGACAATATGAACTGGAGTTCAAGCAATGGTGCAAACGACAGGCGAGTCTCAAAAAATTTGTATCGCCGGTGCTAAAACAAAGTATCAAAATTTCAGTTTAGACAATTTGGTAGCTATATTAAGGATTGACTACTCTTTTGGAGTCAATTCAACCGTATTTATAATGATAAAGGCATTGCACTTGAAAATAAATTTTGGTATCTAGTTCAAGATACTTCCCAGAGCACAAGGAGTTGAAAGTCAATTATCCTGCCAACTACGCCAAAACAATTGATGGTTAAAAACTCGGTTTTTAGAACAATGAACTTTAGTAGTGGGTTTATTGACTGATTTAAAGCTAGTTATTAAAAATTATAATTTTGGTTGAAAAATATGAAAAAAAAACAAGTATATCTTTCTCTGATAAACTCAAATTCTATGATTAGCATTAGAGACATGGGGAATAATTATTGATAAATGAGCTTTACTTTATTCCTGGTTTGAATCTTGCATTCAAAAATAATTTCCTGGAAGTATGGAAGGAAGTTGTTCTTCCATATTCTTAACTGATACTGAAGAATGGTAGGCTAATTTTTCTAAAGGCCAAAACTGAAGGGGAGGAGGATAATTAGCAATGGCTGGTTTTGGTTTGTGTGCTAGTGGAAATAGCCAATTTTAGAGATGCCAGATTTGACTAAAGGTAGAGTGGCTACTACTGCCAATTTACTGATTGCAACTTCAAAGAAAGTGTTTTTGTTTTGTATTTTCTACTTAAATGATGAATTTAGCGGAGGGGCAAGAGTATTACAAAAAAAAAAAGATTTACAGTATATTTTAGAGCATAAGTCGCGAATTTTAGAACTTTTTCTTAAGCTAAATTAGTGGATTAGTTTATATGCTAATTTCGTAATTATATAAAAGTTTATGAAAAAAAGTTATTTTTAAATGAAATGAGTTACTCCTTTTATGAAAATTAGTTATATGTTCGAAATTGATATTGCTGGTTTTTTGCGTTGTCACCAAAATGAAAAATCTGTTTGGGAAATTTGCTCCTGTTAATGGAAACGTATACCAGAAATAATAATAGAATACCTTAAATAATGAACATTACATGAATTTTTTTTTTTTTTTTTTTTTTTTTTTTTTTTTTTACATTTTGGCTTATAAAAGGGTTTTGAACTTTCAATAAATTTTGTGAAGAAAAAAACACTCCGTTTATATACGGTACGGATTGCTTATTTTAAACGTGTTGCTCTATGTGTCTGACGAATGGTCACACAGTTGTGAAATGTGGGATCAAAAACATGGGTTACTTGTGTGTGAAACTATAGATGCTAGAAATAGGGAATCAAATAAAAAAAATGTGTATGTTCTAAAATCGGCATGTTCAACATCATTTGTGTTCCTTCAGGCTTTTAAAAAGTGATAAAAGAGAAAAGTTGAATAACCATGTACTCCATGGTAAATATTGAACATAAATCCAAGTGATAATTTTTTCATCTATCATTATATAAATTTTGGCCAATAGAAATATCAATTGCCAAAAATGTTCATTGCTGGAAACATACCATAGTAACAAGATATGTATTAAAAAAATTAACAGAGTTAAAAAAAATGTTATTTTATTTGTTAATATTGCTATCGCATTTGTGTTAATTGTTTTAAAATATTCTTCGTTTGTTTCTTTCATTGTTCTTCGTTTCAAAATGAGTGATGCATCAAATTTGCCTTATCGCGGTCATCCGAGATACCGGAAATCTAAGGAGGCCACAAATTCTGTGAATATCAATTCTTGAGTACCATCTCGTTTCTGAAGAATTTTTTACTAATGTTCACCTATTACGGAAGCGATAACAGTCAAACAGAGTTAAATCATTTCCATAAGCAGCTCTGAAGCTTTTATACTTAGTTTTCAAGTAAATAATATTTTCTAAATTAGAAACACGTAGGTCTTTTAATCTCATTTGTACGTATTTCTGCTATGACCAATGTGATTTAGGAAATCGTTAATTATTTTACTTTACAATTGCTTGTTCGTTCATCTACCGGTAATAAAGTCATGCAAACAGCCCCACCATATATTTTCCATTCCTCCTATAGAAAGAAAACGGCTTCGTGCTGCCTACCAATGTCTCGACTCGCTGGGCTAACATTGGAATAAATAACAGCGTAACATTGGAATGAATTCTTCCTCCGTAACCATCCCAGACTTGTTAACAGATTATTCACTTTCTTATTCTATCTCTTTATTCAACGAAAATGCTAATAATACACGTGTTCATCCACAACCATCTCGTTTCTGAGGAAATTAGCACAAAATGACCGTAGAACGACGAACCAATCCGTAAGCCACATTCCTTCCTTTTCTGTTATTCCAGTGGTTTGACTCCGAAACCTTTTTTTAAATTGCTCAAACTAATTGCTCCGTCTCAAAATCAGTTTTATCCACAAATAAATTCGTCAAATTGACTGTAGTCTTTAAAAGAAGCATGTCCTTCAAACATGAAGCCAAATTTTAGTGTGTCATGTTGGTAAAAAAAAAAAAGATAGGCATACCAGTAAAAATAATTATTTGGGAACTCCCTTCTTCTACTAACTTTTTTATTACAAGGAAATACAGCTTAAACTTTTTATTGTTCTAATAAACCTATGCCCTTTTTCTATGTTTAATTGAAAAATACTTTATACGTAGAAAAAATTTATAATTTAATCGAGATCACAAATTTTGATTGAGAGACATAGTGACCGTAACCAAATACCACAGTCATGAAGCCAATCATTACTCTACGAATTGGGAAACAGAAGAACTTGAAATCTTCATTAAATTACTCAAGATATTAAGCAATTAACCAGGATTCCTACTCTGTCAATCCTAAAATTTCTTTCGCGGATATAACTTTAGGCCTCACCTTAATCATAAAAAAGATATTTATGTCCTCCTTCCAAAAGGTTTCAGATCTGCACTTTAATCGATGAAAGACTCAAATGATAAACCGTTATCAATTTGGTGCATTACGGCGTCCAAATACTACGATGCAAATAAAATTCGCCTGTTTTAATTCAAACTTGAACTCCCTTTAGTTTTGCTTTGGAAATGCGATTTTCATCCACCGACAATTCGAGAAAATCAAGGATTTTGTTTTTAACCAAGAGCTTGACATTTCCTCGTGTATATTAGATCTACAGACAATTTATTCGACATCATTAAACAGAAACACAACTTGATTGCTTCTTTAATTTGTGGATTCTTCTCGGAAACTTTTTTTGGATTATCAGTAAATCAAAAATATCTTTTTAGTTTTATGCAATTTACATTTTCTGTTTTATTAAAAATGTATCTTATACGAGGAAATCTATTTAATATTGCAGTGTTATGTGTTGGAACAACTTTGGATTGGTTTGGTTGAAATTGAGATATACGTTTGAGAACCCACAACTTTATTTACACACTCACAAACACGACATACAATATTTAACACATTTAAAGACATATTTATAAATTCGTTGATTTATTACACTTCTAAGCCGAAAACATGCTTCCTCACCCGGTGAGGAAGCATGTTTTCGGTCTGTAGGCCAAGGCAGTGAGTCTGTAGGCCAACTATTATGCAGGGTTGCATTGAAATATTTCCTCTTGGATGAGAGATTACAAACTAGTCTTGAGGCCTACTGACCATTTCTACTGAATGCCACAGGGGGTGCTCTTGCAGTTCGTAAGAGAACGGTTACAATATTTTTAAAAACTTCATTGTAGTTATTCAATTTCATCTATATAATAGTTCATGTTTAATTCAAAATAAAAGTATATTCTAAGTAATCAAACAGCGAATTAAATATGGTCCACTAAAATTTTCCTGCTCAGTTGCAAAGTTTTAAAAATTTACGTCAAATTTGAAAGATGTAAATTCAAAAGTAAAGTTTAATTTTAAATATTTAATAACTGTAATATTTGAAGTTCCTAATTCTGTAAAAAAATAGACAATACCACAGCACTTTATCTAATAATTTATTTTATAGAGAATTTTAAATTGAGTTACAAATAAAAATTCATAGAATGCAGCAAATTATTGTAATTATAAAACATTGGCAATTATTTTTTAAATATTATCTTAAAATAAGAAACTGGTGGGAAAAAAAATGGTTAGGAAATTAATATATATAAGTTAGCTACACTTAGAATATAGATGTTTTAAACTCAACTATAAGGAAATTCTAAGCTAAACACAATACCATTTTGCATACACTGTTTAAAACAGGGAATCAATTTCTATAAAAAAAAAAAAATATTTGACCCCAGGAGTAAATAGTGCTGCAGATTGATTTTGGAAATTAAAATTTTAATTTAAGCAATTAAATTGATATTTGAACACAAAAGTATGTCTTAGCAGTTACATTTGTTTTTGAATACTTACTTTTTTTTTTATTATTATTATTACAAAAATGATGTGTGAATGTGGATTATACAAATTTTTGTCAGTTGTAATTGGTGTAGAAAAATTCTTTATAATAAATAAAACCTGTACTATAATTATGGAAATATTGTATACATATTTTAGGAAATATGAGAAAATAGAATAAAGGAAAAAAAATATATCTTTCATCTTAAATTAAGCACAATTATTATTTTAATGATAAAAAAACTTTAATTATCACTCAACACTTTAAAAAAAAAACTATTTTCAGTACAATTATTTACTTAAAGGATTTTGAAAAATGTATTGAATTTAAACTACGAAAAAAAAAAAAAAAAAAAAAAAAAAAAAAAAAAACCACATATAAGTGCAATAATTGTATAATATTTGATTTTCTAATACTACACAAGTAATTTAAATCTTTGTTGAGTTATACATATAATTCTAAATTTCCACAAATAACATTTTTAAAATTTGTCCCCAATTCTTCAATGAAAATTATTAAGTCAACAAAAACATTTGTCTGAATGATAAGAATGAATTTAATGCCAGTAAGTCTCGATTTCTGTTAAGCAAATATAATTATTGACGATTTTCTTTACACTGACATATTCTAAATGTAAATTGATGCATTTGGTAATTGCATGAAATTTCGCACTTCAAATAACAACAATTATTACTGCAGAAAGAAAATTATGCTATATATAAAGGGATAACCATAATGTAACACTTTATGCAAATACAATGTAAGAAATATGTTAAACTAAATATGATCTATGTTTCAAATGTAATTCATTTCCATTTCAAAATTACCCAAAAATATTAACATTAAAGTATTATAAAAAAAATATTACAGTGCTTCTATCAAATAATTTTGTAAAGAAGATATTTAATGCTGGGCATGCTTTATGAATAATTCTTATCACAATTGTTAAATGCTGAAAATCTGATTAATGATCAGCTTGACCAATTGCAAAACAAATATCCTATTCAATTGTTCCTTATTAAACTTAAGCATTGAGATTAATCTTAACACTTTAAGTATGTTTTTAAAACTCTGTAATTGAACAAACTTTTTGTTTTACTTACTTTAATTGTCTATCTTCTTAAAGCTCCAACTCTACAACCACTCTTGCCACTTTATTTCCAGCAATTGACATTCTTTCATTTATAATACATGCAGGGTATAATTAGGACATTAAGTATCATTTATATTTTAAATATCATAAACATCAGTTCATCTATAAATCATATATATATATATATATATATATATATATATATATATATGTATATAGATTTTTTTTTCAGTACATAAAAAAATGATGAATCCTAGTTTTAAAAAATTTCAATATTTTTTCTCTAGAAATGCAGGCTCATCAACTTTTACATTCAAAATTCATGTCTTTATTTCTACTGATCTTCTATATTTCTTTATTAGAAATAGTTGTTTTTCTGAAATAAAACCATCCCAATGTGAATATCATTTGTTTTTGTAAATTCTGAATTGAATTTCATACTTTGTTCCAATTGATGACGTATAATGTTTCAAAAGTACATTTACATAAAATAACTTTTAATAATAAAAATAAAAAAACTCACATTAAAAGAAAAATATGCTTTTCTAATGGTTAATTTAAAACATAAAAACAACATATAAATACATTTTTAATAGTACTTTGCTGTTAAAACCCTGCACAGACACATCCTCTCCATGGGAGGGGGTAATGTTTCATTGTTTGTTTTGTAATAAAAAATTATATACATATATATAAATATAAAATAAAAAAAATAGCATTTTCAAACATTCCAACCTGAAATAAGGCTTCACCCCCACTATATTATTATACTGTAAAGGTTTTTTTTTTTTTTTTTTTTTAATTTTTATCAATTTTTGATCTACAAAAGTAAGTTTTATTGTGAGTTATGTAATAAAAATGTTTCATGATGCAGAACAAATCTTGAGTCTTATGAAGACAAGGTTAAGAAAAACATCATTAAAGTAATAGAACAGATTTATTGTAATAAAAACTATTTGTCACTTAACTTTATTAAAAACAATACTATGCAATTTACAAAGAAATTTTTTTTAAATATCAACAATTCTTTTTCTATTTTAAAAAGAAGTTTTTCAAACAATATGTAAAGATAATTTAATCAACAATTTATAAGCACAAATGCTATTATATACATGACTATACTTTTAATTATAAAAAAAGCACAAAAGTCCATGAGTAGAATCCTAAAAAAAAAAAAAAATTGGCCATTCAACTATGTCAGGACTTGATGTCTTGTTCAACATTTGGACTTTCTGAAAGAATGCTGTGTCCGTAGTACTTTTGAGCTGTTCTCTCAAATGCATCAATTATTGCTTTTCTATGAAAATATGAAAATCATTTGCATATTGTTAAATTCAAAGTAAAAAAAGGTTAATTCAATTTTTTTGATAAATTCACGTAAATTTTTATTTAAAAAAGCATAACATACGATTTTATTTACATTTAATTTACTCATGCACTAAATTTTTTTAATGCTATTAATATGATTTACTTCCAATATTAAGGACATCAAATATATAAATGTTTTTGGATTGTTTTTCAATATTGAATAATTTAAGAAAATTATAAAAAAAAGTAATATTAAAAAAAAAAGAATAATATATCCAAATACAACATTCCTAATTCAATTAATTTTATTCTTATTCAAATTCACATATTGAACCATTACCATATTATTGAACCATATTGAACCATTATCCATTACCAAACAAATATTAGTTAATTATATGTTTTAAAAATCAAATATATTTTTATTTCATTTTGGCTTCTTTTTTATTTGAAAGTATTTTCTTGGATACAATTTCACATTCTATTTTATAGATTCATGAGTTTAATTACAGAAGTTTTACAAAAATATAAGTAGTTTATTTTTCTTAATAGTTGTAACTAAGTCAAATTTCTGATTTATTTTTTTATATTAAATAGATTTTTGTTAATGACTTGAACAAGTTTTTTAAACCTAATCTAATTAAAGATTTAAAAAATTAGTAGAATATTTTATATTAGTACCTCTACTACCCATGCGATTAATAATTATATAATGCATTTCATTAATAATTATAAATATACTAAATTTTGAAAAATATTAAAACTTAATGTGTTCATATGGCCCCTATATTTACTAACTTAACCTACATTTAAATCAACCAGAACATTTTAATTCAGGACAATATCCTTAGTCAACCTTCTGGAAAATTTATTTAGACATGCCGTCTTTGAAATGTGAGAATTTATCTAAAAAAATAACCTTTGTTTTCAATGTTTAGCTTTTAATACACCCAATATCTCAAATATGCAATATCATAACATAAAAACATGAAGTACCAAATGAAATTTAAAAAAAATAAAATAATGAAATTGAATACCTAAAAACACCATGATTGAACAGGAAAGCTGTAATATGACCAGCATCAATATACCGAATATCACATCCTTCCCATAAATCTCCAATGGATTTAATGCCCTCTCTTGGAACATAGGCATCATGTTCGGCAGTTACAACAATAGAAAGACTGGGATCTACAGGCGGGGTAAAATTACCCAAATGTGTGCATTCATCCATTATTCCCCTCATGAAATTCAGTGCTTCTAGCCTTGAAAGTTCAGATGGGCCCTTTATCACTTTGGGCTTACTTAATTGTACATTAGCAGAATTGAAAACTGAATTAGCATGATTCTTTTCAGAACATTTTGAGCTTGGGGAGCTGTTTTGTTCTTGCAGCAGTTCTATGTGGTCTAAACTCGAAGGATAATTCCGAGAGAAATGGACACCAGCTTTGAATGCACTAGACTAAAGGTGAAAAAAAAAAAGTTCCTTAAAATGGTGAATAATTTAATATAAAGCTTTATAGCCTATTTATTACTATTTGATGAAAAAAAAAAGGTTGTAAAAATTTATACAACAAATATCACAAAATAAAGTGCAACAATTAAAAAAACAAATAGAATTTTACAATAAGAGAAAAATAATGATTATTTCATTGCAGAAATTATGTTACGCATTATTAAAAATATACTTATACAAGCAAATTTATGGGATGTTTTAGTTAATTTTAAATTGGATCAAAAAGATAAAAGCATTACTTTGATTTTTAGATTTATAATTAGGATTAAAAAAATATAAAAAAACTAAAAGCATTTATGTATAGTAATAAATATTTACCTAATGAAATACACAAAAATAAAAATTTAATTATTTGTAAATTATAATTAAAATTTTATTTTGAAAGGATCTTACTTTTTCAGGCAAGTGAAGCATATTCCAGATTTCATCTTGATATACATGATCAGATGAATATTGATTTTGCAATAATGGCCAAGGTATTCCAGCACTCATAACACCCTATATATTATTTAAAAAAATAAATAAATATAAGGATAATAAATTATATGAAATATTCCTAATATTCTTAGTATGTTCAGTATTTTAGTGCATAATATAAAATATTTTCTGCTTTTAACATCAACTGCATTCAATAATTTTCTGGATATAATTTAAAATATATATGAAATATCTACTTATATTGTGTAACAAGTCAAACATTTTTCCCAATGATCAGCAAATGAATACAGTGTCAGAATCTGTCTTTTGGGTCTAATATGTACATCTTCGTAGAATGAAAACGTGATTTAATTAGTTGATTCAACATTTTGATGATCCTTAATATACATATATATTAAGGATCAAGCTAATGATTATAGATAAGATGAAATCCAAAATGTGTAAATTTTATATAAGTTATGTTATACAAACTATATATATTTCAGAAATTAGTGATTGATTATTCATATATTAAAAAATATTAAGTTAGAGATTTGGCTGAAATTAGCAAAAACAACAAGTATAACAAATAGAATTATATTTATCTCTAGATATAAAACAATTAATATGTCCATCTTAATTTTTTAAAATAATAAATTTATAAGTCTTAATATTTTTTTCCTTCCTGAAATGCAACCACAAATATTGAATATTTATTAGTTATTTTTAATTAAATAAAAATAAAAACTCTTTTTTTGTTCTTTTTATGCATTCTTATATATAAAAAAAAATGTTTCCAGTGTCATTTGGTGCCTGGCCCCATTTTGATAATTTATTTGCTTTTGGTGATGTTATCGCTTACATGTACAAATTTTATTTTTAATCATTATTAGATGTTTTGCACTCATAATTGAAACTTTTTTTAAATGTATGGTTTTCGTATATGCTTGACGAATTCTATATAGAAGTTTGTTAGCAGCTCATCAATGTTATGATGTTTACTAACTTATTTGATTTAAAAAGTTAGTATTTAAGTACTTTATTTTTTCATACTTCAGTAAACTAAAAATTTTACGTGCCTGACAATGCTGAGTCAAATGTGTTATATAAATAAAATCGTTTTGCATGACAATCTGGTATGCTAGGAACAGAATGATTATCTTCCATTCATCATTTAGGTTTCAATATATATACTAAGAGAATAAAAATTAAATTAATTACATTAAATTCACGTAAATCAATTTTTAAATTTGATTATCTATTCATATTTGTTATGCATAAAGATAACACACTTGAACTTACATGAGTAAAAACTTGCGACGCAGTAGTCCAAGAAAGGCAAGGAATTATAGGAATTGGTTTATGCCAACTACAACCAGCAAGTGATGCCATCTACGAAATGTATGAGATAATAATACTCTATTTGCATATAAAAATAATTTATCGTATAAACAAATTAATTTGATTTTTAATTAATGGAAACTTTCTTACTAGATCTTTGGCACATATAAATTCACTAAATCAAAGGTATTAAGAACTATTTACATTATTATTATTAATATTAATCAATATTAAAACTCACTTTCTGCATATGATTAAATAACTTAATTTTACACAGATTTTTTTTAATCAAGAAAATTTCGATTACCAATAAATTTTTTTTTTTTTTTTTTTTTTTTTTTTTTTTTGCATTTTATAATTTTTTTTTAATTATCACATAAAAAGGGTTGTTGATTACTAGCAACAAATGCCTTTGTCTAAAAAATTTTCAAACATTATTTAATTTTTATTAAATTATTTAATAAAAGGGCAAATGTAAGCACAGAATAAACAATTCTAGCATCTAATTTACATTTTCTGCACGCATAAAGTAACATCAATTTTAAAGTAGAAGTTAATTTTTTTTTTTACCATAAATTTTAAAAAACATTACAAAAACTTATAAAATTGTGTCAATCAATAAAAAAAATTAAAAAAGGATATTCTTACATGTCCTCCCATTGATATTCCTGATATCCCTAGTGGTCCTAAACCTTCTTTTTCACACCAATGAAATAAAGCAAGTGATTCCAAAATTAAACATCCACCCATAACAAATATATCAGAGACATTATGTAAACTTGATCTCCTTTAAAAAAATACATAAATATAATCTTCAATCATCAACTACAAAATTTATAAAACTGTTCTATGAGATTGTGCTTTATATTTTAACTTTCTGATTTCATATCAATGAAGAAATAACAATGAATTGTTACACAGAATAATAGAACTTAAAATGGTTTTAGTATTCTAAAAAAAATCTACTTGTCAAGTATACATTTTCTTAAAGCAGTGAAATGTCACATTTTAATATAGAAATAAAATGTTACTGGTATTTATTAACATAATAGAGAGTTTTTGCATAAAATTTTTTAAAACGTCCGATATTTTTCTTCCTAGCGCGCATGCTCATAGGAATAGCTCAGTTGCGCAGTAATACAGATAGGCATGCGCAATAGGTACAATGTTTCCTATGAGAAAAATATCGGACAATAAAAAAACGTTATGCAAAAACTCTCTAATGTTCAAATAATTATACTGTAAAGCTACAATTTAAGATTATTATACTTAACTTTATTTTGAGATTTATGTTCACCTGTTAGCTGTTTTATCCAATTGTGGCTCAACAAGAATGAAAAAGAATAACTTACAAACTTGTAAGTTACAAAATATAATATATATATATATGTGAATTAAAAAAAGAAAGGGAACTAAAAAGTGTTCTTTGTCTACTAACTGAGAAAATAAAGCATAAGAATCTCATTTGATCAAAATATTTTAAATAAAAAATTCTATTCTTTTTTAAATTAAAAACTATTTGATTAATTATACTGTAAAGCTACAATTTAAGATTATTATACTTAAGTTCATTTTGATATTTATGTTTGCCTGTTAGCTGCTTTATCCAATTGTGGCTCAACAAGGATGAAAAAGAAAACTTACAAACTTGTAAGTTACAAAGTAATATATATACATATAAATGAATTAAAAGAAAAAATGGGACCAAAAAGTGCTCTTTGTCTACTAACTGAGAAAATTAAAAACTTACAAATTTTAGGGAAAACCACTTGAAGCAAAAGGATACCACTTCAAAATCAAAATATCAAATGGAAACTGAAGAAAAAGAAACTTATCTACCATATAAAATGGTACAATAACCTATTTATTGCCTAAATATTGTTTTCCCTGAAAAGATAAAATTTTAATAATAAAAGAGAAAGACATTCTATTACTAAAATTTTTTATGGTATTTATAACTACGATGTTCAAATAATTAAATTAAAAACCTAAAACTTGATGTGTATATAATAAACTTTATCATCTTTACAGAAAATGTCTTAACTAAGTTAACTTTATAACTACTCTTTTCAAAATCATCATAAATTTAAACTTTTGACATTGTTCATATTCAAATTTTATTTTTTTTTATATTATCATATAAGTTTATATAAGAAAATAATCAAATAAAAATTACAGGTAAAGAAATAAATTGAAGAACTTACTTTTGTGTTTTAGGTTTTCTAGAACCATGTAAAACTGTTAAGGAAAGACTTTGACTCATATTCATTACATAACATTACAAAGACATTCTTTTTAACACCTGTCATTAAAAAAAAAACTATCTTTGAAAGTCTTTAGTGTAATAAAGAACAATATAAAAATATCAGTAAATATATTATTTTAAATAAAATAACATATTTATTAATTATGAACATTATTATTAATGAATGTCCCAATATATCATATATGAAAACAATTGTTTATCAAAATACAATTGTTTCATAAATTATATTTAATAAGAAGAATAAAAGGATATAAAATGGGTTTTCCAGCAAAATGGAAGCTATTCCAGCCTCTTTTAAAAGTGGTCTGGCCATTAACATTCTTCGACGCCAATAAAACTAAATGAGAGGGAAAAAAAATTCCATAAAAGTTATTATTATTATTAATAAGCTTCTTAAATTATTTTAATAAATCATAAGAATCTCATTTGATCAAAATATTTTGAATTAAAAACTATTTGATTAATTTTAAATTAATTTAGAGAATTTCTGAATTCATATTATCTACATAATATTTAATTCTGGAGATATATAAAAATGTTTGCAAATTTATCAAGAAATTCACTATGTTGGAAAAAGGTTTTATGTAAGAAATAAAAAAATTAAATACTTCATAAATTTTGAAATTATCACACATATAACAAATTGTTTTTGCCCTTTTACCTTTTACTGCAACAGTATGTACATTGAATACACAAATTTTATATTTTAATCAATAAACTAAATTAAAAATATCAAGTATCTCTTACATGATCACCTGTACCAGCTAAATGTAAGCATATTGGTCGCAATTGTCTTGTAGACCAGCTGGTTGGGAGTATAATTTGAAATCTGTAAAACAAGACAATTTTTATTAAAAAAAAAATATAAAGATGAAAGTTATATACTAAATAGAAACTTTAAAAAGCATGTTATATCATACGATATTCATACTCATATCTTATAAACAACAATTTGTAAGCCTTACACCATGGCATAAGAAATTCAAGAATTAATATTTATAACTTGTTTACTGAGTTATAATTTAAATTCCACTAATTATTAATTTATGCATTGAAAAATTCGAGGTATATAATAATAGGACCAGCTTTTAATGAAATGAAAGTCAAATGACAACACAGCGATGATGACCTTGAAAATATACAAAAGTCATCACTATCAAACCCTCAGAGTTTTGCCAGTCATGGATTAAATGTCCTTGCATTTCATCTCATTTGCCTTTAAATTCTAAAATTGAACAACATGTAAATTTGAAATTTTGGTGAGATTAAACAAAACACCAACTCAGGTGATGGAGAAGATTGTATGTCCTGCAGGAAAGTGTTTTAGTGGTATAAAAGATTCACCGAGGATTGTAAAGAAATGGAAGACGACAAATATTTTAGATGGCCGGCAACTTCAAGAATCATTAAAATGTGAAAAAAAAAAAAAAAAACCCTGCCAGATTGTTTGAGTACACTGTCTACTGTGAGTGCTGAAAGTTATTTGAAACTACAAACACTGACAAAGAAACGGCATGGAAAATTTTGTAGGAGGATCTTCACATGAAAAAAGTTTGCAAAATGGTTTCTATGAATCTCCCACCAGAAAAAAAAAAAAAGTAGGGATATAAGGAAATTTGTGCCAACATGCTGGAGCAAACTGATGCTGACCCTAATCTTTAAAACAAAAAATCCTTAATTGTGATGAAACCTGGATTTTTTAATATAATCTGGCATAAAGATCATTTCTACATTAAAATTAATACATGCTTTTCCCCAAAATTAAAAAAACGTTTATCAGAGCAAATCAAAATTTAAAGCAATGCTGATTGCTTTTTTTTTTAATATCAAGGGCTATCGTTTTAGAAGAATGGATACTAATGGCAAAACAGTGAACTAGCATTACTGCAAAGAAGTTTTGATTATAGTGCGTGCAAGAAAAAGGGTTACCAAAAAATGCCACAACTTGTACAAAATGGTTTGATTCTGTATCAGGATGAAGCTTTTTTTCACATAGTGCTCTCTCCATAAGGTAGGTTCTGTTTGGAAAATTGATTGTAACACTGAAACATTTTCCATATATTCACCTGATTTAGTACCCTGGGACTTTTTTCAAAAATTAAAATCTGAGCTAAAATAAACCTGTTTGAATCATTGAAGGCTGTTAAGAAAAAAATGTCACAACTAATAAAACAATTATCAAAAATGAATGCAACAAGATTATGATCTAAAGGATAAGGATAAATAAGAATGAGTCTATGTGTGAGTGGCAATAGGGAATACTATGTAAAAGATAAATAATAAAGTTACCATATATAATGAATAAAAAAACCCTTTTTATACCAGTCCAGTTATTTCATAAACATATCTCATATAAAAAAGTAATGTAACTTTTATAATAATAAATATATTAGCAATAGGGGCCTGAATAGCTGAGTGGCTAGCGCTCAGTACCACAGGTTTCGGGTTCGATTCCTGGCAGTGCGATGGATGTTTGTAGTGGTTCGGAATCCACTTTAAGCTGAAGGTCCCTGTCTCATATGACTGTTGAGCATTGGGTGCAGAGCTGACAACCCTACTCCATGTAAAAAAAAAAAAAAAAAACCCCATCTCTTGTCTCGAAATCAGACGGCCTTGGCCCACAAAGGGCTGTTACACCAATGATAATGATATAAACAATGAATTCTTTTTTGATGTAATTCCTTAATTAAGTGCAAAAACTTTTTAATGTACGAAAGAAAATGTGCAAAATATTTTTTATATCTCATATTCACATGTGTAACTAAAAAAACTACAGAAATATATAATTCAATCTAATCTTATAAAAATATTACTGCGAAGTTATTTAGTTTTTATTTAAAAATTTAGTTTCAACATCAACTACCTCAATAGGAATAAAAATTTATTTTATCTACTTTTGCAAATGTTATTTTTTAGAATATTTATTTTTTACTTATTATAAGTATATACTTGATATATTTTTTTTTAACAATTTAATTTAATGCTAATGTAAAAATGTTATTAAATTACCACCAATCATAATGCAAAGAGTCAGGTTGTTTGGTGTGATTTCAGATAAAAGGTTTAAATCCTTAGCATGCTTACACATATTTTGTCTGGTATACCACTAGCAGCATCATATTATTTAAATAAGCAGCAAAACTAAAAGTTAGCAAAGAAATATAGAATCTTCAAAAATAATACATATTACAGTACAAATAAGATTCTTTGCTAAATTTTTTTGTCATTAATATAATAAAAAAAACTAGAATAATTTTTTTTTTTTTTTAATAAAATTTTTAATATAATACCTTGCTATCCTTGATTCCTCAGGGACAACCTCAGGCAAATAATTGAAAAATGGACTTAAAAAATGTCCATCAAGGAGTTGATAAGTAGGGTATTTTTCTACCTAAATATATTAATAAAAATATTTAGAGGCAAAGTTTTATGATATTTAAATAATTAATTACATATCTATATAACTAAACATATATTTTATGGAATTTTTGTCTAATTTTATAAAAATGGACACAAAAGAAATTAATTTGATGTCAAATAATCTTTTAATATTGAAATAAATTTTCAGAAATTATAAATTTTTACAATCTATTTTAATATAATGATTATTGAAATAGCTTATTATATTGTAATTAGTGATAATAGGATAAATTTACAGTAATATTTTAATAGAAAATATAGATAATTGTTATTTTTCCTTAGTTCAAAAAAGAAATAACTCACTTTGTCAATGACTACTGGATAATCTGCATCAACTAAATGTTTACAAGTTTCACGATTGGATATAATCTTTCTAAATGCAAATAATCTATAAATGCAAAATATATTTTAGAAATCAACTCTAGTAAAAAAAAAAAACTGTAAGGAAGAATGAATTCCTTTCTACTATGAAAGCAATCCAAAACTTTATTAACACTATAATTCTTATTTAAAAATAATAATTACAACTCTATACTAATTCATACAAGAAACAGATTTAAAGAAAAATATTATGCTACAATTTAATAAACTTATTTTCAATACTTTTGTTACAGAGATACTTGATATAGTAAAATAAAATTTATGAAAAACAGTAAGATCATTGATCTGACCTTTGTCTAAATAAGGTAGAAATGCAAAGCAAATACATCAGTCTATGTTAATAAAAAAATAAAATTGAAAAATCTTGTTAATTAAATAAAAACAAAATTTAAAAATTAGCAATAAAATAGAAGCTCTTCAAAATTTATAAATTGCCTATTGTAATTAAAATTGAAAAATAAAAAAAAAGTAAACAAAGCAACAATTGTAATAAGAAGAAAATAAAGATGATTACAATATATATATATATAATATAATCGAACCTTAATTAATTGCGGCGTGATATATTACCTTTTAAGATTTTCTGGTTTTCCCCATCCTTTTGTGAAAAACTTTGCAAGCATAATGCTGCGATATATAGCGTCTAATTTACTTGGAGATGACATTCTTAAGATTTATTACTCATAAGCCTATAAAAATATGAATAAATAATTTGAAATAATAAAAAAAATATTGTAAGTATCAGACACTGTATTCTGCTGGAACCAATTCTAATTACGAAAATAATTTCTCTACGTCAATTCTCCATTGTTCAAAGCTCTGCTTCAAAATATTCAGTTTATATATATAGCGCATCAATAAAAAACTAAAGTACGCATTATCAAATACAACAACAGCAAGATAAAAGCTTTGATTTAATTAAGTAAAATGAATTACCATGTCAATTAATAAATTTATTAACAGTGCTTTTCTTGTTTACAGTCTAGTATTGAAATGTTAACAATAATTTTAAAAATATAGTTCCGTTCCACTAATTATTTTAAATAAATTATAACCAATATATGGAGTAATTATTTATATCATTAAATTGGCGCACAATTGCGCTAATTCTTAAATTTAACGATAAGCTAGAAAAATGTAAACATCACGTACACCAGAAATAAGAAACCAAAAATAAAAACACCAATCATACCACTGTTTGAAAACTGTTGCCATTTCTGAATTAGAAAGTTTTAGAAAATCTGTAGGTATCTATCAAAAATAAAAAGATTTTTATAATTTTCTAAGCTTTCTTAAGTATTTACGATTTCTCAGTTGTAAATAATTATCGTATATGTAATATTTTATCAATTAAAGCAAGTATTTATTAATAACTTCATCTCATAATAATTGAATTTAATGTAAATAAACAAACAAAGTGGTATACTGTTAACGACAGACTGAATTTTACCAATGGTGCATTGTTCGAAAAATGTACAAATTTGTGCCTGTTTCTCTAGTTACAGCCAGCCTGCCTTAGTGGATCAGAATTTTAATACGCAATTACTTACCTCTCAGTAATTGAATGGGCAAGTAATATTGAATATATCGGCTTAATTATAGACAATAAACTTACGTTTCGAACTCATATTCAAAAAATCAAAGAAAAATGTTGGAAAATTTTTTATCTCACTCTACCATTCATTAATAAATTTTCTAAATTAACTTTGTCAAACAAACTTCTTCTCTACAAACAAGTTCTTAGGCCTATCGTTACCTATGCTGCCCCAATCTGGGGTCTAGCTGCACAATCTAACAAGAAATCTGTACAAATTATTCAAAACAAACTTCTTCGTATCATCACTGGCGCACCCTGGTTTGTCCACAACTCTACAATTCATCAAGATTTAAAAATTGATTCTATTGACAACTATATTACTAAACTTTCTAGAAATTTCTTCAATACCATTGCTACTCACGAAAACCCTCTCATGAAGGCACAAACTACATTTACGCGATTGAATGGAAAATACAAGTATCCTTTCTCTACTTCTAAATGGAATCGAAGCCTCAAACCACCATAATTTCCTGCTCACTTATCGCTTTTTTAGATATTTTACTTCAACACATATTTACTGATCATAAATTTCTTGTTACGTTTCCATCACCGATGATTTACATTTTTCTTACTTTCTTCTTTTTTTATCTCAAATCATACGATTACTATTATCTATGGCCAACGGCCATACCATGCTGAATATACCGGTTCTCGTTAGATCACCGAAGTCAAGCATCATTGGGCGCGGTCAGTACTTGGGTGGGTGACTACCTGGGAACACCACGTGCGGTTGGCATTCACAAATTTGGGACCTGAATGGCCGAGTGTCTAGCGCTCTGGCGCTCGGTGCCACAGGTTTCGGGTTCATATCCCGGCGGTGCCATGGATGTTTGTAGTGGTTCGGAATCCACTTTAAGCCGTAGGTCCCGGTCTCCTATGACTGTAAGAGCGTCACGGAGCCAAAGTCAGACTTCTACCTACGGGTGCTCCATCACAACAGAAGCTGCTTCCTTCCTCTTCAATCATGAGTACGTATGGACTCGTGGGCTTGGCCAGCCAAGTGGGATAAGAAACAACAACAACACTATTATCTATTTATCATGACTTTTCTTTCCTACTGCCTTCACATACCATTGAGTAGATGAACGCTTCGCGTTTAGGCACTCGACATCTTTATTCAACAATGATGACTTACCTCTCAGTTGTAAGTGATGAGCAACAGGAATTGGCATGAAATCATTTATTCAGGGAATAATTGATTCGATATATTAATTTTTTAAATCTTATAATATAATTAAATTAATTATTATTATTTAAATTAATATTAATTAGCTTGAACTATTAATTAAAAACGTTCTTTCTAAAGAAACTTTTATAACATCAAGTATATATATATATTTTTAAATTTTTCTAAGAATACATTTCTTGTAGTATTATTTGACCTTTAATATTGTAATAGGATACTTTTTCTTTTCAATTTTATACAAAGACCAAGAAAAGTATTTTTAGTTTTTGTATATAATTAAAAAGAAAAAGTACCCTAATACAATATAATATTATGATTTAGAAGTCAATAATTACTATCAATATAATATTAGGATTTAGAATATTACGTTTATAATATTAAAATTTAGAAGTGTATATAAAATATACACAATCTTTTACTGAACAATATAAATATAAGTGTAACTTTATTTATTTATATATTATATAATCATTTAATGTACTTAAATACGAGAATTTTAGGCTCTGTACAAACTACGATATATGCATTGAACGTATAAGCATTTTACATCAAAATGTAAATAATTATTTAAATGTGTTGAAATTTTCAAAAGAAGTATATAAAGATAATTTAAATATAAACGAATAAAATACTTTAGTGATTCTAACTAAGCTTAATTCTGCAATAATGTAGAAAAGCGGAATGATTCTTTGCAAAATATGAAGTGAGACTAAATTTCATTTGTTATGTAATGACGCATTTGCATTTAATAAAATATGGAATATAAAGTAATATTCACTTTGCAATTAAAAATAGTAATAGAATAAAAAATAGAATACTTATAAAATAAACTAATGCTTTTAAAAGAATATTCTTCGTGTTAATTGTGTTATTTAATTGAATATTGTAATTCTTTTAAATTAAGTATTCAATCGATTCTTTAATTTCTATTTCCCGTTATTTATATTTATTCGAATATAACATACTTAGAAACACATTTTATTAAAAAAAAATAGTAATGTATATAAAAGCTGAAGAGGTTTTTCATCGCAACACATTAAAATCGACTAAGTTGTGAGGTTTATTTTTTAATTTTTATTCAGTTAAAATTAATTAATTAATAATAATAATAATTAATAATTTTCATTCAGTTTTTATTCAGTTCAGTTGAAAATTTACAGTTTTTATTCAGTTCTTTATGTCTTTAAATAAAATGAATTTTATAGACATTTACAGAAATTTTTAATAAACTAATGTCCACTGATTGTTTTGAATATCAACGAGATAAGTTTCTGTGCGAATATCAGAAAAACTGAAAAGGTGTGATAGGATGTTAATTATTTTAGAAGGAAAGTCTAAAATAATTGTAAGTCTAAAATTATGATGTTTAACGAAATATAAAACAGGTTTTTTTTTTTTTTTTTTTTTTTTTTTCCCCATTCCTAAATAAAGACGAAAGGAAAATTTTTGAAAATTTAAAACTTACAAATAATAATAGTAATTATTAGACTAACAATAAAAGAAATTATTTATTTAGAATCCTTTTGCTCTACTGGGGTCCGAACAGACAACATTTTCAGAGCTGCAATCCCTGTGTTTAAGAGTGGTTTCTGGAAGTGCTTAAGGATATTTATCTATCCCTGAATTTGAGAAGGAATAGTAGAACCCCAAACCCGCCCTTCCTCAATAAAGAACTCTTAAACATCGGGTTAGTAGTTTGGAGAATCTATCTGTTCGAGCCATAGAGTAGAACTGCTTTATGGCTCAATAAAACGCAACTCTAAGCAAAACACAAAATAAATAATGTAGGAAAATATCAAGAACAAAACAGAATACTTCGATTGGTACCATACAGTTATTAAAATTTGAGATTTTCTTTCTTTTAAATATATATATATAAATCATGAATTCACACCTGTTTTTTCCTTAACTGAAGAAAGAAAAATAAACACAATGCCTCACAAGTTTTCTCATGCATGTGATTCTTTTTAATTGCAATACAAAAGTAGGAATAATTAGAAATTTTGAAAGATTTCGAAACGAAAGAACATCAAGTTATTTCACTCAGTATAGTGTGGTTTATTATACATAATATTTTTCGATTTTATGAAAAAATTAACACAGAATATTTTTAGGCCAAAATAAATTTCACAAAAGCTTGTTCATACGATGTTAACTTTTGATTCGTACTAAATTTGTCTGCTAAAATTAAATGCTAATTTGGAAAAAAAAATTTCAAACACATCTTTCTATATTGAATAAAATTTCTACTAAGAATATTTCATTTTTTTTATATATTACTTATTTACATGATTAAAATATCTCCATGACTAGATTAGGCTATACTTTTAAAAAATGAATCAATCAGTTGGTTTAAGTGATTCGAATGTTTTTTTTTCTATCATAAAATGTTATAAAAAATTCCAGTAATCAAGTAAACCAGTAATCCAGTAATTAAGATCAGCGAGGCTATCTCATGGATTGAAATGAATCATCATTCTTAAAATAAAATCTGAAAAAGAAGTAGTGTATGCAAGTTAAAATGTGTCATAAAATTTTAGTCAAATCCGCCCGAACTATACACTGAAGTGACAAAAGTCATGGGATAGCAATATGCAAATTTTCAGATGGCAGTAGCATCGCGTAGAACAGGTATAAATGCGCAGTGCTTTCGCAGAGCTTTCCTTTCTGTTCAAGTTATTCATGTGAAGAGGTCTTGACGTGATGATGACCGCACGATGGGAATTAACAGACTTTGAACGCGGAATGTTAGTTGGAGCTAGACGCATGGGTCATGCCATTTCGGAAATCGTTAGGGAATTCAACATTCCCAGATCCACTGTGTCAAGAGTGTGCCGAGAGTATGAAATTTCAGGCATAACATCCCACTATAGACAGCGCAGTGGTCGACCGCCTGCACTTAACGACCGAGACCGGCGACGTCTGCAAAGAGTCGTAAATTCTAACAGACAAGCAACACTGCGTCAAATAACCGCAGAAACCAATGTGGGACGTACAAGGGACTTGTCTGTTAGAACTGTGAGGAGAAATTTGGCTTTCTTGGGCTATTCCAGCAGAAGACCGACTCGAGTGCCTTTACTGACAGAACGACATCGCTTGCAGCGACTCTCGTGGGCACGTGAGCATATCGGTTGGTCCCTAGATGAATGGAAAACCGTGGCCTGGTCCGATGAGTCACGATTTCAGTTGGTAAGAGCTGATGGTAGGGTTCGAGTGTGGCGCAGACCCCACTAAGAAAATGGACCCAAACTGTCAGCAAGGCACTGTTCAAGCTGGTGGTGGCTCCGTAATGGTGTGGGCTGTTTTTTCATGGCATGGACTTGGTCCTCTGGTGCGACTGGACCGAACATTGACTGGAAATGCTTATGTTCAGCTACTTGGAGATCACTTGCAGCCATTCATGGACTTCATGTACCCAAACAACGATGGGATTTTTATGGATGACAATACGCCATGTCACCGGGCCACAACTGTTCGCGATTGGTTTGAAGAACATTCTGGACAATTCCAACGAATGATCTGGCCACCTAGATCGCTCGACATGAATCCCATCGAGCATTTATGGGACATCATCGAGAGGTCTGTTCGTGCCCAAAATCCTGCACCATCAACGATTTCACAATTATGGACGTCTATCGAGACAGCATGGCTCAATATTCCTGCAGAAGACTTCCAACGACTTGTTGAGTCCATGCCACGTCGAGTTGCTGCACTTCGCCGGGCGAAAGGAGGGCCGACACGATATTAAGAGGTATCCCATGACTTTTGTCACTTCAGTGTATATCATTAATTTAAAACAGCAAACTATTTTAAAATATATTTTTTAAAATATACATATATCGTCGTACAAAAATGTGATAATTACTGTAAATGTCTTTAAAGATATAGGGGACATAAATAACAAAAGAATTCATAAATTAACTTAAGGATTTATTTTCAGCTGAAGTTTGGAATACATTAAAAGCAATTATGCAAGAGAAAAACGACGACAAAAAACATAATCCAGTGCGATACCTGTAGTCAACAATTTCATTGATTATATATACAGTTTGAACATACCACTCCAGTGAATATATATATGACACTGTTAAAATTGCGTTAAAACAATAGCACTTAAATTATAAATATGAAACCAATAGTAATTTTTTGCATGAATTCATTCTTTTATAAAATATTAATTTTCTCCAAATTTTTTCATGAAATGATGTTTTATGTAGGTCTACTAGGGAACTATCCATACATAAAAAAATCGTAACGTGCTGCAATCTCCTCTTTGGTGGTATGGAAGTCTTGAAGCAATTTTTGTATTTTTCATATGTTATTGTATGTACATATGTATACGAGTGTGCATATGTTTTTTATGCTAGTGTAAAGAAAGCATAGCCTAAGAATTTTTTATTCAAATAATTTAAAATTCATACAATGTATAATTTAAATAAGGAGCTTGGATATAACTAATGTAATGTACAACTTTGATAGACTTAGCACTAACAGAGAGAAAATAAATAAAAAGAATTATCCCGAAAAAATTATCCGCTATTCTTATTTAGACAGTAATTTATATATATATATATATTTATATACATTCTGTGGAAAATGTATCAGGAATTTATAATTTAAAACATAGGCGTAAAAAAATATCGCTTCAGTTTTACACATTACAAAGCGCACACAAAAGATATCTCAAAATTTCTGGAATGCATATATATATATATATATATACATATATATTTCTTTTTTAAAATCATTTTATTAAACAAATAAAAACAATTGCAAATTAAATAAATTCCGCCTATGTAAATTATATTTAAAAGCATAAGAAGATATTTTGAAAATAATTTTACTTAATTATTTATTATTAAAGATGGAGAAGAGTTCGTCCCACTTTTTTTCCTTTGTACAATTGTTTAAAACTGGTTCTAATGGTGTTATTTGTCATGCTCGGTTTCTAATGAATTCCTGTATCTTGTTTTTATTACCATATAAGTTAAAAATCATAATCCTTAGTTAATAATAAGTTGAAACTTGTAATCAAATCGTAACTTGTTAATCGTAACTTGTAATGAAAGCTATTAATTTTATTTAATTTTTGCAACATGCCAGAAACATAATAGTTTTTTATTGTTATTATTACGTTGCATATTTCTGCAACGTAATAGTTTAATTTTGAAATATAGTGAAATGAGTACAGTCAAGCAATAGTGGTTGAGTGCAATTAATAAAATCGTCTCCGTATAACAAATTCAATAGACAGAACTACAATAGTAGGACTGTAGTTAAACATATTATTTCAGACAAATACATTGATACAAAATGACAGCATAAGCAATGGGCAGATGTGTCAACAGGCTTCCAAAAATGTCACACTATAAAAGTATAATGTATCGGAATAATAGAAATATAACAAACGGCCGAAATAAATAATCCATCTTCACATGAAATATATTTATATAAACAATATTCTAACCCATTTGAAGCTGACATCATCGGACCACTAAAGTCTTAACAGGAATGATTAATATTAATAGTAGCAATGGAAATAATAATAGTTCAAATTCCTCGACTTATGTGCACGGTGCTTCTTAGGGAAGGGCTGTAATTTGTTGTCTAGAATCTCTTTTTGAGAAAGGTATAGGTTAAATTTTTACTCATTTGCAGCCATGTGTGAAAGTATTTTGAGATTCGGAAAAACACTGATTTTTAATAATAAAAATATTTTATCATACTGATGAATAAAAGTGAAAATGAATACAATAAAATAAATTTATAGCAAAAAAAAAAATTTTGTTAATTAAAACATTTCACAAAATGGTTCTCCATATAAGTAAACAAAACACAAATGTGTAGCAAAAAATATCATACTCCCATATTTAACAATGTAAACACTTTCATCATTATATTATTATACATCCGCTTTGTTGCTACTTATTAATACATTTTTAGTTCTAAAACTTTCATGGTTCTTTTTTAAAAATTTTGTTTTGTCCATTGCACTCATTCAAGACATAACTAAGTTTATAAGTCCTTGCTTTAATGTTAGTGTCAACAATTCAAAGCATAATATTCCAGTCATATCATTCTTGTTTCTTGTCTCATGAAGAAATTTGCTTTTGCCGCTACAGTTTTAAACTTACATGCCATTATAACTCGACTAATATTTGACTATAATTTCCTGGTAAATTGTTCATCTAATTCAGCTTCATGATTAATTGTACTAAATCTTGTTTTCGTTAGATTTTCCACGGGTTAAATTTTGAAAGGATGACAATTTCTAATCTGATTCTGATTCCATTGCCTTATTTAACAACATGAGAACTTTTACAAAACCAATGTCATAATCGACAGTAGCACAAAAATAGCATTTGCGGCTTTTACTTAGATTTTCTCTATACAATTTTTCCTAGACCTTTATACACACTCTCACAATAATGTTATTGAGAGCGCCTGTCAAAGTTATTTACCTAATATTTCTTAGTTTTGATCATATAAACACCGACCCTTTACCTCCCCCCCCCTTTTTTATGAGGAGTATCGTTTCCTTGGTAGGGTTTTGCTTGTTTTGTCTGTAGAAATGTGAAATGTTAAATGTTTGCCTGCTTATAAAGTATAATTACGCTACGACAGTAATTTTGTTAAATGGATAACTGTATATATTTTTTATGTACTTTGCTACGCTAAACCTAAATATAACCCCAAAAGTTGCCCAGCAGGCTCAGTATTTTTTTGTAATTTTATATATATATTAAACATATATATAGCAAAGTAAACATGTCGAAATTTAGAAGAAATTAAAATTAAGTCATCGAAGTTAATTAGCAGATGAGCAAACTGTCTTGCTTGATGTAACTGTATTTGCTTGTGTTTTTATTAAAAGAAGGTAGTCACCAACAATGTAGGATAATATAGATTCCAATAAAGATATCAACCATACGCCAGACCTGTTAAAATAAGTCGTGCGGATTTGACAATCTCAGCGCGTCATTTACGAGAATCATTTTTGTTTTGTTCAGAACTGCATCTCATGTTAAATATAAAAAAACGCTGCTTTTAAATTGAGTATAGAGCTATCTACAAACAACCTCCGTTCCTTAGGATCATGACAGTCTCCTAATTTACTCAGTAATGAATCAACGTCAGTACAATACACTAATTGCTTTCTGTGGGGAACAAGAGTTGGAGGTACTGTTCCCACCTACGATAAAAACGAAATTGTAGTTCCCTTCTCAAGAACATTCAAATACTTTAATCTGGACGTCTAGTTTGAAAGATGTTTATATTAATTTATAGTGAACTACTCGTCTTTACTTTCCGCTAAAGTGTTTATTTTTGTACGAATAAATTCTTTAAAATGCCTCAAAATTAGAAAAAACACCCCGAAAAAATTATGTTATGTATGTGGTGAACTAATTTTGAAGTCCACAAGAAGAAATATTACTACCTTGATAAAAAAAAAAGGCATATGAACATTATTACGGATGTTAAATAAGTAATCAGGACACATATTGTCTGCCTCATAATTGCTATGCGTCTTATGTAACCTTACTTAGCGGCTCAAAGGAAAGTCGGGACATTTGTGATTTGCAATTCCAGTCGTATGGAAAGAACGGACTGTAATTTCTGCATTACAAAAATAGCTGGAATGACAAGCAAGACCAAGAATACCATTAAATATCCCAATCTCCTTTCTGATATCAGGTCTGTTGTTCACTGCGGCGAGATTCCAATCCCAACTCCATCTGAAAATTGTAATTTATATTCAAACTTTATTGGGGAAATTTACAATTAAATACAGGAAAACAAGATATTGAATACCCTGATTTTGGTGGAACGTTCACAGAAACTCATAAAATCAATTAATCCAAACTGAATGATATGTTTATGACTAAACTTGTCAAAATCAGCGATAATTGTTGGTGTCCAGATTAAAGTATTTGAATGTTCTTGAGAAGGGAACTACAATTTCGTTTTTATCGTAGGTGGTAATAGTACCTCCAACTCTTGTTCCCCACAGAAAGCAATTAGTGTATTGTACTGACGTTGATTCATTACTGAGTAAATTAGGCGACTCTCATGATCCAAAGGAATGGAGGTTGTTTGTAGATAGCTCTATACTCAATTTAAAAGCAGCGTTTTTTTTATATTCAACATGAGATTCTATTTCTTACTTATGCACCCCATATGAAAAAGACGCATGATATCATGAGGATTTTACTATCGAAGATACAATACCAACTGCAGTTTTGGGATATATGTGATGATTTGAAAGTTATAGCGCTTTCGTTTGGTTTCCTACTAGGGTATACTAAATTTTGTTCTTTTCTGTCTCAGAAATCGCAAAAGTCATTTATCACGAAGGAGTGGCCTAAAAGAAATCTGACACCGTGACCAAAAAACGGAACTCCTCAACCTTTTGTAATTCCTGGGAATATTTCTAACGTGTATTTTCTTCCCATGAATATCAAATTCGGATCAGTAAAAAGTTTTGTCAAGGTGATGGTTAAAAGATATCTAGGTTTTCTGAATTTAAAGAAAAATTTTCTCGGATTAGTGAGGATAAAATAAAAGAGGGTATATTTATAAGTCCTCAAGTAAGGGAGCTTATGAAGGATTAGGACTTTGATAAAAACTTAAATGGGTTTGAAATAGTTGCCTGAAAGTCTTTTAAAATGATCGTAACTGAATTTCTTGGCAATAGAAAAGTTGAGAACTATGGAGAGTTAATTTCAGAACTCCTTCAAAAAGTTAGAGTTCTGGGATGTAACATATTCCTAAAAATACGTTTTCTGGATTCTCACTTGCACTTCTTTTCTGAAAATCTCTACACTGTGAGCGGAAAACACAACGAACGATTCCACCAAGATATTTCAACAAATTGATAAAAGAGAGAAAATGAAAGAAACTATCAGAGGAAATGGAATCCAAACTTGCTTGCAGATTATTACTGGATACTAAAAAGGGATGTTTCTCACATAAAATTCAGTAGAAAATAGGTAAAAACTATATTTTTATTTTGATTAATACATGTAAGTAAATTAAATTAAATTAATCGCTTAACAACGATATGAGCTTTCTAAAATATTCCATAACAAACAGCCATTCCAATTAATTTAATAGGCAGAAAGTTAAATTTTGGCTATTTGAATTCTAAATGATTTTTGTTCATAATATATTTTTCAATATTTGCTTTATTTAAATATCTTAGCATAATAACAAATTAACGTACTCAATAATTTTTCATTATTTTAAATTTAAAAAAAAAAGTACATGCTAAGTGTTATCTTTTTAAAATTTTTATAAGGGAAACGTATCATTACTTTTTTTTCCAGCTCGTGTTTATATATTCAGCATTTATAATACAGTTCAATAAGTATAAAAAATATACTTTAAAAATGTAGGAAAATATTTTAAATATAAATGTTTTTAAATAACTGGTTTTGGACAAAGGAAATATCAGGTTATTAGAGTATGCTGGAAAACCACATTTCTGTACATTCATCGTATAAAACTTAAATATAACTGATTTTGTAATATTTAAACAATATGAAGAAAATAGTGGACAGCAAATGAGCGAATATTTTACTTTGGAGTAAAAGGATTTGGTAAAATGAAGTTTCAAATTTAAAAAGCTATTTATATATATTATTTATAAAATATGAAGAATGATTAAGAAATTAATCCTGGGAGCTTATTAAGCTGTTTTCATTGCATCCATATCGAGCTATCTGATTGCAATTCTCCAATCCTTTTGAAGCTATCCAGAATAGAGCTTCTCGCTTCTCCCCAATGCTACTTTCTCTACGTAGTGACTTAAGTAACCTACGCGGTCAAAAGCGTTCTGTAGTGGGTAGGGTGTATGTGAACCCGTCAACACAAACACATCCAAGAAAATGTAGGATGTCCAATTTTTAAAGAAAATATTGTTTATTAAAAAAAAGGAAAAAAATCTTAACAATAAAACATTTTTATTTTTATTTTTTAGAATAGATTGCATTTTTGAACTTATTACGTTTGTTGACAATGATATTGGAATTAGATTTCCTGATACTTTTTTAACTAAGCAGTTTTTTTAACAAAACATCATAATGTTAAAAGTTATAAATTTTGCAAGAAAAACAAATGCTATACGATGTAATATTTCTACAATAAGTGCATTGAGATGCGAAGTAAAGAAGAAACCTAAAAGGAAAGTTTCAGAAACTGTTGAATTAGTTACTTTAGTTGACACTAATGATAAAATTTTGGGTTTAAAGCCTAAGTCTGAAACCGAAATGTTGGCCAGAAAATTAAACTTAATGTAAGTTATTAAATAAATAGCTTATTTAGTGTGCATGCAAAAATGTGTGTGTTTTTTTAATACTACAAAATTTTATGTATTTTTCTTACTCCAGATTTCTCCTAGTTGAGAATAAATTGGTAAACATTGAATGCAATATTTTCTCAATGTAAATGTTAACTTTAACAAACTAGAGCTGGACCATGTTTCATGTTTTTAACATTTCATCAAAATATTAAAATCTTTATAAAAATTTACTTGTCATACCTTTTTAAAGTAAAATTGATCTATGTTAAGGCAGGCTATAGTGGGAATATTTCTGCTCTAATACATGCATGCGATCAATTTGACCCTAATTTTTAATCTGTCTTCTCATATTCAGTAAAGTGTATATAAAAAAATACAAATTTGTATCTGACAATTGTACTTTCATATAATTGACCATTAACCTTTCTTATAAAAACATTCTGATACAAATTTCATTTGTTTACTTTTTAAAAGCAATATTATTGTGAATTCTGAACTGTTCTATCCATAGGTAGAAAGTCATGCAGCATTTTCTATTCAGTATCCTAATATTAAATGAGTAAGACTTATTGTCACTTCATTTTCTAAATTTAAAATGAATCTTTTATTAGACTATCTGCAAAAATACCGAAAATTTCGTCTTTAATTTCTTAGAATTTTTAACAAAAGTTGCTGTATGATATCAAAATCCTTCCTATATAAAGTGTGTTCCAAAATGCATGCAAGATTTCTTGCATGAATTTGGGACATCCTTTATGAGTTAAAAGGCTCAACTAATTCAGTTTTATTGGGTATATCAATAAAAGAAACAAAAAACTTATTAGTTTATTTCTAATCTATAAGTAGGTTAGTAAACATACTCTGATTATTAAATATTATAGATGTTATATTTTAATAAAAATGTAATATTTAAAAATGCTAACAAGATTTTTAAAGGAAGACAATGCTATTAAATTTGAATAGATTTCTTATTAATCAATTATTGTTCTTTTATATACAATTAAAAGTAATATAAAGTAACAATAAAGTATATATAAAGTTATTTTTAAAGAAATTCTCATTGGAAGTAATGAAATACAAAACAATTAAAAAACTATTGACATAAATTTTTTTTTATCAATTTTATATTTATAAATAACATAGCTTAGTTATTAATATAAAATTTTATCTATTGCTTATAAATAAATATGAAAAATGTATAAATATGAGAGACATATTTACAAATAAGTAAATTTCTTTATTTGTTTCATTTAATTATGTCAAAATCTATCTGTAAAACAAAAATTGATTTTTTTAATGACCTATAGTGCACAAAAAAATATTACTTTTGAAAATTGTGCAAAACATATAAACCGTAAATAATTAAATAAGTTTCTATTTTACTTACAGGTTAGAGAAAGTAGATGATCCTAAATATGGTAAAATATATCCTGCTTATAAATTAGTTTCAAGTGCAGATTTATTAAAATCAGAATCTAAGACGTCAACAGCTAGAACTCTTAAAAAACTTCCACTCAACAGTAGAATTTCAGATCATGATTTGCAAGTAAAAATTCAGACAGTACAAAAATGGTTATCAAAGAATTTTGAAGTGCATGTAGCTGTTACAGGAAATGAAGAAAAGCATGGATCAATGGTAATTTCTTTTTGTAAGCCAAGTTTTATCTGTATATTATTTAAGCATTGTTTCTTTTCATTATTGTATAAAATAGATGAATTTAGCATAAATATTTTGAAAATTAATTATTCATTGTATTAAAATTTTTTATTATTGTAATACATAAATCAATCATTTTAAAATTTTATAGTATAAAAATAAAATAAAAAATAAAATATATTTAGTATAAAATAAATTTTATTAAAACACGGGGAAGACATTGATTTTTTTTTTCTATTCTGTATGTTTAAAGATGATCTTTGAAAAAAAAAAAAAAAAAAAATTAAGCTGTGTAAATCAGCAAACAAGAATTTTTTGTACTGCATGCATAAAGGCTCATGCCCACCGAGGTGAGAAGATTTAAGCGACAAGATTTGACCAATCACTAGCTTAACCACGTTCGCCTGAAACCGGTTTGCAATCCGCCGCTTCGAGTTGACCAACTTTCAACTCGAAGCGGAACTTCACTAGGCATAATGCTATTTCTGGCGTTTCGCTGTGAAGTGGTCGAAAAAATTTTCTCGCTTTCCGCTTGAATCTTTATGTCTCTCGCTTCGGTGGGAAGGAACCTTAAGTATTGTATTTAACAAAATGTGAACAAACATGCCAAGGTCTATTGCCAATGACTCGTTACATTATAAGTAGCAATGATTTAATGGCATTGTGAAATCTTTCATGAAAAATGGGTATAAATAATCAAACATATACCTTGTGTTAATTTAGTAAATAAAAAAATTAAAAAATTTTATTCAATAAAAAAATGAACCCCCAAAAAAAAATCTTTAAAATAACCTTTAAATGAGATTACTCACATTGCCAATTTCACACCAGCTTGTGGTATGGAGTGATATTTAAATAGTCAATCATATAAGAAGAGTGCACCTCAACATTTTGTCTCTACTTTAATCGGCAGTATATGTTAAGTATGTCGGTATTGGTATGGAGTAAAGGTTAGGAATTCGTTGTAAATACATGTATTTTCAAATTTATAGCTTTATTGGTTATTATAAAATTTTTTTTAATATGAGTCCTAGAGACAATAGTACTTCTCCTCTTGCATAAAAAAAAAAATGCAGTCTAATAAGCAATGAAATTACTACTACTACATACACCACATTACTGTGCCTAGAGCTGAGTTGCTCCTTTACAGTTTGGGAATGATGTAGGTGAGAAGTCTGATTGGGCCCTGTGATGCTGTGCTATTGTATGAGACCGGGACCTATGGCTTAAAGTGGATTCCGAACCACTACATCCATGGCACTGCCGAAATTTGAACCCGAAACCTGTGGTACGGATCACCATTTCGGACAAGTCCCCAAGTAATGCTCGTTTTGACATTGATGAAGAATTCATTCTTCTCCAAAGTGGCTATGATATTTTGAATTCTGAAAAGGAAGACATTCAAGAGGTGACATACCATCAGTATGATACCACAATGATAGGAAATATAATTTGGGAAAATGACCTCAACAATAATGGAATAATTTCCTTTCACAAAATCAGAGTGTTTGTTACATCTGTTTCGGATGACAATCAAATTGATTTCCTTCACCATTTATTTGCCAAAAATACCTTGAATGAAGTAATTGTCCAAACTAATGACTGTACTCATCAAGTACTTTGTTGCCTTGAAGCAAAGCAACATTCTAGAATTAATGCTTGAAAGAAAACCACAAACGATGAAGTATTAGTATTTGTGGTATTAAATTTACGTATGGAAACTATAAGAATAAACCACATTCAAAATTACTGGAAAACAGATACACTTTTTGACTTGAGTGCATTCTCATATAATATAATCATTTATATGAGAATATGAATATTTCTTTTATTGCTGAAGGTATTACACCATTTAAATAAAATGTTTAAAAATATTATTTGCAGTAATAATATCATTGTAATCAACTTAAAATAATTTATTTATACTAAATATTTGTTAGTGATGAAGTATACAAAAATAATGTATTTTGTCATTCATTTTCACTACTTTGTTTTATTTTTACACATCACGCTCCAGTGCCTAATGTGGCATGTAGAAAATAATTCTAGCTCTAGTGATTATCACTTGTGGGCAGAAAAAAATATTCTATCGGGAATGAATATTTGGTTTGAAATATTACTTAGTAATTAGCATGATACACATCATGTCCTGTTATCACTTTTTAATTCTATTCTGTATAGAAAGTAAGCTGTCTTCTGGAAAATGTCCACTTCTACAGTGTCACAATAATTACCAACATCCTTGAATGACTGGCACTGAAAGAGTTCTGATTTGTTTATTAAATTGAATTTTCAAATTTATAATTTTAGATAATTGACAGCAAAATTTAATTTATTCTGAATGAATGATAATTATAAAAATTTACATTGTCAATATTAACAGTCTACAAATGCAGAAATTATCACAAACTAAACAGTAGTGAATAAGTCGATCCACATTATATTACTAATATCTTTTGCATAGAGGGCAATTTTATTTATTCACTCATTAATCATCAGAGTTAATTTGTCTAGTCTGCTTGTAATTTGCTTAAAAATTGTTACATTGTTTTTCTGAAATAAATGAATTTCATACACAATATTACCTGTGAAAATATTTTTTCTTTAAAATTCATTTTCATAACACAAGTAAGTCCATATATATATATACCAAAGTCCATTTGTCATTGTCAAATTCCTAAATTGCTTTCTTTGTACAATATTTCTTATTGGTTTTAATTATTATTAAACTTTGTCATTGCAAAAAATATTTGTATATCTATATAAGATGGTATTGCCTGACATATTTATAAAAGTTTCTTACTAGCTAATATACTTATGATTATTAAAAATCAGGAAAATTATTTTAAATTACATTAAAAAACAAAATTTTTCTTTTTACATTTTTTAGAACTTCTTGCCATGCATAAACTTGTGTATACAGAAAATGATACAATAAAAAATATACATTGATTACACCTTTTTATTTACCATAATTGTTATGCATCATTATAAAAACTTAGTGCCATTCTTGAAAAAAAAGCGTAAATAAGATGGTAAATTTTGTTGAATTGATAATTATTATTATAAATGCTATTGCAATCTTAAACTTGGCTCTTCAGCAAGAATTCTTACCTGTCTTTGTATTATTTTTTGAAAATGAATAACTTTCATTAGATGTATGCCATTATTGTTTAGTCAATATCTTTTAATGAATTTAATGTTTAACTTCTTATATGTACATATATATATTTTCTTTCAGAAAGCAATTTTAGAAAAAATACAAGAAGAATTAAAAGATCAAATGAGAGTTATAGATGTACGGAAAAAAGACCAGATATTGAAATTCATTTTATTGCCACCAAAAGTTCCTTCAACAAATAAGAAAGATAACTGAAATAAAAAATATTACAAGAATTGACTGATTTTGGAAAAAATGTAATGAAGCTTATAATTTTATTCATATATAGTTTGAAAAGTCTGATACTTTTTCATTGAGCTTAGATAAAATGAATATTTACATAATATCTTTTCCTATGTTCATCTGCAATATTATTCATTATTTTTTTCTTAAGAATATTATAAAGTTTTGCAGTTACCATCTTAAACAAAACTTTTGTTCCAGAAGCAGATGCGATTATGCAGAATTTTTGATAAAAATTTATATTTTAATAAACAATGTTGTACAGATATGTTTTTGAATATTAAAGCAGATGTGATACTCTTAAATTGATATACTTCATAAAATGAAGTCATTTGACTGATGTAAAAGTTTTATATATGTAAGTTCATTTGTTCTGATTTTAATAGAATATATTTTCCTGACTAAACTACAAAGCTGCCTAGCAATTTATTTAAAGTTGTTATATTTTGAGTAAAATAAAATTTTCTAAATAATAGTTATAGATTGAATATTACTGGCTTAAATATATTGTCTTATATGGTCAATTATCTTTTTTTTTTATTTTATAAAGAGAACAGATGCTGGTATAACTTAATGTTACATTTTTATTAATAAAACAATAAAATTATTTCTTAGTGTTTTGTATGCAAAAAAAATTCACCAATGGAAATAGAATATTTTATTGACAAAATAAAAAGACAAACAAATTACAAAAGCACATATGTATACACTAATAAAATAAATAAGTAGCTTTTATACATTGATAAAATAAACATTACACGGTCAAAATGCATATATTTATAACAGAATATTAGATACTGTGAAAAAAAATTTTTTTTATTAGTTCTTGATTCAAAATGATTAAAAATCTTCAAGTCCATTTTTCTAATTACTTTTGATGAAGTAATATAAGTAATTGATGTACAATTCACAGAAAGCAAGGAAGCATTAGTACATCTGATTTGTGCTTAAGGGCAGACTAGTGTTTCTTTTGAAAGAGCAAAAGATGTTCAAATAGGGAAAATTCACTTTTTTCCTTTGAAGGACCCTCTGGAAGAAAATCATTATCGTTTAAATTATTATTATAAAAATCATTTTTATTTAATATTATGTATATTCCTAGATTTGGAAACATTGATATATGATTAGCACACTGATTTTTGGAAGATTATAAAATGTTAAAAGATCTTGATACAAATCACGATTTAATTAGAACTAAAAATTAAAAAAATTATTTTAAGTAGTCCAATCATAAAAATTTGCTGAGGACAAATTCTTTATCATTCACTCTTACATATAAATTAATTTATATATTAGGTAATTTTTCCCAATACATTTGAGATATTTCTATAAATTTACACACAAATTAAAAATTTTTTCTTATTTGCAGGTAAATTTGATATGGATAATAATTCTGGTAACTTTTAAGCAATTTCTTTAACTAAATAAAATAGTTGATATAATTTTTATTAATATTTTGTTTTTAGCTTATGAACTTAAAAGGTAAATGTAATATACATGTTTTTTATAAACATGAACAAAAGAACACATTGTTTTTAGATTAATAAAAGGTAAAACTATTCAGTAATAGTTAATAATTGTAGAAAATCCTTTTAGTTAAAAATCTGTACAATACTTTAAAAACAAGTTAAATTGGAGAAATGTTTTAAGCTGATTTGTAGCGTATAAAATTTTTTATGTGAAACTAGAAAAGATCATAAAATGCTTACTTCTTTTTTGATTTGGGTGAAGTGCACTGAAATACACTAGAGGCAGACATAAGGTTTTCTATATACTGCCCAAGAACTTGATTTTCAGATTTTAACTTTAAATTTTCTTCCTTTACACTGTCTACTCTCTGGGACAGATCTGGAAGTATTTCCACATGTATAATTATGTAATACAAATAGGAGATTAATGGATAGCATAATATAAATGTAGACAAACACTAACATAATAAAGATAAAAAATATTGTCAATAAAAACCTTGTACATGTTAGCTGTATTCAAATTCTTTTGATTAGTTATACATTGCAATCATTAAGGTTAATGCACAAATAAGATTCAGTGATCACAGCAGAGTACTGACTATATTTATTTTAATGTCAAATCAGTTTTAAATTTTAATGATACAGTTTTCAACGTTAATGATTTTCATTTTTGTATTATAGGAATAAGTAAATCCATGAACAAAATAATGAAAATTTTTAAAAAATCAAGATTTCTATACAAATTGTTTACAGTTGGATAGTTTTTTAAATTGAATTAAGTTCAGTATTAAAAAAAGTTAAGCATTATTTATTCTTTATAACTAAAAGAGACAAAAATTATTCTACCACTCTAAAAAAATTAAGTTCATATTATTAATATTTTTTTCAGTCAAGAATGAATTTATAGGAAAATTCTAGTTCTTAATAAAATAAATTTATATTTTCTTTGCTCTTGATAATTATAGTTCCAAAAAAGTAACAACAAAATATAAATGCACCTATCCTCCTGATTTACATGGAAGATAGGTTCCTTAGAAAACAGTTTAAATTGAAACCACATAAACCAAAAATAAACTGAAACATGCATAATTCTGTCATTTATTTATCAATGTTAAATAAAACTAACCACTTTTCATAAATCTTCAAAGCCTTATTTGTAATTGTATTGGTATCAATTTGAATCCTATTTTGAATGGTATTCTAGCCATATCATTAAATGCTTCTTTCTATATTTTCCATTTGCAACAGAATGAAGTTGTGTTGGAAAAAATGTAGCAGCTGGATTTTCCAGGGTACCTTTTTCTAATGGAGTCTTCATTTTTTTCTTATTGTGGTTTTATTCACGGAATAAAATTTAGCAACATCTGTTACTCTTTCTCCATTATGTAGATGATCTAAAATTTTAATTTTGCTTTCTAACGAAATAACTTTTCTTTTCAGTTTTAAAAAAAATTTTTTGGCATGGTAAAACACCTATATAGAATTATAAAAAATGCTACAAAACTACAATTCTTTTTCAGTAACCTGTAAATAGAAGTTTAAAAAAATTACGATTAGAAAAACACAATGATGTACCCCTTTCTGTCGCTAAAAATTTACTGCACTACATCACATGAACAGGAAATTTGATTATACATACAAAATGGGGAACCCACATTTTCAGATTGGAATAAATGAAATTCAGAATAGAAGAGAATTAAAAAATGTAGATTTTTTTTTTGAAATTACATACTTTGAAAATCATGTAAAAAAAAAAAGCATAGTGTAAATTGAGAGATAGGTGTATAAATAAAGTATGAAACCGTTTCATCTTCATTGGCTGTTAAAAGGAAAATGATAAATTTTCAGTTTTTGACCTACAAATTTGCACCAACAATAAAAAACAATATAACTTTTCTATTGATTATTGAAATATATCACATTTATATAAGAAATATTATAATCTAAAGTTTAAGAATAATAAAATAATATCTCATGAATAGTTCAATAAAATATGTTTTCCATCCATCTTTCCATAATGCTTTATGGCAATATAGATGGGATGTACCTAAAATTCTAAGAATATACTTTTTCACATGTAATTTGAATCTTGCCCAGAAAACTACAATAGATTTTTAATAGACAAAATTTTTCATATCAACCTTTATGCAGATTTTAACACAAATAATATTTTTGTGGATCAATATTAATTTATTTAAGTGGTATTTAAGAAAGCTTCAATAATAAAGTACAGTTTAACAGCTTGGATGAAATTAATTATTGTAGCATTCTCACACAATAGAGAGAAAATCCAGATTCATATGATTAGAAAAAAAAAAAAAAAAAAAAAGGAAGAATAAATAAAAATATTTAATAATAATAAATAAATACAAAATTAAATTAAAACAAAATATCTGTAAATTATATTGCAGAAAATATGCTTTATAAGAATAATGATATAAGAATTTCAATGAATTAGTATTTTCTAGTGTTTTAAAAATAATATATATTATTTAATTCATATTTGTAAAAAAAAAAAAAACAATTTAAAAAAAAATTAGTATTAAAATAATAAGAAATCATATCCTATTTTTTCAAAAATTACCTTCAAGGGTATTTTGTAATTCCAGAACCTGAGAAATGAGTCTAGTTTTTTCTTCCATTTCATCAGAACTTAGATCAGGATCTAACACTACAATAATGATGAATGGAAAAATAAAGTAAAAAAAATTACAACAACATAAATAATGCAGCTTTAAAAAAACAAAAACACTCAAGGTTTATAACAATTACTTTTACAGAAAACAGTATTTTTTCTGGCGTAAATATGTATCTTTCCATAAATTAAAAAATAAATCAGAAAGTTTTAAAGTATCCTGTAAGTAAAACTTATATATTAACACATTCAAATTATAAAGAAAATATAAATTGAAAATGAAAGAATTAATTAAAGAAACATTTTAAAAACAATCAGATATTATAAACAAAATATAACAAAGATTATTTCCTACAAATATTACATATTTTTCAAAAATTTTTATTATAAAAAAGCAAGAGAATATATATATAATTTAATAACTAAATATTTAATAATATAATCATTTGTAACATTAAAATATTTGCATTATAATAAATCCTGAGTTTATCAAAAAATAATAAAAATTTTTTTTCAATGTATATAATAATTCTACTTCCTATTCTTCATATCATAATCTTAGTAATTTTCATGTCAATTTTCAAAACAAAAAAATCTATTATGCAACAAAAAGGAACTATTATAAAGAAAGGAAAAAAAGCAGAAAAATTGTGATTGGAAAAATTAAAACTACTTTTTTTTTTTTACCTATATAAATTATAAAGAGCCTTAAAATTTTATAATACCTTTTAAACAATACTTTATCAAAATACTAATAGCTATTTAAAAATTTAATTACAGTAGGATATTAAGATAATGGCTAAAATTTATATTCGAAAAACTCGGGAATCAATTGATGTATTTCAAGAATCCTATTTCGAATTTTTTAAAATCAGAAGAATGGAAAAATGTTAAAAATCAGAAGCCTTCAAAGTAAATAATTAACACGCTTATTAATTAAATTTGGAATTCTATAATTTTGAGGTTCAATACAAAAATAACATACAAAGGATTCATATGATGTAAAAAAAGCATTTTTTATTTTCAACAATGCAAATAGAATACTATTTTCATAATAGTGAAGAGACAATAGTTGGGTTTTCTTTCTAACTTATAGAAGAAGGCTTTTACATTAAAATATATACATATATATATATATATAATTAATTTTAACAACAAAAATACTTAATTTTATATCCTCTTTTTTTTCTTTTAACTTTCAATAATTATATAATTTAGAGTAATTTCTTAGGGTCAATCCTCACCACAATCAATTATTTTATAGCATTACACATTTAAAGTAATTATATATATATATAAAAATTAAGTACATTAAATTGTAACCCCAAATAAATAAATAAATAAAACAAAATCGATAGAGGTTTTTACCAGCCAGTGATGAAAATTATATGAATTTACTTGTCTCAAAAATTCCAATATTTAATTAAAAATAATTATAAAACTTTTAATGATTTTATATTGCATACAGATAAAAAATATCCAGAGAGAAAATTCTGATTCAGAGAAATATGATTCTTTTACAGAATGGTCAAGATTTAAGGTAATTTTTTAGATATAAGGAGTACAACATATTCCGTTGGAGATGATAGGCATAATAAATTATCTAGTATTGGTAGAAAAAGAATAAATATCTTCCTTAGTTGCTTTAAATCAAAACAAACTTTTTTTCAAATTTAAAAAGAAAAAAATATATATATGGTTTACGGTAATTTTAAAGAAGCATTGGTAAAATAATAGTGCTATGTTTAAATAAACCAATTTTTTAAATATAGATATTAAATTTATTACTTGTAATTAATCTTTAATCATTCTAGCAAAAATAATTTTTAAGCACAAGGTAATGAAATAATAAATATATGGTCGCTTCAGTTTTTAGGAATAAACATATTTATATGTGTGCTAAGGGATAAACGAGTTAATTTTTGATAAAAATAATATAACCGACTAGTTTAAAAGAAGCTTCTTTTAAAAAAGAAACACACATAAATTTTAATTCTTTTTAAAATACTTAAATAACGAAACAAAAATTACTTTTGATACAAATTCCTTTAAATTTTATACCATAATATTACTTATTATATATTATTATATTGATTTAAATTGTCATAAAGAATTTTTATTTACTTTTAATAACAAATCAAAATTTATTTCCATAGGATAACATGTCATACTTAGAATTTATAAAAAAAAGTACTGTAATGTCACAAGTATATGCATTTTATGATACATCAAAGAAATTTTATACAAATAACTAATTCAGAAAATGAAAATGCATTTATATCAGTTTATTTTAGAAAAATTGCTACTTATTTTGCATTCCATATACAGCCTTTTATGAATTTTTGTATAGCTTCTTTTTGATTATTTTCCATGTTATTAAATAAATATAACATATTATTTTAACTTTTTCATCAAAGCTACTTAAACCATTATGAATTTATTAATTTTCCAAAGATTGCACTAAAAAGTTTTAAATAATAAAAATATCATAGTAATAAAAAAAAAGAAATTACATGGTGGTGCAGGGCTGTTGGAACCATTTGTGAAAGCAGATGGAATAGATTCATAACTTTGATGTCCAAGATCCTGATGATCTTCAGTACCTTCAGTTTCTACATCACTATCATCTATAATTTAAAAAATTGCATAACATATAAGGCTTAAAAGTTAAACATCTAAGTTTAATAACTCATTAAAATACTTTTATTATATTAATTGATTATTTAAAAAAATTCACACCTTGCGCATCTTCATCAGCTAATGGTATATTATTCAGTTCTTCTTGAAGTCGTATCATATTTTCAGCCATAGTTTGTAAGAATGAAAATTAATTGATTTTCTTATACCTATATAATATAGAAATGTTAAATATCAAAAACGATTATAAATAAGAATCTAACTTTAAAAACATTAAATTACAAATACAACGAAATAAAAAATATGAAATTTAAGAAAATGCATGCTACTCTTTAATCTAGAATTTTTTTTTTACTAATTCAGTAGTAATTAATTTAGATGACAATGAAATAATCTGTTTATAATATAGGACACAAACCTACTTTAATATGTAGTAATTATTTGTTATTATTCAATCAGGAAACCAGAAGCAAGAAATAAATGTAGAGGTTAGGTGTTCTGCCTATTCTGACACACCCATCTATAATTATGGAAATTAAATTTTTAATTATATTTTTTATGCTAAGAAAATAAATAAGTTTAAAATTTAAAATGATATATAATTTTTACTTTTAGAAATAAAAGAAAATTTGTCAATGTGACGTCATATAAGCAAAACGGAGAACTTTATAGGACAGTGTAATAGAACGAAATTGTTAATAATACATAAGAGGGGATAATATGTATAAAAAATAATTTTGGAATACTTTATATAATTATTAATGATAGAAATGACGAATATAGAGAAAATATCAATTTAATGATTAAAAAAAAAAAGAATACACACGATTTTGATTTTGTATACCGTTACAGAGACTTAAAAGGGGAATTTAAAATTTCATTCAGCACCTCAAATTTATTTAACTGAACCTATAAAAATATTAATGAAAAGTCAGCTTTATTGTAAAAATTTGAAAAGATTATCTATTTACCAATAATGTAATTATATCTAGACGTTTACTTTCCGATACCAATTAGGGGATACCTAAGAATTTTTTTTTTGTGATATTAATCAAGATCATATTTTAGTTTGATTCTTTGTGCCTTTTTTTTATAGCTTTAATTTACATGAAGAGTAGTGAAATTTGAATTGCCTAAATGATGACAAGAGCAGTGGCGACTCCTTTGTTGGTGAGTATGAGTACGTAAAGAGCCAAAAAGAAACGGAGAAAGAAAGAAAGAAAAAAAAAAAAAAAAAAAAAAAAAAAAAAAAAAAAAAAAAAAAAGATGGAAAAAAAAAAAAAATTAAATACCTTTCTAGATTTTGTCTCTTCCTTTTAGATCTCCGTTGTCCTTTAACTATGCCTATGCCAAAATGTTATTGTGATAGTGCAACACTTGAAGGTTTTCAGCACAGCGCTCAATTGCATTTGCGATCAAATAGACTGATTTTGAAAACCAGTTTATGCCATTGGAAGTGGAGGAAATACACTGCACAGTTGTTTCTTATTCATCTGGATTACTTCTGGTTTGCAACATATGGTTATTTTAACCTCTTTGTTAGTTTTTGTTCTATTTATTCATTTTTTAATTCTTTTTATAACTGCGTTAAATTTGTCAAGATATCGCTGTTCTTACTAAAATCAATATTTTCTAATTAAAGCAATTATATTTTTTATAGTTACCGTTAGAAAGAAAAATCGAAATTAATTGCTAAGGCCTATAATCTTATCCAAGTGATAAAATCCAAAACTAAAAATTTCAACAGGAATTCAAACTCGACCTATACAAGAAATATCTGCAAATCTGTGTGTGTAGATTAACTAGCAGGACCTTTTGTTTTCTCTGTTCTCTGTAACTGTGTTTTGTCTGTTTTCTGTGTTCTCTGTTAACTGTGTGCAAAATAACGTGGTGATTCAAAATTGAATGATTAATGATTTAGTTGATTTATCAAATCTGACTTAAAAAATATAAATAAACATGAATGCACATAATCGCATTTAAAGACCACAATAAGATTTAATTTTCTAAGAAAATTCAACAAATCGACAGTACATTTCGTTCAAATGTTTAAAAAAAAACAAAAAACCCACACAAAAATTACCAAAAAGTATTATATTATATAAAAAATTGATTACATTCTGTTATGATGTGGTGCATTTGAGCTTGCATTTCAAGGAAATGATGAACACGATGATTCATTAAATCTGGGCATTTTCAGGGATCTTACAAACTTCTCAGCAAAATTTGATTCATCTCTAAAAGATCATCTCACTAACTCACAGTTTTCAATGACACATCAAAGAAATTCCAAACAATTTATTAGACTGTATGTTCACTGTTTGCCAGAAAAACCACACACACACACACAAATGAAATCTCTAAAGCAAGTTTTATTTTAATGATAGCAGATGAAACTATTGACGATGTCCTCGAAGCCGAAATATTCCAGGTGTACGAGAAAAAGTTTCCACTCAGATTGTCCAGCAAACAACTTATGTTTATTCCCTTTTGCAGAAAAGATTGCGCACAGAATTACAAAAGAATCAGCAAGATTCTCGAAAATGTGATTTTTACCACTGTATTATTGCATTGTTATTAACAAAACATATGTGTGCAAAATTTGAGATCTGTGGCTCAAATATAAGAGTAATTTTCAGATTTTAGAAAAATGAATGATGCAATTATTTTTTTACAATTTGTTATAAGAAAATAACTCGCAAATTACGTTTCCAGAGCCCTGCTGCAAATTAATGTTACTATTCCAATGATAATTGTAGACACCGGGAGATGCTTTTGAAGTTTAAAACGGGTCAAGGCATTTTTAAAGAGTATCAAGTGTGAGGACAGACTAAGCGTTCTAACTACGCTCTCAAATGGGGGAAAAAACTATGATAAATTACATACCCTAATTCAACTAAAATGTTATTGACTTATCATTATTTGCCTCGAAAAATATAAATAAACAGGCGAGTGGACTTAATTTACGAAAATTGTACTTGAATAATTAAAATGCAAAAGGAAGTAAAATGCTCTATTTCTAAGAACTTTTTTTAAAAATTTATTTCAGCTGCATTGCTTTTTATTTCTGCATTGTTTCTACAAAACACAAATAAATTTTAACTTGTACGTTACTTCGTATTTTCAAACTTTATTTTTACAAGTTATATATTGTGAACCTCCATTTGAATTACTTAGGAGGCACTCTGTGTTCGGGGTATATCCAGACTCCCTGCTTTTGGGGATTATATCAATGGACTGGAACTTCAAGTTGAAGGTTGGGCTGGGGTTAAAACTTCCACCCCGGAAAAAAGTTCTTTTTACGAAATTCAAGAAAAGAAATACCCGGCAGTCACGTGGAAAACAACTTGAAAAGCGCTTAGGTCATGGAATGGTTGTACATTGTATTTTAGTAGGGTCTACTTCGTTGAACAGAAGAATTGGACAAATATAATATGGACCCACTTGCCATACAAGAAATGAAATGGCTTGGTGAGGGAATAATTGAAAAAAAGGAACCACACAATAAATTTATAGTAATGCAGATGGTTAAATCGGCAGGATACTTAATAAGATTAGATAACAGTCAAGTCACCAAAAAGATCTTTTTGGCTAAACCATTTGGCCCCCTTAAAAGGGGGAGACCAAAACTTATGTGGATTGATGGCCTGAAAAAAGACTTGAAAAAATTAAGGTGATTGATTGGAAAACCTTTGGCGCTTCGTGTCATAGGTTTCAGGTTCGAGTCCCGGTAGTATAATGGATATTTGTAGTGCTTTGGAATCTACTTTAAACCGTAGGTCTCTTTCTAATGTGACTGTAGAGAGTTGAGCTGACAACCCTACCCCGTAAAAAGAAAGCATCTCCTGTCTCGAAATCTGTCAATAGGCAGACGGCCTTAAGCCACCAGGGGCTGTTACGCCAATGAAGAAGAAGATATTTTGAGTGCAAAAACTTTGTCTTTGAGTTTCATTAAAACATTCCAATCCGTTTTTTACTTTATTCAATAACATTCTTAGTTTCAGAATTGAGAAAAATATTTAATCAAGCAGCATGATACGTGAACACAATTAATTTGTGGGCATCGTTTTCAACGAATGGATATGTGCAGTCTTTATTTCAAAAAGATTATAATATAGGCACTTAAACCTGCCTCATAGATTTTAAATTGAAGCCTAATTAGCCTAACATTGCATGTGTTGATAAGCATTCTATCACTTAATTGATGAAGAAATTCAAATAAAATGGCATACTTTTTTGGCTTTGTGAGTGTCGTAAATAGTAATGTAACAAATTTTAATCAAGTATTTACTTTAATTTCGTAATGAATGGCTTCATTAATGATGTATATACTTGCTTTTTGCTTAACGACTTGATGGTTAAACAACTAAAAGAAAAAGAAAAAAAAAGGTAATGTAAATAATGAAACGAATTGATTTAATTTTTTACAACATAAAATTTGGGGTCTATCCAATCTCCTGTTAAGTATTGAGTGGTGTAATATTATTAATTGGTATTTTAAATTGAAAAGTCATATTTAATTTTGTAAGTTTTTATTAACTAAACTCATTTGTAATGTTTGTTGGCATGTTCAAAACATTGAAATTCGTCTTTAAACTATTTGATGATAAGTCACAGAGCTCAAATTTTGCACAAATATGTTTTGTTAATAACAATGCAATACTGCAATAGTAAAAATCACATTTTCGAGGATTTTTGCTGATTCTTTTGTCGACACTCTGTATAAGAGAATAATAACTATAACTACAAAAGAACAATTCCAATTCAGAGAAAATTGATTGTTACAGGAAAAAAAGGTCGTAAAAAGGAAATAAAAAATATTTTGTAGAAAAGAATTTTTTTTTCCATCTAATGTTTTATAGAATTTTTTTATCTGTACAAATGAATTTTTTTATTCTCTAGCACATGATGGAATATAATTCTAGTGTAATCTGATTCAAAATCACCCAGAATGCAGTAAAAGTGCATCACCAAATTAATTTTTTCGTACCCTTTTTGTATCACGAATTATGTAAAAAAATTAAAATAAATTAGTCAAGGATTGCTTGTAGGAGATTGAATTATACTTGTTATACATTATTTATTTATGTTATATTTTATTAGGAGATCGAATTAAGGCACTTTTGGGGACAATTTTTTTTGAAGATAAAGCGTTAAAGTTATATAATTCACGAAATCATCTGTATATTATAAGATTTTGAGTTCACCATGTTTATAAACGGTAATGAACTTTTAACGAACCGTAGAAGATAGAAATTTAATAATTTTGGTCTTATTATTTTGTGCTCAAATAAGTCTCCTTTTATTAATATTTTTGACGACCTTTTGTATAGTTGATTTTAAAATTTTAGACAATACATAAATACTATAATTTTTTTGTTTTTACATTTGTAATGAATTTTATTTTATTTAGTGTTATTTCTAACTGTTTTTCCGAAATGTATAACATCTTTTAAATGAACGTGATTTGAGGATTGTATTTTCTCATCACTGCAATTATTATATTATAATTCATTACAGAATTCACAAATTTGCATATGTCATGATGACATGCTGTTTAAACAAATTCCATTTAATCTAAACGGCGTTCTTTCTGGTCACTAAATTCCTTACCACATTTAGTTTGCTTTCCAGCCGCCAGGTTACAAGACATGAACAATGAAAATTTGAGACATTACACTGGAACCAGTGTAGTGTCACAAATGTTCACAAATACACACACCATGCACAACTGCTGCTCTTACTTTGTCAAACATTACATTATCGAAATCCTTACTAAAAATATTTAAACTACAAAATTGAACATAAATTACTTTTCATTTAATTTTTGTTGTTGCACAGGGAGACCTACAGCTCTTTTAAGGTGATAAAAGGCAATTAAATTTTTCTTCAGGAAGAAAGAAAAATGTCGAGTAAAGAGAATTAAACTAAATATTATTGTATTATTTCCAGTTTTTTCAATTGTATTATGTTTTATGTTCAATTATTCATATTGTTGTCTCAAATGTGAATGCAAGAACAAAAAATACAATAAAATATTTTTGTTTTTATTATAATATTTAAGTAAATCCAAAATGATAAAAAATTATTTGAAAATTTAAAGTAACTGATTATTTTTTTCAAAGACTTTAAATTTCTTTTACAACTTCAGAGTGATTACACTATAAAAGGGATTCTTTAACTGTTTTGCTCCACGGAACCTTTCTAGACTAGACCCCTAGATTGGGGATAATGCTTCTTGTTCGATAGCTCGGACTCAAGAAGCATACTCCAATAATGACTCATACTCAGTTAATGGACTGTATTTAAAAACTCCTTTATTTTTGGCAGTCATCAAACTCGAAGATGGAACTGCCCACATAACCTTTCACTGGGGTTACACTCAATTATTTATGCAGTCATCGCGCTCATGGATGGACTGCCACAAGCAACCTTTCTTGATGGTCGCTGGGGTTGAACTCAATGAATTATGCAGCCATCGCAACTCATGGATGGACCGCTAACACCAACCTTTTCCTTCGGTCGCTAAGTTTCAACTCCTTTTACTTACATTCCTTCTTTCTCTCCCTGGCCCTCACCTCCTGGCCAGACACCCCCACAAACAGGATGTTTTTCAGGACATAGGGCGTTGACCTCCCCTAAGCGGGAGAAGCTGGGTTTCGACGTAACATACCGCCACCCATTGATATGTTTTCTAAACATTCAATAATATACAATACATTCTAACATACACAATTGACAACTCTAAACATACAATAAATCATTGAAAAAATGAATATATATATGTATACATTGTACTAAATTTAAACAAATTACAAATATAATACCATGAATGTAAATAAAAGCACTCTAAAGGAAATTACTCTGGCATAGGCAAAACACACACTTTTGATACTGTTCTCTTAAAATTCCACTCTGAGTTTTTAATAAGTACTATAATTTTATTATCAACACCATAATAAATATCAATTATTCTGCCTAGGGACCATTTGTAATTAGGTAAATTATCATCAACCAATAGCACTAAATCACCAATGTTTACATTGTCTTTTTCAAAGACCCATTTATTTCTTTGATGCAATTCACTTAAATAGCTACGGTGCCATTTTCTCCACACTAATTGAACTATTTTAGTTACTCTTTTGCCTCTTATTGAGATTATTATCTTTTAAATCAATTAAATTAGGCTCTAAAATAGCGTTCATTGATCGATTGATCAAAAATTGGGCTGAAGTTAAACTTCGAAGTTATCACTATCAGTAGAAGTTGGACTCAATGGTCTAGAATTCAAAATTGCTTCAGTTTGTATACACACAGTTAAACTCCATAATTTAAACTAGCACCTTTAACTACTCTTCTAAAAAGAAACTTAAATGATTTAATGGCTGGTTCCCAGAGACCACCAAAATTTGGGGCTCGAGGGGGAATAAATTTCCATTCAAACCTTCTTCACACAAATATGAAGATAACTTAAACTCAGGATTAATAACTAACTCATGAAACTTTTGAATTTCTCTGTTTGCACCTACAAAATTCTTTGCATTATCAGAGTATAATTTAGCACATTTGTCTCTACGTGCAATAAATCTTTTTAAAGCAGCTATAAAGGATTCGGATGATAAATCAGAAACACTCTCAATATACACTGCATTAAACACAAAACAAGCAAATAAACATGCATACATTTTACACACAATACTCTTTCTTTGCTTACCAATTTTAACCAAAATGGTCCACAGACATCTACTCCTGAAACACTAAATAGATACTCAAGGTAACTCTATCTTTTGGTAAACTACCCATTAGTTGTGTTGACACTATAGGTTTTACTTTAAACAAATAACACATTTATGCACTATTTTTCTACAAATAGATTTTCCACCTTTAGGGCAGAATTTCTCACGTACATGACACAAAAGAGCAGATAATCCTACATGATAATATTTTATATGGTAATTAGAAATTAACATCTCAGTAAATGCATGATTTTTTAGGCAAAATTATACGGTGTATTTTATCACAACTACATTCCGCATTACTCAAACGTCCACCTACTCTTAAGATTCCATCTAAATCTAAAAGGGAATTGAAAGATTTTAATTTACTCTTTGACATAAGTTTCTTATCTTTCAATAGACTTTTGAAAACTTTTCTTGTTGAATAGATTTTACCAGAAATATCTCAGCAATATTAATTTCTATCATGCATGAATAACTAAGCAATAATAATATATATAAATTATCAATATAAATAAATTATCAATTGAATAATTTAATTTAAATGACAAACACTTAGTATTTTTAATAAATCTAAATATGTAACTTAGATACTTAAACTTTTATATAATTATTACTTAAACTCAATAAATAGTTCATGAAATTTCAGTCACTTGTTTCATAAACAATTTGTTCTCACCAACACTGGATCACTCAGTTCAGAAAAGTTCTCGTCCTGTCTTTCAAGGATCTGGATCGGTTGATCAGGATACTTTTCTCCAGCCAGGAACTCTAGTCTCACCTAATGTGGTATCACTGGAAATCAGATGACAATCGATGAATTGTAGCAACTCTGATGAGCACGAAAGTCTTTTAATCACTTGATCACTTGATTTCGAATCACTCCAATAAACTACTTAGATGTTTTAAGCTTCAAGGCACATTCACAAAAGAAGTTGATGAATTCTCAAAATTAAAACACTGAGGACCATTGAAGCATATTAAACACCAACTGTAACAGATGTTATACTCTCACACGAACAGTTGAGGTTCGGCAATGGCACTTGCGGTTCAGGGCATATTCCCTTACCAGCCACCTCTGTTTCTTCGACGGTCCCATAGTTGAACGGCTCCTGTAGCTTGAACTCCTATAGACTCCGCCACATCCATATGATGGTTTACCATATCTGCTTCCTCTATCTCCTCCATAACGGAAAGCATCTCCTCTGACTCCACGGTATTCTCCTCCTCCACAGTCTCCTCGTTTATCTCCACTGGAATAGCCACCATCTTTACTGCCACGGATGTCTCCATCAGCACGGTCTCCTCGTTTAGCTCCACCACCTCGGGATGGGTCCACTCTTATCTCTGATCCGTTGATAGTAGCTCCATTCAAGGTCTTTGAGGAACAATCAAATACTCGTAATTTCTCAGGCCAGTAAACGCCGTGTTGAATTGCATGAGTATCAACTGGTACCTTTTCCTCAATTATTTTTTCGCATGTAGAATTTTCACTATCACCTGTTAATTCCAATTTCTCAAACCCTTCTATTGGGTAAATTTTTCTCACTGGAAAATCAACTATATCTGTGGATAGTCCACAATGCTCTCTATTTACATTTCCTGTGGTGCTGCACCCAGACACCACAAAGCCAAACACAGTATTCTGAAGAACAAGATTTGAATTTTCTATTTCTCTCTCCTCAATTTCATTTTCTTTCACAGAAGTACGTGGTCGATTAGTAATCATAGGCTTTACAGGTAATGCAGGCCTTCTAACACAGATGATGATGTTGAGGGAATATGAGGGGTTCGAGTTTGGTGGAGAGAAGTGTTGTTGTTTGAATCACTTGATTTCTTAGATTCGTTCAAATTCTCTTTTGTACTGACTTTGTTAGAAACACCTTTTTCTGGAACATTGTCAATTTTTGCACTGTTTTGCTGTGCAGAACTCTTTGACGCAAAACAACTTGAATTATAAACATTGGGAAATGGTCGGGAAGTAAGGTTACACACGTTTGATGTTGGCTTCACAACTGATAATGGATTAACATTTTTCTTATTAGAAGTTGAAGAATCTAAACTATTGGGTCATGACTCATCTTCAGTCAAGGAAGACAAAGAGTCATCACTCACTCCTTTATTATAGCTAAATTGGAAAGTTTTAGCTGAATCCCTTTTCCATTTTGCAAGTTCCAACTCTTTTTCACGTTTGGCCAAATGAATTTTCTCTATCTCTATTTTTATTTCACATTCTCGTTTCTCCCTCTCGGATTTTTCTTTCTCTACTCGTTTCTTTTCCCTCCTTTCTTCTAAAACATCATCTACAAAATTGCGCACTATTTCAATTCTGTTTTTATATACTTCACTGGATTCAATTAGTTTGATCAGATCTATTTTTGTTGCATTGACTGGAATGGTTAAGCCCAACTCTTCCGCTACCTCTTTTAGCTCATCTTTCTTTAGATTTAAAGTAACAGACATTGTTTATTCACTTAAACTCACTATACAATGCACTACAGAACTTAACAAAACCTGTCACACTAAACACTCTAATGCAACACCTTAATTAACCTAAATTAACACAACAAACAAAGGCAACTAACACATAAAAACTCAAACTAAAGGCTTCACTAAACAATGCACTGCAGAACTTAACAAAACCTGTCAAACTAAACACTCTAATTCAACCTTAATTAACACAACAAACAAAGGCAAGTAGCACATAAAACTCAAACTAAGGCTAATTAGGCAATATCCACAATCAAAGACATTATACTTTAGTAACAGACACACTATACTATATACTAAATCAAGCTAAATGTCCAATACTTCAGAATTATTAAACTTCACCTACCGAACTCATGGTAGAATGCAGCCAACGATTCGTGGAAATCCTATGAACTAATCCGTCTCCGGGAGACTGGACCAAATGTTCGATAGCTTGGACTCAAGAAGCATACTCCAATAATGACTCATACTCAGTTAATGGACTGTATTTAAAAACTCCTTTATTTTTGGCAGTCATCAAACTCGAAGATGGAACTGCCCACATAACCTTTCACTGGGGTTACACTCAATTATTTATGCAGTCATCGCGCTCATGGATGGACTGCCACAAGCAACCTTTCTTGATGGTCGCTGGGGTTGAACTCAATGAATTATGCAGCCATCGCAACTCATGGATAAACCGCTAACACCAACCTTTTCCTTCGGTCGCTAAGTTTCAACTCCTTTTACTTACATTCCTTCTTTCTCTCCCTGGCCCTCACCCCCTGCCAGACACCCCCACAAACAGGATGTTTTTCTGGACATAGGGCGTTGACCTCCCCTAAGCGGGAGAAGTTGGGTTTCGACGTAACACTTCTAACAACTTAAAATAAAATAAAAGTAGTTACATTATATGAAAATTTTTGTATATACGTTCCTTTATCTATCTAATGTAATCTGTCTGTCTCTCGCTGTATATATATAGGGTGATTATAAATTAAAGTCCCACTTTCAAAATGCTGTAAAAAAAAAGCACCTCTCGTCACAATCAGTTCAAATTTGAAATGAAGATACTTGAAGAAGAGGGAAACGGTACGGTATAAAAAATAATTCCAAAGTGCATAGCGAAAGTGAATTCGGCTGTCAGTGACATTTTGAGTCGAAATGACAACTTATTTGGCATACGTTTCACATTAAAACATCTGTAGTGTTCAATGTGCTTTCAATCCCTTTGATGTGCAAGGAAAACCGACTCTGGAAGGAGGTGGTTTGGTTTCGTCTGTCGCTCTACGGTCATTTTGTGCACACTTTAGGCAAATTAGACAGGGACCTACAGTTTAACGTGATTTCCGAACCACTCACAAACATCCATGCCACCGCCGGGATTCGAACCTGAAGCCTGTGGTACCTTTTAGGGAGACGAGTGAGACACTTCGAGGATTCCGTTCAGACTGAGACAAATCAATTTTTTAATTGGTTCGTGAGAAGTACTCGCTTGTCTCATCTGGACATGAAATATGATGTAGACCAGCGGTCGCCAACCTACGCTGCCCACCTTGAGCATTTTTCCGGCTTGTGAGATTTACTTATATAAAATATATTTATTTTATAATGGCCAAAGTAGTGAAAACCAATGTATTATAAAAATACATTATATGTGCATCCATATATTTAAAAATGAACTGTCAACATTATGAGAACAAATTAACTTTGATTTTAAAATAATATTCTAGCGAATATAGGACAGATATTGCCTGTTATTTATTTATGAGTTTACAGTTATGAGTTCGCAGAATAATTAAATTATATTCTGCGAACTCATGGTGCGCGCATCGATTTGCAAAAGCTAAGTGAAAGAGTGATGAAACAAATATTGCACTAGTAAAATAAATATTTTTTAATGCTTTTCATTTTTTTTATTCCATTTCTATTTATATATTTTTTATGTTTCATTTTGAGTGTTATATATTTCTGTTCAATGTGCGTTTAAGTATCATTATTATTATATTATCTATGCTTACATGCAAGAATACTAGTAAACAAAAAAAATAATAACTCAATATGTTTCCATTTTCCACTCCAAAAAAATGTCTGTAGTGGGTCTAAATCTAATAGGGGGATATATAATTTTATAAGCGGCCCGCGGAGTTAGGATGCAGCTCCAAATTGGTCAGCAAGATCATTTGGGTTGGCCATCCCTGATGTAGACAAATGGGAGGAGGGGGAGGACGAAACTTGTAAATGCCTTCCCTGAGAGTGTTATTTTTTCAATTCCTTCTATTAGCTCACACTCTCCCTATATATATCTTGTTCACATTTTCAATCATTCATAAAATACTTAAAAAAATAAATATTAATTCCGTAATTAAATTTAATTAATTAATTTAATTTTTTTTTAGATTTAAGTTGCATGTATCTAAAAATAGATGACGCCAGATAAACTTAGAAAAATGAATGGAAATTATTTGTAAAGGACTTTTCTGCGATAGAGTGAAAAAAAAGTAGGAATTGACTTAAAATTTTTTTTTTCTATATTACTTGTTTCAACATAAGAAGGCAGAAGAAAAGTGCCAACCCATCAAAGTGACGCGCCTTTTTAAAGGGATCGACCAGTTTAATTTATTCTTGTGTAAACAAAACAAACATTTGAAACGTAAACAAGAAGTAATGTAAATGTACCTGTATCTGATTAAAAGTCATGTTGCTGAAAGTTAAAATATTAGAGTAATTTTAAGCAAAATGCAAAGATATAAAATATCGTAAAAATACTTATCACGTATTGAATAAATTTGGAAATTCATATGTAACTAATCCTTACATGATTGAGTTTTGTTTTAAAATAACTGCACCATTCAGATTTGAAATGTAAAATATTATGTCTTGCCTGACACGTTATTTCTATTTCTAGCGGATTAACAAATATTTTTTTAATTAACTGTATTTGATATCTGATAAATCTAATTCTCTTCAAAGAATTCTTTTAAATAACAGTGCGATGTTATTTTAAACCCTTGTTAAATAAGACTAAAATAATATTTATTTAGTAGAAGGAATATAAATGATTTCATACGAATTTAGCTCATACGATGAATTTAAACCAACAACAAACAAATGTGAAGTCAAGAATTTGCCACAAAAGAAATAAGATTTGATATTTGTAAGGGTAAATAAGAATTTCAAAAATGTTACTTGCTAAAGTGAGACAACTGACTAAATTATTCAGAAAGCAAATTTTCTGTTTTACTGTTCATATATAATAAAATATATATTACATATTTGTTACAATTTATTCATTTATTTATTTTTTTTTGGAAATCATTTAAGATATTTATAAATTATGAGAAACTAATTGAAATTTTAAAAAAATTTTAGTTAATAATTTCAGTTAATAATTTCAATTAATTTCAGTGCCTAACTTGTGACTCAGTGGCAAAGTGCGCCGCTGGTGAGCAATAGGGCCGAGGTTCAATCCGCTGGCGGCTTTGTTGTCGACACTGTTTAAGAAAACAAGGAGACTCGATGGTGTTTGTGATGTTCAGCATCTTGTCGAACTAGCTGGCGGGGTTTTTCTTTCATATGTAAAAGCAAATAGGAGGTAATTGCCCCTAAAAGTCTTTCCGAAAGGCACAGACCTCCTCCTTCTTCAGCGACACGGGATCAAGTCAGACTTCTACCTACGACCTACTTAGATATCTCCCTTTCCCTCCTTCCATGAGTAGATTACTCATGGGATGTCCGTCCCGCACTGCAGGGCACTGAGGATTAGACGCAGCAACAGGTAAGTTAAGTTATGAATTTTATTGAAAAATGAAGAATAATGTAAAATTTCAGCTAAATATTAATCGAGCATCTTTCAAACTAAGTTTAACAGTAAATATAACTATCAAAGAAAATCTGACTTTTTATATCGTAAAGAAATGTAAAAAATAATACATACATTATAAAAGTCTAATGTCAATGTTTTCTCATTTGAATACCAATTTCTCAAACCACGCCGCAATTCTCTCAGGTGACTCTAAGATCTGCAACAAACAAACAAACTTGCCAATGAATAAAAAAAACCACATCAATAAAATTTATTAAATTTATTTCACAAATTCTTCTAAATCCATCAGTAAAGGACTTAGTACAGCGCTAAATTAGATTATTGATTTTATCTTACGTTAACAGTCTCCCAAATTTTTTTTTTTCAAAAGAGAAATTTACTTCTTTTTACAGCATAGATATATAAAGTGACTTTCTATTTCGTACGAAATTTGCTTCTCTTACAGTTTATAACAAGGAATAAAACCATCCTTTCCTTACGTATAGTTGTAGAATTTTCTTTTCTATATCGATTGGACATTCCAAACTATTTTGAATTTTTTGGGTGACTACTATTCCTTTTTAGAATGCTTTTTCGATTTTTTTTTTACTGTCCATTATACGGCTATACATTGCTAATTTGCAGCTAGATTCATTGAATGATTAAAAAAATGTTCATCAAATTCTTATAAATTCCGTTATTTCTATGTGTGACAATTAATAAAAAGCTTATACAAAAATAATGATCCAGAACTTCATTTTTTTTTTAAAGCAATTTCAGGATGTGGGATTTTTTTAACAAGAGAAAAGACTTGTAGTTAAAAAAGTTACCTCAATAGCTACTAACAAGCATTGATTTTTCGAAAGTTTGCAAATACTATAAAGACGATTAATGAAAGAATTGACTGCTAAGCATTTTCCTTATTCACTTGCTTTACCCGCCCCCCCCCTTTTTTTTTGCACTCGTATTTGAGATTTCCTTTTGATTACTTCACACTTGTCACGAATAATTTTTCCTAGTAAAGTTTACCAAAACCTGAAGTGTTTAATTTTCTTCAGCCAGATATTATTGGATTAAATATGTTTACGTATATTAACTATTAGAAGTTATATACAATAAAACCCATTTTTTCTTGATTTAAGGACCTACAATTAACATCTTCAGTTATTACGTTATTAACCTATAAAAGCTTGAGTTCCACATTTTCTCATAACAGTCATTTCTAACATTCCTATAATTATCACTGTCTCAATATTTCTGCTTATGAACTCGATCCGATTGTTTTTTCCCAGGCTTCTACATGATTTTAATTGGAATATTTTTAATGACTTGCCTATGATTTCATTCGCTCTGACTGCAGACGCTTTACAATTATGACAGCTCTTGGACGTATGTTCTCTCTCCCCAGAGTTGGACCCCAACTATTAAAATTGCTAATAAAATGATGTTAATGTATTCATTTATCGGCAAATTCCCCTTGGATTATCTTCCGCAGAAGCTTCCGGGTATGCTGCATCTATGTGTATTTATATATAGGGCAATTCAACGGTCATGGGATAACGTTCATACTTTTGTATTTGCATTTTTGTATAGGAATTTATGGTCTTAAGTGACGCATTGAAGAACGAATACACTTTCAAACGAATATCTAGCAATAGCAAGATACAACGCTTCCAATTGATACCTGTCACGCGAAACATTTCGTGTGCTCTGGAGGCCTGAATGGCCGAGTGGCTAGGGCTCTGGCGCTCGGTACCACAGGTTTCGGGTTCGAGTCCCGGCGGTGCCATGTGTGTTTGTAGTGGTTCGGAATCCACTTAAAAGCCGTAGGTCCCGGTCTGCGTAGCCTAAAGTGTGCGTAAGATGACCGTAGAGCGACAAACCAAACCGATCGTGTCCTCTGGTTGGCCAGCTCAAGGAGCACTCCAATTTTTTCTTACATTGTGTTTGTTTTCATTTACGAGATTATTTACGTTGCTCGCCTCTCCATTGCGGCTGCTAAATGCCTGCCATCTTTGGAAGTGTTCGTCAATCACTGCTTCTACCTACAAAGCATGTATCACTGCTGGTGGTGTCCATTTTGAGTATTCATTGTAAACACTGAATCCTGAATCAAAGTGCAATTTGCGATGCTTTCATTTATAAACAATATTTTTCTTTTCTTCTCTCATTTTTTATATTAGTGCCTCAACGGGTCACTTCTGATCCTACATTTTTTGACACACGTTCAATTAACGAAATTGTCATCGTTATAGCAGGAAATTTTGGAAGCAAACTAAATGCCTGTCCTCTATCTATGTACAGAAAGCTGCTTTGCATTTTAACTTCCACTAATATTTGCAAATCGTCAAATTTTGTTTTACTCCTGCCTTGTCTTTAAATGTTGAAATTGCTACTTTTATTCTGTGTTGGCTATTTTTACTTCAAATTTCCAACATTGCGGTGCACAACGCCCCCTAGCGGGCATTTTTGAGTTAATTCTTACTTTTGGAGATTATCAGCGCATTATGATGCGTAGTCCATATGCCCATTGTGTGAATCCGCTGACAAGTTTCAACCGCATGATATTATAAATTGAGGAAGTTTAAGGATAACCACCCCGTGCATACTTTCTTAAATATATGTTTAAATTGGGGTGACTTTTAATTAACCTACAACTTTTAATTGAAATAACTTCTAAGAGTCTCACTAGATGGCGCTACGAACGCGTGCATTGAGAGAGGGCGTAAAAGGAATTTATTTCGTGTCAGTTCCAAGTCATTTCGAAAATGTCTCCCAAAGTGTCATATTCAACCGAAGATCTTATTTTTATAGCTAAAAATCGATATTTATGTGGCATGCAGAGGATAAGATAAAAGATAATGCTGAGACAATTGTTTTTTCTCCAAATACGTAATATGGGTACGAACACTGGTAAATATTGGTTCATGCAAGACGTTTGATACCATTAACAGTGAGTTCGGAATCCGAGTTATCGCTTATAAATACATAAACAGTTATCCTGGTGCATTGCATTCACCACTTCATCCACCAAATATGAAATGTGATTTTTTTTGAGGGGTCACATGAAAGATTTGGTTTACAAGAAGAAGCCAACAGATCTTATTATCCTCAAAAGGTCCATAATAGACGTATTTGCAAGCATTAAAAAAGGAATTTTTAAATATGTAACTGACAACTTTTTGACTACGTTGCGCACTTCTGGAGATCATCACTTTGAAAACCTTGTTCATTAGATCCCTTTTCCACTTTCGTTTCAATAAAAAAAAAACAAAAAAAAACGGTGGTTCGGAATCTACTTAAAACTGTAGGTTCCAGTCTGCTTAGCCCTCGTGTGCACAAGATGACCGTAGAGCGGCAAACCAAACCAAATCTAGTTTCTCGTAACTATTCTTTAGCGCATTATCGCTGCTTGGCTCTTTTAATGTGAATAATAATAATAGAAAAAAAAGCAAGCAGAAAGGTTAATTGTTTATATTGAAAGCTGTCTTTAAGCAGGAACTCTGACAAGAAAAAGACTAACTATATTTTTATATCTGGACACATTTCTCTGGTATAAGATGATCGGAGAGCATATTTTCACATATTTCTAGATGATTATTCTATATTTCTATATTACAAGATGACCGTAGACAAATATTTTCTGGTATACCACAGGGCGCACCTTTTGAATGAATTGGACTGAATTGAGAATTGATCTGGTGACAAAATCTGTCGATTGCATCGACACGTTTTGTTATTTTTAACGACCACTATGACACCAAAAGGCACTAATATGAATTATAATAAAAATATTTCATGAATAAAATTTGTAAACTTAATCATTTGTTTCAAAAACAAATTTTACAGCTAATTGTTGCACATTAGCTTAAACAATTAAAGGTTAGTTGCAGCAATCTCAATCGATTTTACTGCATTAACACTACTATCATTATTTTTTAGAAAAAAAAAACCATTGTTGTATTAACTGCAATACAAATGATTACATTATTTTGGGTATATCAAATAATTTTATCAAACTCAATAATAAATAATTCGTAATATTTTAAGCTGTACCATCTTTTCCGAACATTGTGAATATTTTAAGCTGTGCTATCTTTCCCAAAATATAGCGAATTATTTTAACTTAAATAAAAATAATTCGCAATATTCGGAAGAGATGGGACACGGATAATTCGAGTTATTTATTTCGAAATGCCAAATGGGAATTGGAAAAGGATAATGCGAAATTGAACGCATTTGTTGTTTAGAGGGGAAAATAAATCTTTCGCTTTGTAAAATGAATATTTTAGAGAATTATTAGCCGGAGAAACGCGTATCTCGATGGGGAAAAGGAGATAAAAATTTCCGAAAAATATCTTTGAAATTTCTGTCTGAAAAATCAAATTTATTTTTGGATTAAAATTTGTCGTCGTTTTGAATATTAAAATATTTTAATATTTATGCATTTTTGATGACCATTTTATAATGCGAATGTTTAAAGAATTTGTTTTGTTTTATTATTCAAAGATAGAAATAAATAGAAAGGTATTTTAAGGAAATTTCCATAGTTTAATGTTTCGATAGATATTAACATAGTTAAGTAAATGTTGAATGGAATATTAATACATTGAATGTTAATCGTTAATTTTTATTTTTCGTTTATTTTTCGTTTAAATCGTTTATTTTTCTTTTATATTCTAAATTAAATTTATTTTTATTATCAAGGAATCAATGTTAAAATAATATTCCCAATTTAGTAAACTTTTTCGCTGTGGCCTTTGTTCCCACTGGCTTAAGGTTCGAATCCTGGCGGAAGCATGAGTGTTTGTTAGTGGTTCGGAATCCGCGTTAAACTGTAGGCCGCGGTCTAATTAGCTTTAAGTGTGCACAAAATGACTACAGAGCGACAAAACAATTCAAAACAAACCAAACCTTAGTAAATTTTTTTAGTCATTTTTCAGTAACAGTGTGCTATTGGAGAAGAGAGCCATATATTATTCTTTAGAGCCTAAGTTTATGGAGTACTGTTTGGTTAATATTTTCACCTAATTGTATTAAATCTTCTTTGAATTGAAATTAAATTAAATTTATTTTTATTATCAAGGAATCAATGTTAAATTTTTTTTTTCTAACGCAGCTGGCAATGTAGACAGTTATCTTCATGCCATAAACAAGGGTGACACCGCTGTTGCTCATTTAGCTCTATCCAGGAGTCACGTGTAGCCTTGAAGATAGGTCACGGACGCGAGTAACACTATCACCATAACTCTCTACGATCCTATTAGACGGGGATCTACGATTGACTTATCTGTTATGGTGCAACCGGTTTCGGGTTCCACTTTAAACTGTAGGTGCCGATCTAATAAAACTATTGAGCTTTCGGCGTAAGGCTGATAGCTTTCTTTTCCGTAAAAAGAAAACAACATCTCCTATCTCGAAATCTATCAGTATTCAAACGGCCTTCCTCCACCATAGGGATGTTGCGCAGATGAAGAAGAAGACATTGGATCCTGTCCCCTAAATTAAATAATATCGGTCATGATATTATATTTATCATATATGTAGGATTTGCTTGCCTGCTAAGCACCAGATGGAAACACATCACGGACTATGTGTCTTTCACACCAACCTTTTGCCATGTAGTGGCAGTATTGGACCTTGAACTCTGGTCCTGGAAGAAGGGAAAAACCCTGTAGATGGGCGCGAGAAAAGAAGGCTAGCTGACATGGGAGAGGCTGCGCCAAGCAGCGATAGAAAATGGTTGTGAATGTTTAATAATTCATGTAAATATCGCTGTAAATAGAATTTCTTTTCATTAAATGTATATTGTTGAGAGAGAAAAACAACGCTTCTTTATTTCGCTTTGAAATACACCCCTAGATTGCCTCCCTCTGTCGTTAAACATTTGCTAGACTGGTAGAGAAGTCTACATATATGACCAGGATATTATGATATTATATATATTATACTTTCCTCCGATTTGCTATACATAATAAAACACTAAATGCACGAAAACTAAGTAATGTCGAAATCTTTGATCTTAAGAGTATTTATAGGCAATTATGAATGAAGAAGTTTAATACATTCAGGACTTATTGGCTTTATTTTATATTTGTCACTAAAAAGAGTACGTCTTATATAATTTTTGTCATGACTTTTTAGAAGAATTTTTAAATGACTTGCCATGGACTGCAGTATAATATTATTTACAAAGCAATGTTTTACGTTGAAGAAAATGTGACAAAGATTGATAAGTTCATTGTTCAGGGATTTTGCAACAAATAGTTCTTCAATAGATGAATTTTTCTACTTGTAATTATCAACAAATAAATAAATAAATAAAAAAAAAAATAAATAAATGTATACATACATGTCAGAAACACTGACGAGATGGAAGTATCATTTTAAATCCATTTAAAGAAGCTTAAAAAAAGAAAGCATCGTTTGTAAAACTTGGCGAAACTTGCTTGCCTTTGGCGACTAAAACCGCGAGTCAATCCGGCAACCCTGCATTGCGAGAAGCCGGAAGATGAATCCAAAGCATGCATCAGTTTAGCAGTGGCTTCTTTGTCTTGCCTGTGTGGCTTCTCTAAACGTACTATGCACTACACATGTACTGAATGCAAAACTCTAGTTTTGATTGAATTAATTACGTGAAACTGGAGAGCCCAAGATTGATTTTGTGTGTATGGGTTTTCGAACAGATTTTAAAATGTGAAACGATGGATGAATTTGAAGACGTTCCTTTTTGTTTTTGATGACTCTGTACGAAGGTAACAATCCCTTCTACAATGTCTAAAGTAGTTTTAGCATGAGAACTCTAAATGTTTGTTGAATTACAAATGTGTAGTTTCGTAGCTTACATGTGGAGTATTTTAAATATATAAAATAAATAATGTTGTAGTCATTTTAATCACACATTTTCTACTTTTTAAGTATTTAAAAATATAGAAATTATTATGTATTGGATGTTATTATTAGGAATTCGGTATTATTATTATTATTTTTTTTTTTGGAATGAAAAGATAAATGGGGTTTGCTTTAAATAAATTTGTGTGATTGAATTAATAGTTTATTTGGATTTTAAAACAATTGTTTGTAGTATGTTGTTAAAAGCAGAAGTTAAAAGAAGTGCACAGAAATAAAAAAACAAAAACGATTATTAGAAAAAAAAAATTGTATTTCAAATATTTTATAAAATATCGATTCATTTAATTAAGGAAAAAGTTTTTTAAACACAGATGTTATTTAAACAGATTTAAACACAGATCTGAAGTTTATCTTAAACACAGATTTTAAAATATTTAATATTAAAAAGAAAATGTGAATATCCTTAAAAACATTTTCTTCCTATAGTTGATGAATTTACTCTCGAATATTATCCAAATGATACCTCACTTTTATAAAATAATTAAGGAAAAATGTTAACTGGAAGACGTAACCTTGAAGTTAAAAATTTAACAATAAAATATTTCCTAAATTCTTACTTTAGAACAAAAAAGTATATTATAATATCTTTTAAAAATATTTTATAAATTAAAAAATAGTATTTTAGTGTTTTATAAATAATTAAAAAAATATTTTAATATAGATTTTATCATGACATATTTGATTTCAGTTTGTTATACCTATTTTAAATTAATTATAACAGATATTTTTGCGAAACATTTTTATTATTTAATATCTTGAATATATTTTTTCTATCTTAGAGGCCTACCCTATTTTTAATTTCAGATATGCTTATAATTTATATAACTAATTTATTAAAAATTTGAAAATTTGAAAAATCCCATAATTGAAGTAAATAAAAAATATTTAATTATATTGACAATAAAAAAACCTATGAATAAAAAAGTTTAAAAAATTTCCATTTCTTTTGAACAAAGATTAGATTCAGATTTATAATTTGTATTTATAGAATTTTATTTTAGCATATTAGATTAACTTTTTGAGTAAAATATGCATTGTTAAAAACACACCCAATATTTGTTGAAAACACATTAAATTCTATTAATTGCTGATTAAAAGTATGTTTTTTTGTTAAATAACTTTACACACTTAATGTTTTATATCTTATATTTTATAACTATTAATTTTGTTTGAATGATATAAAATTATGATTTATTAAATTTGTTTTCTCTATTAAAGTATCTCTTAATTTCAAGATATTTAAAATTAATAATAATAAAAAAAATAACTATCGAGTGTTAAAATCCGGAAACCATAGAAACATTTTTACTCCGTTTCTTTAACATAATTATTCAATTAAATCTTTTTTCAATTCCTACTATTAGTTCACACTCTCCCTATATATATATATATATATATATATTCAAATTTTCAATCGTTCATAAAACACTTTTTATCCATCCACTCAAGTACAACATACATTTTTTAAAACTTGCAGTAGATGACACTGGATGTTAATACGGTTTTTTCAAATATTAATTCATTCATTCAATTTAATTAATTAATTTTAGTTTTTTTTTTAGATTTAAGGTGCATGTATCTACCAATAGATGGCGCCAGATAAACTTCAAAATATCAATGAAAATTATTTATAAAGGACTTTTCTGCAATAGAGTGAAAAAAAAAGTAGGAATTGGCTTTAAATTTTTTTTTTATTATTTTTTATTTCTTGTTTATAATTAACAACATGTAAATAAGAATCGAAATTTCGAATTTTTGAAAAAAATTCCTTCAAACCAATTTTCGAAAAATATTGTTTAGGCAGCAAAAAAATAAATAAATAACCGTCGAGAGTTAAAATCCGAAAAACAATAGAAACATTTTTTAATCCGTTTCTTTAAGAAAATTATTCAATTAAATCTTTTTTATTAATTAACAACATGTAAATAAGAATCGGAATTTCCAATTTTTGGAAAGGAATTTCTTCAAACCAATTTTCGAAAAATATTGTTTAGGCAGCAAATAAATAAATAAATAACCGTCGAGAGTTAAAATCCGGAAAAACAATGGAAACAATTTTTTATGCGTTTCTTTAACTTAATTATTCAATTAAATCTTTTTTTAATAATAAAATATGCAAATAAGAGTCGAAATTTCCAATTTTGTAAAAGAAAATCATTTAAACCAATTTTCTAAAAATATTGTTTAGGCAGCAACAAAATATCCATGTCAAAAAGGAATCTCGACTGGAAAAAAAAATTGATTCGTTACGCCAGAAGAGATCAATAACTTAAAATCTCGAGAGCACGAAAAACGAATCATAAGCTTCATTTATTATTTCGAATGCAACACGAAAGAAATATTCCTGTCTTAAGAATTTGTCAATTCAGCTACAGTTTACTGCTCCATTCATTAAATTGATTTCTGACATGAGCAATGATTTTTAGTCATTTAAAAAAAATAAAAAGACATTCATAAATTTGAAGTTTTTCCGATTTAGCATGTCCAATTTATTTTGTGGCACTATTAAAACATATTTCATTAACTTATATTTCGTTATTTAAATGTTTATAATAATCTATTGTTTCTGGCATCATTAAATTAAACAATAGGTTGCAAATATTATTCTAGAATTTTCCATAATGATTTATTTGTTCCTAAAAAATAAAATGATTTCGTAAAGAAAACGAATTTTGTTATTTCAACGTTAAAAAAAAAAAAAAAAAAAAAAAACTGCTTTAGGCATATAAATAAAAACAGGATGTACTTAAACATTCACCTTTTAACCATTGATAAAATGATAGATTTGTTTTAAAAAAAAAATAATAATATTTTGTTTGATGACACAATTATGATTTGCGAAAAGAAGTTTAATCGAAATGGTCGTGTCTGGTTTTGCTTTGCTATTAGGGACGCAATACAACTCTATTGAAACAACACAATATGATGTTGAAATGAGATTTTTTTTTATAAGTTAATGGTTGTTACTTCGAAAAAGTTATTCGATCGAGCTTTCGAAATGGCTTATTTTTCTATAAAGAACGTTAATAATGTTAAAAATTGTCGTTTTGACAGGATAACGTACGTTATTTCTTTCTTTTATCCCTCGTAGAGCTTTTGTGTAACTATAATATCTTTAAATAACGTGAAACAATATTTATTTCCTCTTGAACCTAATACATAGAAACTAAAAGAAATAACTTTCTGTCACTGATAAAATACAGGGTGGTTATAATTAAAGTGACCCTATTCAGACCCCCCCTGGAAACCATTCTGCCTATAGGATTTTGATGAAACTTGGTATATGCGTTATATGAACCATGGCGAAAAGATATCTGCAATATAATTTTTTTTTTAAAGTCAATTCCTATTTTTTTTAAGTTGAAATTTTCCTCTTACATCTGGCGCCATCTATTGGTAGATACATGCAACTTAAATCTAAAAAAACTAAATTAATTAATTAAATTTAATTAATAAATTAATATTTGAAAAAACTGTATTAACATCCAGTGTCATCCACTACAAGTTCAAATACATTTTTTTAAATTTGAGTGGATAATTGCCAAAAGTCCTTTATAAATCATTTTCATTCATTTTTTTAAGTTTATCTAGCACCATCTATTGGTACATATATGCAACTTAAATCTAAAAAAAAAACTAAAATTAATTAATTAAACTTAATTGCTGAATTAATATTAGAAAAAACAGTATTAACATCCAGTGTCATCCACTACAAGTTCAAAAAAAAAGTATTTGAACTTGAGTGGATGAATAGAAAGTATTTTATGAACGATTGAAAATGTGAACGAGATATATATAGGGAGAGTGTGAGCTAATAGAAGGAATTGAAAAATAGTTCAAATTTTGATCACCCGGGGGAATTGTAACACCTAAAGAAGGACAAAAAGTTTGACAGAATCATTAAAATTTATTCACGAACAGAATGTGCTCCATTAACATCAATTATGTGTTGAAAGCGCATTATAGCGTGTTCAATGGTAGCGCGAAGAAACTCTCGAGGGATTTCAGCAACATGATGTGTAAAGTTTTATTTCAACTCAGGTAAAGTCCGAATTCCTCCTCCATAAACATTGTCTTTTAGAAATGCCCACATTCAGAAATCACAGGGATTTAAGTCGGGTGAACGAGGAGGACAGACATTCGGAAAAGCTCTGGATATTACACGATTCTCGTCAAAAGTTAGCACGAAGCAATTCTTTGACTTGGCGCCCAATATGGACGGTTGCTCCATCTTGCCTGAAGACAGTGATCTGCAAACATTGCTAATTTGAACTATTTTTTCAATTCCTTCTATTAGTTCACACTCTTCCTATGTATATATCTTGTTCACATTTTCAATCGTTCATGAAACACTTTTTATTCATCCACTCACTTTCAAATGCATTTTTTTGGAACTTGTAGTGGATGACACTGGATGTGAAGACAGTTTTTTCAAATATTAATTCATTCATTAAATGTAATTAATTAATTTTAGTTTTTTTTTAGATTTAAGTTGCATGTATCTACAAATAGAGGGCGCCAGATAAACTTAAAAAAATTAATGAAAATTATTCATAAATCGACTTCCTGCAATATAGTGAGAAAAAAAAGAAGGAATTGATTTAAATTTTTTTTTTATATTACTTGTTTTTAATTGCAGAAATATTTTCCCCAAGGTCCATATAATGTATATACCAAGTTTCATCAAATTACGATAGGCAGAACGAGTTTTAGAGGTGTCTGAACAGGGTCAGTTTAATTATAACCACCCCGTATATTAGAAATACTATGGATATCAGTTTTTGGTGCATTCAGCTATTTAAGACTACTATTTTAATAGGGGAAATAAAGAAAAATATGTACATGGATAAATGGAAAAGTAAATAGATTTCAGAATAAATAAAGAAAAGTTTAAAATCAACATATCTTGCTATTTTGTAAATATCGTGGCATCAATAACCCATTTATATTAAGGGAAATTGAAGAATCTGTACACAGACAAAAAAGTATTAAATGTAATTTTTAATCGTATTTAATGCAAAAAGGTTTTTCAATTCCTTTTATAAAATGCTTTCGTATAAATTATTACAAATAAATATAGAGTATTTAAAAAATAACTATTTATTTTTGATTTTCAATTTGAATTAGATCTAACAACATAAAACTGTTTAATATTGTGAAGGAGAAGGCTATGTCGTCCTGTGAGTCAATGGATTCTGGGTTATTAATCAAAAAATATTTATTTATGAATGATTAAATTTAAAGAAATCAATAAGAATTTTTTTTTATCATCATTTCATTTTTTATGAAACTGCACATATTTTTTTGAATATTTTATTTACACTCATGTCCATAAAATAAGGATAATGAAGTTCAGGCAAAGAAAGAGACAGAAGCAAAACAAATTTAACTTATTTGTAAAGTCTATTTATTAAACAAAAGGTAAAGAGCAAAAAAGATGCTATATGTTTGACATAATTAATACAAATTACGATTTTTACTTCCTGGAGAAAATTTCAAAAAAGAACCTATTTACAAAAAACAGCATAACATGGTTAGTATGATGGTTAATAAGGAGTATGTCTCCCGGACGATGCAATACAGGCCTTACAACGCCTAGGCATGCTGAGTATCAAATTATCAATCTGATCTTGAACGCCGCAGGAGTGCCACTGGCCTTCCCGAATTAACGGGATTTCAGTGTTGGTTGCACAACTACGGAAAGGAGGATTGAATAACCACTCTGGGTAACGCAAGCAGCCCTTTGGCTGAGTTCACTGTTGCTAATCAGTGATAATCACTGGGTCCGTTCCGCTTTGAGAGTTGTCTGGTGCATATCAACACGCCAGAACGGCTCTCAATCGTGAGGAGTTCTAGGAACTCTTGCTTTAGGCCTTTTTGAGTGATTTATGGCGAATAGCATGTATTCCATGCTTTCCGCCAGCAACCGCTCTACTAAAACTACTTATAAAAATCTAATATATATTAAAAGGAAAATTAAAAATGAATTTAGACAACTTGAGAAAAGAATAACAGTTATATACATATGTACAGAATTGTTGACACAAGGTTCTTAGTGATATGAACTATGAATAGTAAATAGATAAACATAAACTGTTAAGGGATATGGTTACATCACAATATTATTGACATGTTTATGGTTTTTATTGTGTGATATAGTCTATATTTTGCGTTACAAAGTCCATAACCTTGATAATTTTTTCTTTTATTTTTTTAGAGATTGCTGCTTTTTTTGCCCAGGCTTCATATGTTTCTGGGTTTGGTTGTAGTGCATGATTTGAGACTGTTAGAGAGCAAGAGAATAGATAATGATCCGGTGTGCCTATTTCGCCACAAATGCAATTGTCCGTATCTTTAATGTTAAACCTGTATAGGTATGCTGGAAAGGGACCATGACCCGTAACAAAGTAATTTATATTTGTGTTTGTTGACATTTTTGTGGACACTGTTGGGAGAAAGTGATGAGTTCTTCTTCCTGTGATCCCATTGTCCCATTCTTCTTGCCATATCTTGAGGCTGTTGGTTTTTAGTTCTCGTTTTAGTAGGCTTGTTGGTTTTTTTATTTTCGATTGATGTGTACTTCTCATTGTTGCTTCTTTGGCTAGAGAGTCGGCGCGTTCATTACCTTTGTTACCTGCGTGTGCTTTAATCCATAGTAGGCTTATTGATTTGTTGTTGATTGTGTTTAGTATGTTTCTGACATCTTGAACCTGGCTATTTGTATTGAAAAATCTGTTGATGGCTATTATGGATGATAGGCTGTCCGTAAAGATGTTGATTCTTTTATATTTTGTGTTTTTTATCCATGTTAATGAGTTCAATAATGCATTTAGTTCTGCTTGGAAGACTGAGTTATTGCCTTGAAGTCTCTCTTGCCATGTGTGGATTTCTATGTCGTTGTCCATTGCTACAAAAGCTGAGCCTACCCTATTATCCATTTTTGATCCGTCTGTGTATATTTGAAGATCACTATTTCTTTGTTCTGTATTTTTTAATATTTTTGATGGTTTGTTCCATGGAGGTTCGCACCACTGTGATATTGATTCTTGATAATCATTCTGTAGATATGTATGTTGGTGGAATGTTGCATTAATTTTAAGTCTTGTGATTTGTGTGAATGTTGCTTCCCTTTTTGCTACTAAGTAGGTTGGCTCTAGACCACTTAGTATTAATAAAGCTGAGGTTGGAGAGGTTCTATAGGCGTTAGTTATTTTTAATGCAAATTGCCTCTGTATTGAGTTGATATGATTAATTTTTCTTGTTGTAAGGTTATCGGCCCATATTGATGCTGCATAGCATATTATCCTCTCTGCCACTGATTTATACCATAGTCTGGTGAATTTGGGGTTAATACCCCATCCTCTTCCTGACATGGTTGCTAATTTGTTGGACTTGATTAGAAGGGTGCTTTTAAGATGTTGTATGTGAGGGAGGAAGCTTAGATTCTGATCTAATAGAACTCCTAGATATTTGAGTGTTGAGTTACATTTAATGGTCCGGTTGCTAAATTTCAATATTGGTTTTCTTTTTACTGCTCCTTTTTTTCCAAATACTATTGCTTGGGTTTTGTCCTCTGAGATCTTTAGTTTTTCTTTTATTGCCCAGGATTGAAATTTTTTAAGAGCTGTTGTTGTTTTTGTTTCTAATGACCTTCTATTGTTGGCGCTTATAATAAATATGAAGTCATCTGCGAAGGCTTGTAATTTTACATCTTCTTCCCAGGTTTCTTTTAAAATTTTATTTGCTATTAATGTCCACAGGAATGGGCCTAGGCATGATCCCTGTGGGCAGCCTTTTTGTAGGTCGTGAATAATTTTTCTATTTCCATGGTTGAATTCTATTTTTCTATTTTTTAGGTAATCACAAATAATGTTTATTAGGTCTTGCGGGCAGTTGTCTTCTTTTAAGGTCTTTATTATAGAAGGCCACCACAGTGAGTCAAATGCTCCCTTGATGTCAATGGATATTATTACGGTGTAGAAGTTGCGTGCTTTGTTTGAATAAATCTTTTCACTAGATTATGGAGGGCATGCTCCGTTGATAAGCCGCTTCTAAATCCAAATTGGTTTTTATGAATTAGGTTGTTGCTGTTGTAGTGAAATTGCAGTCTGTTTAGTATTAGTTTTTCGAAACACTTGCCAAGTATTGGGAGAAGCGTGATTGGACGATATGAAGAGGGAATTGTAGGGTCTTTATTGGGTTTATTGAAAAGGATTACTTCTCCGTATTTAAAAGAAGTCGGAAAGCTGCCCATCATTATACATTTGTTATAGAGTTGCAGCATCTTTGTTGGGTCTAGCTTGTAGAATAGGGTTAATATTCTGCTATCTAGTCCATCTGGTCCTGGAGCTTTGTCTTTAGGTATGGTTTTGACTATGTGGTTGAGTTCTTCTTGCGTGAAGGGTTGAGACTGTTGAGTGGTGGTGTTGATTTGTCTTATTCTGATTGAGATGGTCCTAATTTCTTTTTGTTGATAGTTATCTTCTTGCTCGTTGTCGTCTTGGAAGAGAGATGTTAAAATGTGTTTGATGTTTTCCTCGCTTGAGTTGTTGGTTGCTGTGCTGTGTAGGTTTGGAGGCTGAAAGAATTTATTGAATGCGGCCTTGTATGTTTGTCCGTATGGGGATTTTGCTTCGTTACAGAACTTTTTCCACGAAATTGATTTTTCTTTATTTATTAGCTTTTTTAGAATTGCTTTTTCTTTTTATGTTGGGAATTCCAGAATATTTTTTGATCCCTGTCTTTTTGTGATTGGGCTCGTCTTCTCATTGCCCTTGTTCGTGAACGTTGTTTTTTTATATTGTCATTCCACCATGGTGTTGGTTTGGCTGTATATTTTTGGTTTTTCTTTTGAATGCTATTTCTGCTGATTCTTGTAATGCGGCTGTTATGTCTGAGGCTGCTTTTTCTAGTTCACCCTTATTATTTATTTGATTTAAATCTATTGCAGGTAGCTTTCCTTTTAGTTGTTGGTTAAATTTTTTATAGTTTCCGTATTTAGTTTTAAATCTGGATATTATTGGTACATTTACTTCACTGTTGATATTGAAGATTATTGTTTGATGGTCACTTCCTATTTCAAGGTCTTCTATTTTCCAGCTGGAGATTTTATTGTATATTTTTGTGGTGCACAGGGTTAAATCTGGCCACCCTACTGCATTGTCTCTGATGAAGGTTGGTTTTGAGCCTTGAGGGTTTATTATGAATAGGTTTTTGTGAGACATGAATTCTATGAGATCTCTGCCTCTCTGGTTCTCTGAGCTGTAGCCCCATATTGTGCTGTGTGCGTTAAAGTCTCCACACAGTAGTTGGTTGGTGTTGTTAGGAAATTTTTGTTCATAGTGCTGGATTGGAATATTGATGTCTTCTGACGGAGAGGCGTAGAGGGATGTCATTAATAGATCTTCTCCTTCAAGTGGAATTGTGATTGAGATGCTGTCTGGTGCTTGGTCTGCTATTGTAATTGGTATGAATGATGATCTTATGATTAATGAGGCTCTTTTTGTGGTGCTTGTTATTTGTCTCCATCCTGTGGGGACTCCTGGGATTTTGTCTGTTGAAATCAATCTGATCTTGGGGAATATTACACCACTCATCAAGCAATGACCTCCGAAGTTCCGGTTGACAAGTGGGAGGGAGTTGACGGGCAGCAATTCGTCGGCCAAGCATATCCCACACATGCTCTATTGGATTCAAGTCCGGTGAGTATGCTGGCCAATCCATACGGGTGATATTCTCCAATTGAAGGCATTCGTCTACAATGTTTGCACGGTGAGGACGGGCGTTGTCATCCATAAACAGAAATTCAGCACCCATGGCGCCCCGAAACAAACGTACATGTTGTTCCAGAATGACATCCCGATAGATGTGGCCTGTCATCGTTACACTCTGAACATGCAGGTCAGTTCTGGAACAAAGAATAATTCCTTTTCAAACGAGCCATCCTGCACCACCATAACGGTGTCGTTCAATGGTGTTCTCTTGGTGGTAACGGGCACCTGGCGCTCTCCATATGAAAGTCCGGCGAGAATCAGACTGCAAATTAAACCTGGACTCGTCGGAAAACATCACACAAGACCACTGTTGCGGTGTCCACAATCTCTACTCCACTCTCTACTCCAGGTTAATCGCAGGCGACAGTGAGTTGCGGTAAGTGAAACACATCTGACAGGCCTACGAGCATATAGACCAATGCGCCCTAAGCGTCTGTACACGGTCTGCCTTGAAACTGTCGTATTGGTAGCTGAAGAGAGCTGACGAGACAAGTCTGATGCTGTGCTCCGTCTGTTTCTTCTGGCAGTAACTGCTAAATACTGGTCCTCATTCGACGTTGTAACTCGGGGACGACCTGTGCTGTAACATCTACTCACATTACCATCATCTTGTAATCGTTGCCAAAGCCTGGAGATGACACTCTGGGCGATTCCAAGTTCCTCGGATACTTCCAGCTGGGTACGTCCACATTCCAGACGTCCGATAATTCTACCACGTAAAAAATCATCCAAATGCTTCCTTTGTGCCATAACTATGCGGTTATTGCACTGAAAGGCTTTTAAAGCGCTTGAAAAGCAATTTTACTTCTTTGCCACCATTCCTTATATACAACTCTCTTACGCTCTCGTCATTGTGACGTACTAGCCGCGCCATCTGGTGGTTTCCTGTAATTTGCATATTCTTCTTCAAGATGTGTGTGATAATTCTACAGGTGAAATTTTTATTTTAGAGTTCAATTTCTGTGTGATTCTGAATTATCCTTAATTTATGGACATGAGTGTAGATAAAAAAATAAATAAATGAAGCAAAAAAAAAAAAGTATATCATAAAAGGCAAGACTTTTTTAGGTAAGTTTGTTAATGAAATATCACCTTTCTTGCATTTTATTTCAATACTTATTAATGGAGGCCGAGTGACTGGCGCTCGGTGCCACAGGATTAGAGTTCGAATTCCGGCCGTGCCATAGATGTTTGTAATGGTTCGGAATCCATTTTAAACCGTAGGTCTTGGTCTAATATGACTGTAGAGCATTGGGGTAGGGCTGACGACCCTACACCTTAAAAAGAAAAATCTCCTCTCTGGAATTCTGCTAGCAGGCAGGCGGCTTTGGCTTACCATGGGGCTGTTGCTTGGTTTGGTTTGTCGCTCTACGGTTATTTTGTGCACACGAGGGATTAACAGACTTGGACCTACAATTTAAAGTGGATTCCGAACTACTAACAAAAATGCCACCACCAGGATTCGAACCTAAAGCCTATGGTACCAAAGACGAGAGCGCTAGCCAATTAGCCATCAGGCCGCCATGGGCCGTTGTTAATAGTTTTCCTATTTAGTAGTTTATGCTATTTTTTAACTATGCATGCATTTTGTAAATAAACAAAAAAAAAAGGACATTAAAAATGATTGTTCGTTATAAATCAAGTAAAAGTATCAGAAATTTGGTTAAATTGCTGAAAATAGCAATTTCGACAGTTTTTCTTGGCACATTGTGCTTCGAAGAAGAAATTATAGATTAACCACCTATCTTCTTTTTCAATTACGCTTGTAAACCTGAAATAAAAAGGTTTTCCTTGCAACATGCTGTTGAGCAATGTAAAACTTTCTACAGACTTACTCAATATTTCCTTGAAATGATGATTCCGATGATTCGTTCAGTTAGATTGCACGGGTGTTCCACCTGTAGAATTTTTTTTCTAAAATCAAAGAGCTCACACGTGTGTTTACGAAATCACACGTGAGTTCCAATTTTAACATTTCCGATCCTGAAGAATGATACAAAAAAAAAAAAAAAAAAAAAAAAAAAATTGAAAAAATCAAAGAATTAAAGAGCTTGGAGGTGCAAATGTCTTTGTGAGGAAATGCACATGAGCATCAGGATTTATACGATTAGCATTTATTTATGATACGAGTGATTATTTACTTTATTTAAACACCTTTAAAACACACAACATTAAGCAGATATTCCGAAACTAAAGTTCTGGAAATTAGTTTAGTTTGCATTATTCCATTAAGGACCAAACTTTTTTTCCACTTGAAGGAATTGAATAAAATTGAACCATTGCACTTATAAGAGTCAAATTAAGGAAATAAAAGTACAAAATGTTGTGAAAATTCAAAGTCACTCTAAAATGATTACTTTTCCAATGCCGCTACATTTAGTTTGTAATTTGGTAGAATAAAAACATAGCTTCATAAATTGATCAGATCTACAAAATCGTCTAGAGCCAAAAAATCTACAAAATCGTCTAAAAAGAGTGACTGATCTTTATAAAAAATATTATCATGTGAGAAGAAATATATTTTTTCTTTTAATCTAGCAAGTTTCCTTTATATGCCATGCAACAGGAGATTGAAATAAGATTTGAAAAATTAACCAGAAAGTAGAAGAAAAAAAGGCCTGATGACCGAGTGACTAGCGCTCTGGCGCTAGGTGTCACAGGTTTCGAGTTCGTGCCCTGGCCATGGATGTTTGATTTGAATCCACTTTAAACCGTAAGTCTCATTCTAATATGAGCGTTGGACGTAGGGCTGACAACCTTACCCCCATAAAAAGAATCATTTGCTGTCTAGAAATCTGCCAGCAAACAGACGGCCTTGGACCACCATGAGGCTGTTACGCCAATGATGAAGATAAGAAAAAAAAAATTATGCAATGTTGCATTTTCGCGACGTCAGCCTTAAATCAGTAAAATAGACATACTGCTTACAATATTAATTTTTGGTTATAGCTGTACTATTGTCACCCAAATATCCTTTCATTCACTAAATGATAAATGAAACAATATTGGTACAGAAATTACCAACGATCAAATAAATTCAAGGGTAATTATTGAAAATTATTGTAAATACTGAATGTTATCGTATAAGAACTGACTTACAACAATAGTGCGAAATTTTTAAAAATGTTTGTTGCCTGTTTTTAAATGACTGATTTTTTTTTAAAGTTTTATTACCTACATAAATTAATTTGTGCACTATTTTTTATAATAGTAGAATGTTATTATTTTAAAACGTTGACAGCAAATTTTTGCTTTTTTTTTTCTGTAAGATTCCGTTGTCCACTGACATATGGACTATATAGCTCTTAGTTTCAGAGCTAAAATAATAAATAAAATGTTTATTATTTTAGCCAATAATTCAACCTTTTATAGCATTAAAATAAGATTAAGATTTCCCAAATATAATAGAATTCAAATTAGTATTCATTACGATACTAAACATATTTATTAGGGAAACAATGGTAGCAACCTTAGTTGAATTAGTTTAAAAATCAATCTAATTTGTGCACTTTTAAAAACTCACAGAGACGATGGCAACTGTGTCATTCTGGCAACGGCGCCTTGATAAAGTTTTCCGGGTTTTTCCAATATGATTTTCGAGTAAACGCCAGGAAGATGTTTCTAGACCTGTATTAAGATATTAAATCATCCTCTTTTATGATTGTGTAGTATAGCAACCTTCTCCTTCTTCTCCCAAGGTGTGAGGCCTGATGGCCACTAGGCCAGCGCTCTGGCCTTTGGTACAACAGGCCTCAGATATAAACACAGATAAATATTTTAAATGATTTCCTAAATAAATAAAAATAAATAAATAAATGACTGAATAAATCGTAACAAATATATAATATACGTTTTATTGTATATGAACAGTAAAACAGAGAATTTGCTTTCTGAATAATTTAGTGAGTTGTTCTCACTTTAGCTAAAAAGGCAAGATCTCTTTAGTTTTGAAATTCTTATTTAACCTTACAAATGTCAATTTTTATTTCTTTTGTGACAAATTCTAGATTTCGCATTTGTTTGTTGTAGGTTTAAATTCATCGTATAAGCTAAATTCCTATAAAATCCAAACAGAACCATTTCTATTCCTTGAACTAAATAAATATTATTTTAGTCTTATTTAAGAAGGGTTTAAAATAACATTGCACTGTTATTTAAATTCTAGAATTCTTTAAAGAAAATTAGATTTATCAATCTCGAATGCAGTTAATTAAGAAAATATTTGCTAATCTGCTAGAAACAGAAATAATTAGTCAAGTAAGACATAATATTTTACGTTTCAAATATGAATAGTGTAGTTATTTTAAAACAAAATTCAATCATATAAAGATTAGTTACATATGAATTGCCAAATTTATTTAATACGTGATAAGTGTTTTTACGATATTTTATATCTCTGTATTTTGCATAAAGTTACTCTCTAATATTTTAACTTTCAGTAAGAACTACTCAATTTTGCATAACTTTTAATCAGATACAGGTACACTTACATTACGTCAGGTTTGCAGAAGAATAAATTAAAACTGGCCGACCCCTTTAAGAAGGAGCGTCAATTTGATGGGTTGACATTTTTCTTCTTATATTGAATATTCACTCTCAGGAACGGCATTTTCAAGTTTCTTTCTCTCTCTCTCCTCCCCCCATTTGTCTACATCATATGCCGCGTCCAGACGGGACGACGAGACAAGCGATTACTTCTCGCGAACCAGTTATAAAACTGATTTGTCTCAGTGTGAACGGAACCATCGAAGTGTCTCGCTCGTCTCTAACCAGAATATCATAGGCCTCAGGTTCGAATCCTGGCAGTGGCATGGATGTTTGTCAGTGGTTTCGTAATACACGTTAAGACATAGCTCTCGGCCTAATTAGCTTAACGTGTGCAAAAAAAAATTGACCGTAGAGCGACAAACTAAACCAAAATCTCCCAAGGTAAAAGCGAATCTGCCAAAATTTCGGACCACCACCAAGGAATGACAAAGACATCAATAAAGAATATTGAAGCCCAGCATTGACAAAAATAATGAATAAATAGATACAGATAAAACAATATCAAGAGAAAAAAAAGTTAGAATATTTATTTTTTTTGTAGCAGTGGATATTTGAAATTATTTGCACATGTAATTATAAATACGAGATAAAAGGGAACATTTCATTCCGCAGTCAGTTTTCATTGCTGCTTTCAAACGAAGAGAAAAGGGATCGATGCTTGGAAATTCGTGTTCTCTTTGTCCACACATTTCGAACGTCTTTGTTCGAAAAGTTTGCTTTCGATGCCAGGATTCTCCCAAAGATCTTTGATCTAATTAGAAAGCACAATAAGCGGGGAGTCACAAAGGTTTAGCTCTAACATTGCTGGATGATAAATAGAAGATTGTGTAAACAAGGAAACTTGGATTTATTACAATTGAGGTACTTATTCAAGAATTCAAACGCCGAACTGCATTACCATTCAATGTATAAAATTAAAATTACTTGCACATATATTAAGTTACAAATGCATTAATTTGTCGGGGAATAATGCGATTTTAATGAAAATCTTGTTCCATTATCATGGTCCATTGGTTGTTTAAAAATAATTAATCTTGTAATTTACTCTTCAATTCCTCTATTCAATAAATCTTTTGTGCAATATATATATATATATATATATTCAGTCAAATCTGTTTTTATGCGGCCCACTTTTTATGCGATGTATTAAAAAAAAATTCCACCAAATGCATATTATGAATAAAAATTAATTAAAAAAGAAAACACTAGATGGCTGTCAAAATAACATGCAAATTAAAAAAACAAACAATATATGGCCAGACCATCTGATATTATATCTTCCCATTACCACGAATATTATTAGATGTGATATAGTGCTTCACAGTGCAGTTTTGATTCACATATTTTCTATGTGGGACTTTATGCGGTCCCTATTTACTGTGTAATTTTTTTTAAATGTCTTGAAACCAATGTATTTTATAGCTACTTATGACGTTTCAGGATATTTCTTTTATGCGGTCTCTATATCCCGCGCATAGGTTTGACTGTATATACCTATTTCATTGGCACAACAGCCCCATGGGGGGGCCAAGGGTGGGTATCTGATGTGTATCTGATGGTGGGTATGTACAAGGGGCCATGGACGTTGACGATATGTCTGATGTACAAGGGGCCATGAACGTTGTCCAGGCTTATGTAAAATATAGTATATGGAATAAAGATCCTTATACACACACACACACACACACACACACACACACACACACACACACACACACACACACACACACACACACACACACACACATATATATATATATATATATAGTGAGTCTTCACAATACATATTGACTGACACACTTTTATGAACAGATGTACTCGTATATGCCCAACTTGTAAAACTTAATTGCCCATGTTTTGAATCGAGCATTTAAAGCTGCTCTTAACGACAGACGGGCAAGTTCGCATTTTAACGAGCTTAGATAAGACCAGCCGCATCAACTCGCCTGTGTCCGCGAGGCTGCGAATTTCTCACCGATTTAACCGCACGTGGTCCCGCTCATGCATAAACAATGAATAGCATGATGCGAGATTCTCATGCATTCGAAATGGGCCTTCCCTTTCCTTTTAAATCGGCGACAGGTCATAGCCGTCCATGCAAATACATTTTATGTAGACATCTGAGTAGCAGCGCTGCTCAAATAGACTGAATAGCAGTTTGCGCGCTCTCTCTCTCTGCATTCAGGGAGAATGAATAGTAAATGATGGGGCTGCGATTGACTGGGATAGTTAAGAACGGACATGCACAGATGTGTGATGTGTTGTTCACTAAACTTGGTCAAGGGCGACACACACACACACACACACACAAAACTCCTCGAAAATGATCTAACATATAGAATTGAATGTGTGTTAGTACATTAATTTAAAGTGTTTTAGTATTTGGTTTGATTCTTGTAGTAACCAATCTCTAAGATGATGAGTCAAAAAGTTTTTAGTTATCGATTATTTTTGAAATTCGTGCCCAGAAATGTGAGCTGTCCAAAATGCAAATCCAAACTTATTTAAGTCTGTCAATATATTACGTAACAACAACCACTGCTAAGCAGGATTTCCAAATGGAGCAACGTTTTTGGCAATAAATAACGTAGAGATAAAATTTTTTTTGCATAGCAGAGTGTCCTGTATTCAGACCAACACCTGCTAAAAGTTAAAATAAGATATTTTTTTAAAACATTTTAAGGCTTATCATACTAAATCTGAAGTATTTTTATTTTATAATCATCATCAGTGGCGCAACAGCCCTATGGCGGGCCAAGGCCGTCTGCCTACTGGCAGATTTCGAGACAGATGTTTTGTTTTTATGGGGTAAGGTTGTCAGCCTTATACCCAACACTCAACAATCCTATTAGACCGGGACCTAGAGTTTAAAGTAGATTCTGAACCATTACAAACATCCATGGCTCCTCCGGGACTCTAACCCGAAACCTGTGGCACCGAGCACCGGAGCCCTAGCCACTCGCCCATCAGGCCCCATTACTATTTTATATTCCTGTTTAAATATTTCGCAAAATATTAACATTTTCAGAAATTTTTTTTTTTAAGCAATAAACTTGTATATTCTGCCAAATAAAAAAAAAGCTCACCCACAATTATTTTTGTAATTATGATTAGATCTTCACGTAAGTGGTATCGTTGGAAATGATTTGAAGGCAACTAACTTATAGTACAATGCAGCTGATTAACAAAATTAATTAACAGGGCTATTTATCCACTAACTCGAAAATTTTCCATTTGGGAATCTGAGATATATAATCCAATTGATACATCGTGTACAATTTTTTTTTAATGCAGTTGGCTAATGTTTAGACAGTTACTTGTATGCCATAAGTTACTCATTAGCACTACCTTGGGAGTACGTGTAACTTGAAGATATGGTATGGCTCAAGTAACACTACCCCTGCAGTTCTCTACGATCCTATTAGACCGGGACCTATGGTTTAAAGTGGATTCCGAACCTTTACAAACATCCATGGCACCGCCGGGACGTGAACCCGAAACCTGTGGTACCGAGCGCCAGAACACCAGCCTCTCGGCCGTCAAATAATAATATACCTACCAGTTTATGCGACAAAATTCCATAACTTTTAAAATGACAGAAAAGGTTCAATCTTTGATTGAATAATATGTTACTACACTCATATCCATAAATTAAGGATAATTCAGAATCACACAGAAATTGAACTCTAAAATAAAAATTTCACCTGTAGAATTATCACACACAACTTGAAGAAGAATATGCAAATTACAGGAAACCACCAGATGCCGCGGCTAGTACGTCACAATGACGAGAGTGTAAGAGAGGGGTATATAAGGAATGGTGGCAAAGAAGTAAAATTGTTCACAAGCGCTTTAAAAGCCTTTCAGTGCAATAACCGCATAGTTATGGCACAAAGGAAGCATTTGGATGATTTTTTACGTGGTAGAATTATCGGACGTCTGGAATGTGGACGTACCCAGCTGGAAGTATCCGAGGAACTTGGAATCGCCCAGAGTGTCATCTCCAGGCTTTGGCAACGATTCCAAGATAATGTTAATGTGAGTAGATGTTACAGCACAGGTCGTCCCCGAGTTACAACGCCGAATGAGGACCGGTATTTAGCAGTTACTGCCAAAAGAAACAGATGGAGCACAGAATCAGACCTGTCTCGTCAGCTCTCTTCAGCTACCGGTACGACAGTTTCAAGGCAGATCGTGTACAGACGCTTAGGGCACATTGGTTTATATGTTCGTAGGCCTGTCAGATGTGTTCCACTTACCGCAACTCACCGTCGCCTGCGATTAACCTGGAGTAGAGAGCATGCATTGTGGACTCCGCAACAGTGGCCTTGTGTGATGTTTTCCGACGAGGCCAGTTTTAGTTTGCAGTCTGATTCTCGCTGGATTTTCATATGGAGAGCGCCAGGTACCCGTTACCACCAAGAGAACACCATTGAACGACACCGTTACGGTGGTGCAGGATGGCTCGTTTGGGGAGGAATTATTCTTGCTGACCTGCATGTTCAGAGTGTAACGATGACAGGCCACATCTATCGGGATGTCATTCTGGAACAACATGTACGCTTGTTTCGGGGCGCCATGGGTGCTGAATTTCTGTTTATGGATGACAACGCCCGTCCTCACCGTGCAAACATTGTAGACGAATGCCTTCAATTGCAGGATATCATTCGTATGGATTGGCCAGCATACTCACCGGACTTGAATCCAATAGAGCATGTGTGGGATATGCTTGGCCGACGAATTGCAGCCCGTCAACCCCCTCCCACCTGTGAACCGGAACCTCGGAGGGCATTGATTGATGAGTGGTGTAATATTTCCCAAGATCATATTGCTATTCGCCATAAATCACTCAAAAAGGCCTAAAGCAAGAGTTCCTAGAACTCCTCACGATTGAGAGCCGTTCTGGCGTGTTGATATGCACCAGACAACTCTCAAAGCGGAACGGACCCAGTGATTATCACTGATTAGCAACAGTGAACTCAGCTAAAGGGCTGCTTGCGTTACCCAGAGTGGTTATTCAATCCTCCTTTCCGTAGTTGTGCAACCAACACTGAAATCCCGTTAATTCGGGAAGGCCAGTGGCACTCCTGCGGCGTTCAAGATCATATTGATAATATGATACTCAGCATGCCTAGGCGTTGTAAGGCCTGTATTGCATCGTCCGGGAGACATACTCCATATTAACCATCATACTAACCATGGTATACTGTTTTTTGTAAATAGGTTCTTTTTTGAAATTTGCTCCAGGGAGTAAAAATCGCAATTTTTATTAATTATGTCAAACATATAGTATCTTTTTTGCTCTTTACCTTTTGTTTAATAAGTAGACTTTACAAATAAGTCAAATTTGTTTTACTTCTGTCTCTTTCTTTGCCTGAACTTCATTATCCTTAATTAATGGACATGAGTGTATTTTATTGTAATGTTTACTGAAAGAAAATCAGGAAAATGTTTTATTGATTTCCTTAAGAGAACATTTGTTAATAATTGAAATTGTTTATCATAAATAATAATAATAATAATAATAATAATAATAATAATAGTAATAATAATTTCACATTTATCTTTGTTTAATTATTATGAAGATTATTATTATTATTATGATTATGATTAATTGTTTAATTATTTTTTATTTGTTTATTTAAAAAATAATAATTTCAAATTTTTATTATTTTATAGCAATTATACCATTTTATAATCAATAAAACCGTATGATACTACTTCTATGATTAAGTAGGTGATGAATAGTTAAAATATTTTATAAGAGCACCTAATAAAATTACGTTTTTTTTTATAAACGTCTTAATTCAAAATAAGCCTCCAATAGCTTACCATGAGGATCACTATTTTTTTTTTAACTGCACCAAATTAACTAATGAGTTTTGATTTAAGGCAGTTCTTTTAGATATTGTCTTTTTTTTAAATTTATGTTGGAGGAGCAAAAAGGAATGAGTTTCCATTTTTCTATTGTTTATTTATTGCTAATTGATGAAAAGAGTTTTTTTTTTTTGCGTGCTTGCTGTTGAACAAAAAACCTTTTTTCGAACAAAAATTTATTAGAAATTGTACCGAATTGTTTTTTTAAAACTTTTTAGAAAAAATGAATAGAAGAATAAATATTTAGCAGTTATTCTTTTGATAAGATCATTTTCAACTGAAATCGGATTAAAATGAAAGAATTTGGTAGTCATGAAATAATACTTGAAATTATCATATAATTATTAATTGGTAACATTTTAAAAAGTAAATGATTTTCAATTAGCACGTAAGTAATTTACTTTCTGTTAACTTATTATTTTAATAATGAAGTAATATTTATAACATTTTTTCTGAAAATAAATCCTACAAATATTTTAACGGAATATTTTATAAATAGACTGTTCTTTTTTTGCAATAAGATTGGAGTAATCTTTTATTCATTTCAGATATTCTTGCTGACTCTTATAATTTGTTATGAAGTTCATAGTTTTCCTTTAATATTTTAATATATTCACTTGTTTTTTATGTTTATTTACTTTTTATATTTTAATTTCAACTTGCATATTAATTAATTAATATTCGCGTCATGTTATCATTCTCGTATTTCTAATTTATTATTGTGTGATGATGCTTAAAATTAGAAAATAAACAGGAGATATTATAATATGCGTTTGTGAGTTTGAAATGTTTTCACAACAGAATCTGCTTAAAACTTATTATTATTATTTTAATTTAACTTGTTTGAGGCCAAGTCAAATATGCTAGTAAGCATTAAAATACTATATTTTAAATATTCAAGGGAAGAATTTTTAAATTTTATATTAGATAGTGTTCAATATATATAAAATAAAAAAAATCAGCAACAAAACGTATATCTTTATTGTGAAATGTAATTTTATTTTAGGGCAGAATTAATCTTGAAAGCTATTGTTGAAAAGAGACTTGTTAGTTAACGGTGCAAGCTTTTTTGAAGCACAACGTATCTGAAAGAATGTATCCCCTGGAATGTATCATATATAAGAATCAATCATATAGTATCTTCGAATAACGCCCCGGGGATAAACACGATAAATCAAAAGTCAAAAAGTTCTAGAATTAGGAGAAAGAGCTAAGAAATGTAGAGCTGTAGGGTTATTGATATGGAGACGAACTATGAAATAGGGTTCTTTTTTCTGCACAAGTAGGTTATTGAAGTGTACATTCTTAATCCGTTCCAGATCTTCCCCTTACACCAAACAGGATGTACAATAGACGAATTTATCTCAAAAGAAAACACAGGAAAATGATTAATCCATTCATATGAAAATATTGTTTTTCTTTATTAAGTATTTTTTTCTAATACAGCTGCAAAAATTTAAACATTTGTCTTTGATGGCATAAGCAAGGGCTGCACCGATATTACTCATTTAGCACTATCCAGGGGGGGAAGTAGCTTGAAGATAAGCTAAGGACGCGGAGTAACACTACCCCTGCAACGCACTACGATCCTGTTAAATCGAGACTTACGGTTTTAAGTGGATTCCGAACCACTACAAACATCCAGGGCAGTGCCGGGACTCGAACCTTGTTGTACCGAGCGCCAGACTCAACCATTAGGTCCCTGTTTTATTAAATATTGATGATATAAATTTATGGAATATCCATCCATATTGTACCGGTATAGGATTGTCGAAAATAATAGGAACACTGCTTGCTACTCAATCATATAAATACAAAAAAGCAGATAAATGAGATACGAGACCCAAATTCACGAAATTTAATTTGCCTCTTTTCCCTACTTGGACCTGGCTGATGTTTATTAAAGAACTGTCAGAAGAAACTTCATCTGTTTTATCTTCAGGGTGTTTCGGAATTGTGACACTGCCTAGTTATTCCAGACAATGCTTTTATTGCTTGTTTTGGCTTTGTTGGGATGGGACTTTTTGAGATTTATTATTTTGGCAAAGATGTTGACGCATCCGAATTTGTATTCCAAGCAAAAACCGTATACCAAACGTAAATTTTCATGTCCAAAGGGGATATATACAAAGTTGAGTTTATACCAAAACGGACGAAGTACCGCTATTTGCTACCACTTTGAGATTTATTTATTGTTGGCGTGAATTGGTATTTCCCCCCTACAGTTAAGTGGAATTTGGAGCATCACCACAAAAGATCGACAAAGCGCTTGGCTTCATTCAGATTTCTTTGGTTCGACAAGCAATTGGCTTTTAATCAAGAATTTCTTCAAAAAAAATGTTTTTTTTTATTACGGAGACATTTATACTTCTACGCGTTTGGCTCATGGACCGACAAACTTATTGACCATTTTTAAGAGATCCACTTCAGGTGGATCAGTGTTGATTCGGGTTGGAATTGCAATTTCGAATTTCTGTCGGGGCATCTGGGGGCTTGCATATCCTCACCTCCTCCTCCTTGATCGGATCTGATGGCCGAGTGGCTAGTGCTCTGACGCTCGGTACCACAGGTTTCGGGTTCGTGTCCCGGCGGTGCCATGAATGTTTGTAGTGGTTCGGAATCCACTTTAAACTGTAGGCTCCGGTTTGCTTAGCCCTGGTATGCACAAGATGACCGTAGAGCGACTAACAAAGCAAAACCAAAATCAAACCTTCATTTTGAATCCAACGTGGTCTGATTGCCAATTGGCTAGCACTCTGGCCGTTGCCCCCTCCAAGCTTCAGGTTCGAATCCTGACGGTGGCATGAAAGTTTGTTAATGGTTCGAAATCCACGTTAAATTGTAACCCGGTATAATTAGCCCAAGGTATGCAAAAATTGACCGTAGACCAAACCAAACCAAAACCTGGAATCCAACAGAAGAATTTTGCTGTCTACTTATACACAGTGCTCAACCACGACGTAAATACTAAATCAAAAATTTTTTTCGATAGAGATCCTTTCAGCTAAGAAGGCCATCGCATTAACAGTCAAGTCTTTTAGTTCCAGTATGAAATTATAGGACTACAGCAAATGGCCCAGTGTTTATAGATTTTCAACGTTGTAGTTATTGAAACCCATATTTAATACACTCGTTGTAAGGACTTGAAAAGAAACTGGATCGCAAATTAGTAAGAGCCTATTTCTTCAATTCATTTGGAATAAATAAATTTCTATGTAGGTGATAAAAGGTAATAAACTAAATTTTTTCCCTAATAATATATATATTTAATATTTTTGTGTGAATTTTGGAAGAGTGATGTTCAATGTTCAATATTAAATACTTAAACTTTTTAAAATTTACAGTTAAATTGTTTTTTATTTTATAAAATTCACTGAGTATATAAATCGGAACAATTGGGAAGTTCTATATTAAAAATCTTACATAAAATTTCTTATTTCATTAAAAATACTTTATGAATTTTTTTATTTACATAACTACATATATTACATTTATTTTTTACTACATTTATTTACATAACTGCATTTACATAACGTTCATTAAAACATTACAAAGGAATTATTTCGCTTTGCACATAAAAGAAGAAAAATGTTTTTATATGTAATGCTAGGTAAGACAGAAAAAAAACAACGCATTACCTTAGCGTTACAACAAGTTTTAAAATGAGCTATTGTCAGAAACGCTTAATCAAGTTTAATGGAGCACAGTATGTTGAACAACAATTATTCAAGATATCCAAGTTAAGTCGCTCGTAGCAGCTACTCGAATGGTTGCGAAGAATGTGTTTTCGCAAGTCCAATTACGACGGACTATTGAAACTCAAGGATCCGAGATCATCGACCAACCAAGCATTGCGAAACGAACATGGCTTGTCCATTTCGCAAGATTCTTCTGAGTTTCAACCCATGTTGTTTTTCTTAACTTCTTTTCTTGTATGTCGATTTTGAAGGGATCAGTGAAGTTTAAGAAAGCTGCCAGGTATAGCCGCACCTAAGAAAGGGATTTCTCAACTCTCAAGTAGTTAGGGGAGGGGTAATAATTGGCTTATTCTATTTTTTTTCCCTCTCTTTTATTTAATAAAAATGTATGGTAGAGGTAAACTTTCGATTTACCATCGTGATGAAAGACATAATTGAATAAGGGAGTTTTTTAAAAAGACTAATGAACGTGCCTACATGTGGATACGACAATACTATTAGTAAATTTTTTTTTGCAATGTCAGATCAGGTAGTTTGCTGATGCATGTCTTGCCATGGACTGGACCCCCCAAACTATTATTACCTGATATATCTATATACAGGATGATTATAATTATTAAAGCCCCACTTTCATAATGCAGTAAAAAAAGAACCACTCATCACAGTGAATTCAAATTTGAACTGAAGATACTTGAAGAAGTGGGAAACGGTATGGTATAAAAAAAAAGTTCCAAAACAAGTCCCACCGATTTTTTCCTTCCAATTTGGTATGACCTTGCCGTGGTGGATGGGCTTTCCACTCACAGTGTCACAACTTTTGAATGATTTGAAAGTCATTTTTTCCATCAAAAAGCCAAAACAATCACACACACATTGAACAGTACAGTTGGTTTGATGTGCCACTCATGTCAAATAGGTTTACATTTCGATTCAAAATATCAATGGCTGCCGAATTCACTTTCTTTATCCCGCTTACAATATCATCTATTAAAACACTTTGGAACTTCTTTTTTATGCCGTACCGTTTCCCCCTTCTTCAAGTATCTTCTATTCAAATTTGAACTCATTGTGACGAGTGTTTTTTTTTTTACAGCAATTTGAAAGTGGAACTCAAATTATAATCACCCTGTATATTTATATCGAACAACAGCGTTCTATTCATGCAGATCTTAACGAATTGTTTTGATTTAAAGATTTGTGTAAGCTGTCTCACACCTCTTTAAATGTTTAAAAATAAAAAAAGTGGCTCTTACTCGATATGCTTGTGCTGGTTGAATTCGAGGTGACGGGCTTAGACAATATCGATATCAAGGTGGATTCGTGTCAACATGCACCATGGGTATTCCTTGGCGTATGCAATCGTTTGTTATATTTTGTACATTAGCTATATCTGTGCTTGTGTTTTGTGTATATAAAATTTTTCGATATATGGGTACCTAGCTATCATACCATTCACAGAAATTGAATGAAATTTTGGTTTAAGGTATTTTGAGGCTTAGGTCAAGAACTATATGAAAAACTATAAATTAACAAGACAGATTTCAGGTATCCCTCCATCGAAATGCTCTGACATCGTGTGGATGCAAGATGGCGCACCCCACATTTGTGAGGTCTTCTGTCAAACGTTTCTTAACACAACAGTTTGGTGGCTGGTTGGGTTTAATGGCAGAAGAGCCAGATTTGGCTATGCTGCGCCAAACAAAGGCGTGCTTTTAAAAATACTGATTAGAATAAAAGTAAAATAATTGTCATAAATATTAAGAGGTAAAAGCGAAACAATATAGAAGTGGTTAAGATGTTAAAAATTCAATTTCAAGATCAAAGTGAAAAATGAAATAAAATCATGAATGTAGCAGTAAAATTGTCATCTGAACAGGATAAAATTGATGAAAAAGTTGCAAGAGACACATTCAAATGTTACAAATTTCACATAAAAGTAAATTCAGATAAAATACGCCAGTCCAAGACCGCGTCATATCACAAGAATTTGGTGACAGAATTATCACCCGCCGATTCAGATTTCCGTTGCCGCTAAGGTCCGCCCATTTGACTCCAGTGGTTTTCTGGCTGTAGGGACACCTGAAATCTAAAGTATCAGTCAATCCCCAAACTGCATCTGATTTGAAATTTTTCGACAGATTCCTCTTGTCATGGTACGTGCTTAGTGCTATCCACCATCTGCCGCATGCAAAGTGTTAATGTGTGAGACGGAAGTAGCGTGGAAAATGTGTGAAACACATTAATATGTTTTGCTTTCTTATGCTTCTCTGACCTTATGGGTTGTTTTCACTTTTCTTCTCAGTCTGTCTGGCGCCGACGATTTTCGTGATTTAAGTATTGTTCCAAAGTTTCCATTTTTTTTTTGTTCTAATGCAGATGGCAAACACTTAGACAGTTGTCAAGGATGCCTTAAGGTAAATGCTGCACCGACGTTACTCACTTAGCAATCCCCAGGAGGTGCGTGTAGTTTGAAGATAAGCTACGGACGCGGAGTAACAATACCTATGCAACGCTCTACGATCATGTAAGATCAGGATCTACGGTTTAAAGTGGATTCCGAATCACTACAAACATCCATGGCACTGCCGGAACTCGAACCCGAAACCTGTGGTACCAAGCACCACAGCGCTAGCCACTCGGCCATTCAGGCCCTCGTTCCAAAGCTATTTATGGTTTTCGCGATGGAGATTACATACCAATAAAAAAAAAAGGTGTTGCCATTTGAAAATTTCGAAATTGTGCTATTGTATCCGTAACTGTTAGAGTTAAATTGTTGTTTTTCATATGATTCTTGAGTGCATACCTCAAACCAAAATTTCATTCAGTTTCTGGGAATGGTATGATAACTAAGGACACATATATTGGGTAAGTGTTTCTATAATCACCCTGTATATACTGTCAGAGAGAGAATAAATGTGGCTTGTATTTTATATTTATATGCTATTTTCATTTTACTATTACTGTGTTTTAAAAAGTGTAGGCCTTATGGACTTGATCGAATTAGTTAATGTTCTACTTTAAATAGCCCACCAATGGGCAATGAAGGGAAAACATTGTCTTTCGGGAGGACTTTTAGAAACAACTGTCCGGATTTTACATATGGGAGAACAACTCGTGATGAGTTATTGTTTGAATTTATTTGTTTATTTTATTTTATTATTTTTTTAATTTTTAATTTTTATTATTATTTTTTTTTTGTTAAAACTGCACTGAATATAAAGTGAAAACTGAATATTATAAATGTTTACAATGTACGGAATTAAATAATACTTGACTTTTCATCAATAATATATTAAGGCCGCTATTAATTATTGTTAATGCTTTATTTCCTTGTTTTTCATTCTTCTTGCATTGTTTTTTAAGTACCGGATACTTTGACTTGAGGTTGTCATTACAACAGCAAATATGTAGTATATTCAACTTGCTATAGAGATGCACTGCGAAAGGCGTATCACATGTTCTCAATTTGTAATGGTATTTGAATGGTCCGTCCCTTTCAAAGTCTAACGACAGGACGTCCCTGATTTTACGTCCCTGATTTTACGTCCCTGTAACCTTCAAAGACGTGGAAACTTTCGAATCGGCAACGCTTATCACGTTTCGAACCAAGGTATCTTGGTTCGAAAAACCCAATGCTCATTTTATCAGTAGTCAAATTAATCGAGACTGCACTTATTCTTAAACAAAAGGAAAATTTAATAATCGGGTATAACTATGTTAAAATATTTAGGAGTATTAATTTAAATCACAATGTTGTGAAAATAATAAAAAAATTTCTCACTTAATCAGCCATTATAAAAGAAAACACAAAAGCAAAATTAAAACATAAAAAAAAAATTTAGAAAAATATATATATAGTTTTATATGTGGTCAGCGGAGTTATGGTGCATTTCCAAAGTGGTCCAGAAGATCATTTGGCTTGGCCACCCATGCCTTAATGCCAGTCTTCTATTAGAATGGCGTTTCGAAATCTAAGTACTTGCACAAGAGTTCATTGATGTAATGGTCTGACAACCATTTGCGCTCTTGTGACAAGGTACTTCTCTAGAACACCCTCTACCTCCTTACGCAATAGAGTAGGTCTACCAGACTCTACTCTACTTCTACTGCACTTTCTGTCTTATATCTATTATACGCATACATCAACCGACATTGGAACACCCTAAGCCTGTTCAGCTTCTCTGTATGTTGTATTCCTATTGATTGCATTCAAGACTTACTTACAAGTCCTCTAAAGTGTGGCTTATTTCTCATTTGTGTACGTGGTATTTTGCAACTTCCCCGCAGAAACCAGAATACTATAAAATCAGAGCGTAAATCACGACTGCAATGATCCCACTCTTGCAAATATTAGATATGTATACAAGGGGCCTGATGGCCGAATGACTAGCGTTCCGGCGCTCGATCCCACAGGTTTCGGGTTCGAGTCCCAACGTTGTCAAGGATGTTTGTCCACTTTTTCGAATGGATGTTCCATGAATGTTCGAAATCCACTTTAAACCGTAGGTCCCGATCTAATATGGCTGTTGGGCGTATTGCTGACAACCCTACCCCGTAAAAAGAAAAACATCTATTTTGGTACAACATAGACTGTAGTGCCAATGAGTTAGTTAGTTTCAAATTATAAAGTTTCAAAAACAAAGAAACATTTTCTGTCTAGAAATCTGCCAGCAGGCAGACGGCCTTGGCCCACCTAGGGACTGTTTTGCCACTGTTGATAATTATATACAAACAAAAAATAGGTGAAAAAGCAACAACTAGTATAAAATCACTCAATAATCAGAAATCCCCCAATAACAGCAATGATTAATGCAAATAACTAGAAATCATAAAAATAAATGAGAAGCAGAACTTAAAAAACACCAAATTTACACAAGCAGAAGTTATTATTATTTGAAGTTATCATTACCAACTGTTGCAACCGACCTTACTTTTGCTATTAGATTCAAATACTTGTTCAATAAAAGGTAAGTATATTTTAAAGGTAGTGTATATTTTAAAATTTAATTTAACATCAGTACATTGTAAATTTGAAAAACATTTGTTTACTTGATTGACTTTAAATCTACGAAAAATAATTTTTTATAATATGGATTTTGTCTTAAAGGGGGGAGAAGCGATCTTAACAAAATAAAGCGTAACGGTTTATGAGGTCTCAACAGGCCATACTAATCATTAATTAATAGAAAAGGTATAAATTGAAATTTTACATATTACTTTATTAATAAATTTTTACATCATACTCATCGGCTTCCAATATATAAAAGAAAACATCGAAATCGACAAACAAAAGTTGCACAACAAATAAAATTTTAATTTATAAAAAGAAATTACGTAATCAAATTAGACATTAAAATCCTTGTCTCTTTTGCTAGCTATATTGGATTGCGTCGTTCTTGTCAACTTCGCTATTTCGATGAATATTTAAAATGAAAAGAGGAAAAACGCCAGCTCGATCAATGTGACGGGATTTTAAAAGTGACACTTAAGAAAGAAAAACATTAATATTGATGTTATCGTCCAAACAGCAAGATATCAACTTTAATTAAAATTTCATTGGAATATCAAATATTTAATAATAAGAAACACCATTTGGTCCTAAGTGGGAAGTGACCATGAGGTTGAAAACGTGCACACATTTCACTGATGGAGTTAGGAGGGGAAAGTCAACCCTCCCCAGACTGCATGCTTAAATATACATATATTGCAAAATATAAGTATAATACTTTTTTTATTACTGCTTATAGATGTTTTAAAATATGAGTGAGCCCCGACTCGTGACTCGCTGGCATTGTGAGCATTAGGACTTAGGTTCCATCCGCTGGAGGTATTGTTGCAGACACTGTTTCAAAAAACGAAGGGGTCTGATGGCCGAGGGGCTGGCACTTTGTACCACAAATTTCGGATTCGAATCCCGTTAATTCCATGGATGTTTGTAGTGGTTCTGGAATCCACTTTAAGCCGTAGGTCCCGGTCTCATAGGATCGCAGAGCGTCACAGAGCCCAATCAGACGTCTCACCCGCATCATTCCAAACTGCAAAGGAGTAACTGGACTCTAGGCACTGTAATATGGTGCAGTAGTTTCAAGAAACGAAGAGATTCGATGGCGTTTGTGATGTTCAGCCTTATGAATCGGGCTACCTGGTGGAAGTTTTCCAGATTTTCTCTCATACGATACGCAATTGCGATATAGTTCCCCTACAAAGTGCTCCGAAAGCTATTGCTCTCTTTCTACATCGACAAGTCAGACTTCTACCTACGAGTTCTCCATCACAAGAGCAAGACCTTCTTTCCTTCCATGAGGACACACGGGTTAATGGACTGGATCTACATGTTGCTGTCGACCAAGTTCGATGAACAACAAACAGGAGGGACCTTCAATAAAAAAAATACAAGATGAGATTCCTTCATACATTCCCAAGATTCATTATAGATAATTTATTATAAATAGTTTCATTGTCACGATGATCATTATCACATTTCCGATATTCATTATATTCGATATTTTTCCTGCAATTTAAATAAAATCAGAGTAGCAAAATATTGACAATACTTTATTTGATAACGTATGGTCTTAGATATTAAGACCGTAGTAATATCAATATAGACCATAGTTTCTATGATATTTACTAATTCTATGTAAAATTGCAGGCCGATATCCATGTGTGTCAGGGTAATGTGCTCCGCCGTTATCAAGCTGATTGCGTAGGTGCTTGACAAATATTCCGGCGCTGTTGCACAAATAGGAATTAATTTCCCCCCAACAGCAGAATTGTAGAGGCTGCAGGCCCTATTTAACAGGACTGTAATGTGTCCGCGGGCAGCACAGAGCAAAGAATATCGTTTAAAATATATCTAATAGTAATACTTAAATATTTTATTTCTTAATATATAATAAAAAAACAAATAAAGAATTGGATGTGTTATATTGCATTCATTTATTAAATAATTCAGTATTTGGTTCGATTGTCGTAGTAACCAAACGCAAAGTGAGTAGTTAAATGGTTACTGGTCTTATTCAATTCCTCCTATTAGTTTACACTCTCCCTATATATATTTTGTTCGTTCATAAAATACTTTTTATTCATCCACTCCAGTTCAAATACATTTGTTTTGAACTTGTAGTGGAGGACACTGGATGTTAATGCAGTTTTTTCAAATATTAATTCATTCATTAAATTTAATTAATTCCTTTTATTTTTTTTTTAGATTTAAGTTGCATATATATACCGATAGAAGGCGCCAGATAAACTTAAAAAAAGGAATGAAAATTATTTATAAAGGACGTTTCTGCAATACAGTGGGAAAAAATGTAGGAAGTGACTTAAATTTTTTTTTTATATTACTTGTTTTTCTACTATCCCTGTCCAAAAATGTATATTTTAAAATATGTTTTGATCCTAACAGATTTGCGCATGTTAATGCATTAACTAAAACTAACTCTATTTATTTGAACTCAGTTTTAAAAATGGAAAGTGTAACTGATAATTAATATCAAAATGCGTACATTGTGATCCAGGATATTGTTAAGAATATTAACTTCTTTCTTTTAAGGCGCAACAGTCCCTTGGTGGACCATGGCTGTCTGCCTACTGGTAGATTTTGAAACACGGAACACGTGTCCACGAACATGTTTCCTTTCTACGGAGTAGATTTGTCAGCCCTACGCCCAACAGTCCTGGGATTTACGGTTTAAAGTAGATTCCGAACAAACATCCATGGTACCACCGGAACTCAATCCCGAAACTTGTGGCATCGAACGCCAGAGCTGTAGTCACTCGGTCATCAATTGGCCCTATGTTTACTTCACTTAACGTAAATAGGAGCTCACTTAGTTGTCGTAGGTTTGGCTGAGTTGAGTATTTTTATGTTTTGTTTACCAGGACCCTACGATCTTCTAGTCACTAATAAAATAGAAACTATTGAATAAATAGGCACTTTGAAATAAGGTCATTCTCCACTTGAATGTTAGAAGTATAGCAGATTAAATGTTACGTAGTATGGTTTGCTATAGCACCCAAATTGTTCTGTATGATCACCTCTTGGGCTGGCATTTGGAGTTTTCGCTTGCTGTTCCACTCGTTTTAGAACCCAACGAATGAACTTTCTGACCAGCGAATTTTTTTCTCCTAAAACCCAACGCACTGTTTAGACAAGTTGAAGTTAAAAAAAGTTGTTAACAAATAAGCCAAACTTTATAGTGAAAATGGAATAAATGTGTTTTTACAATTTTACATTTAATCCAACATTTCTTATCGGTCAGTAACAAAGATTTAAGATAAATAAATACTTATAATTATCGGAAGATACTTATAAATTAATGTTATACGACAAGTTGAAAAATTAATCAAAGCTCAAAATGTAAATTAATTGAAATCTTTTGTGCAAATTAAAAGAAAATTTGAAATCTGATTCAAGAAGAAATTCGGAGAAATTCTATGAGTGAAAATACTTTTTTTTTAGTTTTAAATCAGCTAAGATAACACGGAGACATTTGAAACAAAAAAACTGAACATTAATATAGATGTGGTCATCAAGACGATGAGATATAAACTTCAATTAAAATTTCAAAGATGTAGTTCTTGTGTTAATAACTCGCTATACAAAGAGTTCATTTTGAAAATAAAAATGGCATTTGAGTAACGAACTTCATTAATGAAACTTATGAAGAATTAATATTTGTTTAATAAGTAAAGCATTCTTCAGCATTTGAGTAACGAACTTCATTAATGAAACTTATGAAGAATTAATATTTGTTTAATAAGTAAAGCATTCTTCAGCATTTGAGTAACGAACTTCATTAATGAAACTTATGAAGAATTAATATTTGTTTAATAAGTAAAGCATTCTTCAGCATTTGAGTAACGAACTTCATTAATGAAACTTATGAAGAATTAATATTTGTTTAATAAGTAAAGCATTCTTCAGCATTTGAGTAACGAACTTCATTAATGAAACTTATGAAGAATTAATATTTGTTTAATGAGTAAAGCATTCTTCAGTTTGCTTTCACAGAAATTTGGCGCAAAAGGTTTTTTTATTTCATTTCTGTCTAATAATAATTAATCTAAAAATATTTAATTTAAAAATATATTTTAGAAGATTGCAATGAAGTATTCACTTAATATGAAATTGTATACTGAGTTATTAATTTTTTTAAAATAAATAATGAGTTTGTTTTATTTTAATTATATTTCAACATAATGAAACTTTTTCAATTTTATTTTGGAGTCTTTTTCAATAATGAAAAATCATACAAATTTTGTGGCTGATTTAAAATATGCATAACCTTATTTAAAAGAGTGATTCCTGTTTAAAAGTAAAAAAATAATTTTATAAGGACGTACTTCATAGATTGTAGATTAAAATGAATATATATATGCCAATAAAGCATTTTTCTGATTTGGATTTTTAAAAACAAATCCAAAATGGTATTAAGTTTATAAATAACTAAACGATATAAACTTCCATGATCGACTTTATTATAATATTTTTTTTTTACCCTAGGAAGTTTTCTATTGGAAAATGATGAAAAAATCTGAAATTGTAAAAATTCCACTTGAAAAGTGTTCAATTTACTATACAATTTAAACTGTGTAAAATTAATTGTATTACAATTTATATATCATTTAAATTGTTATTATAATTTATATATGGAACATTTAGAAATACTTGAACACTGTATTATTATGAAACATTATATATATATATATATATATATATATATACAAACAATCCAGTCACATTAATGTGACCACCTGTCAAAAGCCAGAATATACACTCTTGTATATTCTGGCTTTAAATGGAGTGTGGAATGGGGTATTAAGTGGTATTTAGGTGGTATTAAGTGGAATTCTTTATATAGACTCCACTGCAATGTGCTGCCACCTGCCTTTTGTGATGGGTTATTTCACGTTGACGTCGGAAGTAGGTGGTGGTCACATTAATGTGACTGGACTGTATATATAAATACAAATATATTGTTCTAAAGCAGCTGGCAAATACTTAAACAGTCATCTTTTATGCTATAAGCAAGGGTGCACCGACTTAACACTGCACTTAGCACTACCCAGGAGGTGCGTGTAACTTGAAGATAAGCTACGGACGCGGGGTAACAGTACCCCTGCAACGCTCTACGATCCTGTTAGATCGGGACCTACGTTTTAAAGTGGATTCCGAACCACTCCAAACATCCATGGCACCGCCGAGACTCTAACCCGAAACCTGTGGTACCGAGCGCCAGATCGTTAGCCACTCGGCCCTTCAGGCCACATCTCTACATTATAAGGAATATTAATCGCACAACCATTATATACGTACAGATAAATATTGCATTTTGTATATTAGAGATAAAAGTAAAGGGATTAAGAGCTATTAAAATGTTTTAAGAATATAATTGGTACAAAAGTGACTGTTTATTTGTTATAAAGTGATCTGAATAAATGTATCTTCATCACGAGGACGCAATAGATGTATGAAACCCATAGAAATGCATTTATGGGAGTAATAAATACCAAAAAATAAATATATAATTATTTAGAGTTTGTATAAATTTTAAAATAGTCGCATTATTCAGTGAATGGCCGTCTAAAGTTTTCCTCCTTTGTATATCGTATAGTGTGTAGGTTGGGCAATCAGATTGTAATTGGGTGGGGTTGGGTTGGGATACCATCAGCTTTATTTACAAACGCACATACAATTGGAGACCTACATTATTTAACAACTTTAAAGATAGATGTTATAGATTCATGGAAGGATTTCACTAAGCTGAAAACCCGATACTCAGCTACGTGCAGGGTACGCGAAACATACTTCCTCTCTGGATGAGAGTTCGTAGCCCAACTGACCATTTTTCCTGAATGTCACGGGGCACTCTTGCCAGTGCGTAGGAGGAAGCATGGTTGCATGCATTTTAAAACTCAGATAAGTTGAATTATATTTTATTTGGAAAAGACTTCCATTTCATTCAGTTGTGTTTAAGGAAATTTATCTCATTATGCTTAAAAATTTTCGCAATTATGCCAAAAGTCGACAGACCACTCGAATTTTGCCAACATGATATTTTTTTGTTTTTTAGACTGCATGACAAACCAGCAAAATAAACAACTGGTTTTCGTAAAATGAATAACTAAATGCTGGATGAAATAATTATTTCATAAACGTAGAAAATATAAATTAATTAATGAAAACACTTGTTATACTTGGCTATTTATAGCTTTCATACGGCTAATGGAAAGGTATGTATGTCTCTTGAGACATGAGAGAAAACAAATTTGTATATGAGCTGAACGTACTTTAGCTTTACGAAAAGTCCTAAAAATTCTCGGCTTATGCATAAATATGCGGTGTACGTTTAAGTGCGTGTTAAAAGTTATTAATAAATTCATGGGATATTCAAATTTCGAAAAATGCGATTTAATTTTTTATGTATTAAAGTTCATTTGCCTCTATTAACATTTATGATGTTATTAATTTGATTTCTTTCTATTTATATTTATGAAGCATTTCATTATATTTTTCATCCTCTGCACCAGCATTTCCAAAACTATGTTCCATGAAAAAATACGAAATTCTAGTAAGTTAGCAGTGTTTCATAATGCTAATTAAGATTAAAAATGTTTTAATAATGTTGCTTTTTAAACATAGGAAATGCACTGTTAAAAAAAGAATGAGCGCTTGAGTTGAGTAAATAATTCTGATTTCAATTGCCTATCTATCAAAGCATAAAATGTTATTTAATTTTCCTTTCATTTCATTATAATAAGTGGCTGGTACTAAATAGCTGGTAGTGGTATTATAATATTCATACCTTTTAAAATAACTATATGCATGATTTTTATATTATTCGAGCATACACCCACGTGCACTTTTTTAAAGTGAGAGAAGTGATTTATTGAATTCCTACTATTAGTTCACACTCTCCCTATATATATCTTGTTCACATTTTCAGTCATTCAAAAACACTGTTTATTTATCCACTCCAGTTCAGATACATTTTTTTTTTGAACTTGTAGTGGATCATACTTGATGTTAATGCAGTTTTTTCAACTATTAATTCATTAATTAAATTTAATTAATTAATTATATTTTTTTTAGATTTAAGTTGCATGTATCTAATAATAGATGGCGCCAGATGCAAAAGGAAAATTTCAATTTTGTTTTCAAATTTCAACAACAACTTTATTAGACTTTCTGCTATATAGGGGAAAAAAGTAGCAATTTACTTACATTTGTTTTGTTTTTATATTACTTTTTTTTGTGTGGTTTCGTTTTCGTTGATGATTCGTTGTTTATTATTTCGATTTATCTTTTTCATTTTAGTTTTGCGAATTTTTTTTTTCTATTAATATGTCCCCCCCTCCCTCAAAAAAACCCCTACTGCCATTGAGTTAAGAAAAAATTTAAAATGTATCGTCTTACATTGCATTTTTTTACTAAAGAAAAGTGTTTTACACAATCTTCATCAAAATATTTATAAATCTTTGTTACTATATAAAATATAATATTGCCATTACTAACATGTGACGAATTTTTTTATGGAGGTGTTTTGCAGTTTTAAATCCCAAACTGCTTTCAATTTCGCACTTTGGAATAAATTTAATTATAAAAACTAAAGGCACAGATTTTTTGAAGACAAGTACTGGAATTTGCTTTATCTTTTTCGTACTAGAATTTATTTTATAATTTGAAGAGATGTACGTACTGGAATTTATGTCCTCACTTCTCCTTTCAGTACTAGAATTTGTGTCCCCTTATACAAAATTTTTTTTTTCCATTTTGGGTTATATACGATTTTGAATTATAGGTAAAATTTTTGTACAAAAACTATACTCCCGACTTAAATTTGGATGTAAAAATGCGTGAGTTCTAATGCTAAAAATATTCTTTGATTTTCATAAATCCATTCATAATCACTGCATTTAATGTATCATTACATAACGATGTGATATATTCGTGTATAGGATGTATGATTACATAATTTCGTAATTATTGCTTCCTATTTAAATCGTAAGTTCTTCCTTTATCAATACTTTCATTTATAAAATAAATGGAAACACTTTATTTGAATATCCTATTTAATGAAAATCCTTAACGATTTTATATTTTCCACACACACACACACACATATATATATATTTAAATATATATGTTATCTGAACTTTTGGTGTTTACATTTAGTTAGGAATCACTAACTAATCTCTTATTATAGCTAACTAATATATTTCCAATTCCGAATTCCAATTTCGAAATCTAGTGTCCTTTGTCACAAAACATTTTATTCGCTTTAAAATGAATCTGTCAGTTGCGTGTGCGAACCAAGTTTAAATTGGAATTTTGGATTAAAATGCAATTTGCACGGATGAGACATGTACTGAAATAAATAGCACGGTTTGTTTTATAAACTGTAATATTTCAATAAAATTCTTTATGGTGCTATTGCATATTATTGAAGCGATATTTTTAATATGGCTAATATGTGAAATAAAAGAAAAAAGGAAACTAAATAAATATACAAAAGTTAAAGAACTGATAAAATATTCTTTCTTTTAATCCATTGTTAGATATAAATAAATTTTACTAATTGAAAAAAATAGTTGTAAAATTTCTTAATGATGAAAAAAATTCCGTTGATCCTATTTTGACGTTGATCCTAATTTATTATAAATAATATTTTTTTTGTGAATTAATAATTAATCCGCCTCCCCCTATGTTTTTTTGTGTGTTTAACAAGCTCATTTATCGTATATTTAATTGAAACAATTAAAATCAAAACATGGAGCTTGGTTAAATTGTTCTTTATATATTTATTCATTGCATTTTATATTACTTTATATCGTACATAATTTACAAATTTACGAAAAAAATAAAAATATTTTGCCGCTGAAATTTGTTTTTGGAGGGAATGAAAGAGAGTTTTTTTTTTTTATTATAGCGAAAAGTGAAAAAAAGAGGTTTTATTTTTCTTCTTAAAACGGATTTCTACGAAATTTTTTTTATTGCATTTATAAATTATGAGCGATATAAAGTAATGTAATATGCAGTGTATAAGTATTTAACGTTTAATTCTATCAAATTAAATTACGATATAAGTATTAAGCATAAGTATTCATATAAGTATTAAGTATTTAATTTTTGGAGGCTGATTGGTTTGTCGCTCTACTGTTATTTTATACTCTCTTTGGCCTAATTAGACCAGGATCTACAGTTTAACGTGAATTTCGAATCACTAACAAACATCCATGCCACTGCCAAGACTCGAGCCTGAAGCCTGTGGTACAAAAGAACAGTGAGCTAGCCAATTGGCCATCAGGCCACGATGGAGGCTGATTTAATTACATAGACGTCAAGTAGAATAAAATAGGATCAATACTGCAAACAACAGAATTTTTCCCCCAGAAAATTAATGTATAGGTTTTAATAAGGCAACGGGTTCTTTCCATTTATAATGCATTTTTGACATTACCTGTTCGTTATTCGACATTAATTTGATTGCAAAATTTGAACTGAACTTTGGCTGACTGAATGAAACTACCTGTCGTCCAAGTTAGTTTCAAGAAGACTGGAGGAGACTGACTGACCAATCCATTCATTCATGCTGTAATCATCAGCAAGATTAGGTCGGTGAGGTTAGATATCATCCATTAGGATAAAGTGAGTCCCTACAGACCAGCATGCAGATTAACAAAGACAGCATCCTGATCCTGTTCAATCCAATTCGAAGACATCTTAAGTCTCTCTCCAAAATAATCCATCGTTTAGTCATCCAATAAAGATCGTTTATGATCCATTGAAATTCGATGTCGGTGAAGTCCTTTTTGACACAACGCACTTCTTTAAAGTCAGTTAAAGGCCTCATTAGACACCAAATTTCCTAACTCCTTTCTTTCAACAAAGTGAATCAAGCATAATAGTTTCATGTTGTTGCTGTCCTAATGCAACTGGCAATACAGAAATAGTTAATCTTTATGCACCGCTGTTACTCATTTAACATTACGCAGGGGGGCCGGGTAGCTTGAAGATAGGCTACGGACGCGAGTAACACCATCCTCAACAACGCTCTACGATCCTATTAGAACGGGACCTACGGTTTAAAGTAGATTCCAAACCACTACAAAGATCCATGGTACCACCGTGATGTTTAATCACTTGAAACATGTATTTCATTTAGTTTTTTATCTATATTACAACCAAACGCGTTCAGCAATGCTACATGAAAATTGGTTGTGTGTAACGTAATTCTTTTAGTGGCAATCTTCGTTTGCTTGACGCTTTGCGCAGTGAAAATTAGACCCGGTGATAAATCTACTTTGGAACATTGTGTTATAATTGTATGTATATTGTGTTATAATAATCATGTACATCAATGTAGTGATGTGCATGATTATTACAACACAACATTTTCGACTTTTCTTGGAGAAAAATAAAAGGATTCAAAAATTTCCAAGATGCCTTAGAAAAAATTATATCGTACGCACTTGTTTCATTTATGATAGCTATAAAAATTAAGTAAACCCTGAGTGGTGAAACCATTTCCATTCGCAGTTTATATCGTTTCCAGTCTGAAAAAGTTAAATTAAAAATTGGTATTCAAATACAAAGTGCTGTGAAGTCTGTTTTTACGTGCTGTTTTTTTTTGTACCATAGATAAAAAAAATTCCACCAAATGACTATTATAAATAAAAATTCATTAAAAAATGTAATTCAAAAAGAAAACAACAAATAACTGTCAAATTAACATGAAAATTTAAAAAGCAAAATACAACAGTTGGCCTACCTTATATTTATATCACCCTATTACCACGAATGTTAATAGACGCGAGATAGTGTTACATCGTGATTGGTTTGCCGCTCTACGGTCATCGCGTGCACACTTTAGGCTAAACAGACCGGGATTAAAGTGGAATCAAAACCACTACAAACATCCATGACACAGCCGGGACTCGAACCCAAAACCTGTGGTATCAAGCGCCAGAGCACTAGACACTCGGCCATTCAAGCTCCCTGTTACATCGTGAGGTTTTGATTTGCATATTATCTATGACAGATTTTTTAGGCTTTTCCCATTTACCTCATAAAAGTTTTTTTAAATGTATTGCAAACAATTTATTTTATAGTTAATTATGAAAATATTATTGTTTATGTGGTCCCTATCCCCTGCAAAAAACCAGGTTTGACTGTATTGTTTAAACATTTTATTGCAAAAGGTTCTCAATTCGACGAACTTCTTTGTGTAAATATTGTGTAATTAAACAATCGTCCACATTAAACCGAAACTCCGTCCTACGCAAACATTGTTTTGTGATTTCACCCGATTTAAAACGCATAACAGAGACTCTTGAAATAACATTTTAAACGAAAATGTTCAGTGCTATTTAAAATTATGCGCATAACAATGAACGTCTTTTGTTTTTGTTGTATCAATCAACAAGTCAAAAATAGAATGCTATGATAATTAAAACTGTTTTTAATATATAGCTCTTTAAGATATGCAGATGCACGAAGGAAAAAAATAATCACAGCTTGATAATCACAGCTGCGAGTCAATTTTGAATTCGTTGGTGAAGATATTTATAAATTAAATACAGAAAGGAATATTGGACTGCATATTTATTAAAAAACATTTTGAAAATATGTGGATATATTAAAAAAAATAATAATAAATCGTATGGAGATATATTTGTAGAATAATTTTAAAAATTACATTCTAAAATTTTTATATACTTGTAGATTACTTATTTTACGATGATTGTTTGAAAAATAATATCATAATTTAAACATTTAAAACAATATGTGGTATAGTTAGGTAAGTGATATTAGTTTCGTTTAATTTCATTTTCATGCATTGCAAGTCATGTAAATTAAAAAGCTTCAATTACTGTATAACAAATAAAAGAAAAACTAAAATAATAAAAATGACAATCTACATTATTAAAATCCTACAACATAGGGGAAAATGTGAGCCATTTTATTGATTATTTTGTCTTTTTTGTATCAAATTCAATTTTACAAAACGGAATAAACCTAGAATGTTTTGAATGATTTTTTTATGGTAATCTATAAATTGAGAATGATATCAATTTTAAAGATAATATAACTTTTTTTTTTGTACATAATTTAAATGGCATACATAAATATCCTTTCGGCATATATACACTCATGTCCATAAATTAAGGATAATGACGTTCAGGCAAAGAAAGAGACAGAAGCAAAACAAATTTGACTTATTTGTAAAGTCTATTTATTAAACAAAAGGTAAAGAGCAAAAAAGATGCTATATGTTTGACATAATTAATAAAAATTGCGATTTTTACTCCCTGGAGCAAATTTAAAAAAAGAACCTATTTACAAAAAACAGTATACCATGGTTAGTATGATGGTTAATATGGAGTATGTCTCCCAGACGATGCAATACAGGCCTTACAACGCCTAGGCATGCTGAGTATCAAATTATCAATCTGATCTTAGACCTTCGTATCGAACTCACGGATTCTGCGTGAGACGAGTATTTAACCACTCGACCATATTGCCTCATCAATCTGATCTTGGGGAATATTGCACCACTCATCAAGCAATGCCCTCCGAAGTTCCGGTTGACAGGTGGGAGGGGGTTGACGGGCTGCAATTCGTCGGCCAAGCATATCCCACACATGCTCTATGGGATTCAAGTCCGGTGAGTATGCTGGCCAATCCATACGGGTGATATCCTCCAATGGAAGGCATTCGTCTACAATGTTTGCACGGTGAGGACGGGCGTTGTCATCCATAAACAGAAATTCAGCACCCATGGCGCACCGAAACAAACGTACATGTTGTTCCAGAATGACATCCTGATAGATGTGGCCTGTCATCGTTACACTCTGAACATGCATATAAGTTCTGGAACCAAGAATAATTCCTCCCCAAACGAGCCATCCTGCACCACCGTAACGGTGTCGTTCAATGGTGTTCTCTTGGTGGTAACGGGTACCTGGCGCTCTCCATACGAAAGTCCGGCGAGAATCAGACTGCAAACTAAACCTGGACTCGTCGGAAAGCATCACACAAGACCACGGTTGCGGTGTCCACAATGAATGCTCTCTACTCCAGGTTAATCGCAGGCGACAGTGAGTTGCGGTAAGTGAAACACATCTGACAGGCCTACGAGCATATAGACCAATGTGCCCTAAGCGTCTGTACACGGTCTGCCTTGAAACTGTCGTACCGGTAGCTGACGAGAGCTGACGAGACAGGTCTGATGCTGTTCTCCGTCTGTTTCTTTTGGCAGTAACTGCGACATACCGGTCCTCATTCGGCGTTGTAACTCGGGGGCGACCTGTGCTGTAACATCTACTCACATTACCATCATCTTGGAATCGTTGCCAAAGCCTGGAGATGACACTCTGGGCGATTCCAAGTTCCTCGGATACTTCCAGCTGGGTACGTCCACATTCCAGTCGTCCGATAATTCTACCACGTAAAAAAATCATCCAAATGCTTCCTTTGTGCCATAACTATGCGGTTATTGCACTGAAAGGCTTTTAAAGCGCTTGTGAACAATTTTACTTCTTTGCCACCATTTCTTATATACCCCTCTCTTACACTCTCGTCATTGGGACGTACTATCCGCGCCATCTGGTGGTTTCCTGTAATTTGCATATTCTTTTTCAAGATGTGTGTGATAATTCTACAGGTGAAATTTTTATTTTAGAGTTCAATTTCTGTGTGATGCTGAATTATCCTTAATTTATGGTCATGAGTGTATAATCTAGTATTGTAGTTGATGTCGTTGATTGTTTGTGACGCTGGAACTGGGTGTGGTCAAGTTATAAGAAAATACATTTTAAAAGCACAATACTTTAATTACAAGCGCACGAGAACGTCACACTACAAAGATTAATATACAACACTTATATTTAATATACTTATATTTGTCATATACTTATATTTAATTTGAAGGGTTCCACTTCAAAACTAAATAAAGTTACTCAGGTACACGCTGGATAGCGAATTATACTTGCTCTCTGGATGAGAGTCTGTAGGCCAATTTATATACAGGATGGTGCTAACTATATCTACTCTCGGGGTGAGAGACTGTAAACTAAGCGTCTCTGAAGTAGCAACTAATTATATATTTGTGGAATGATTCCACTTTTAGCTGTGAGGTACTTAAGGGTGAGAGCTCGTAACTAATGGCAGCGCCTGTTTTGCCGTACGTCGAACATACAGAGTCGAGAAGCCTACTGACGATTTTCTTTACTGACGAGGCGCTCTTATAGTGCGTAGGTGGAACCACGGTTACAGTATTAATTTGAATTTTTGAATCTGAATTAAATTGAATTAAATCTGATCTGATTCTGATTTTTTTGATATAAAAAAAATTCCATCCAATCCGAAGCTAGAAATATTGATTGATTTTATAAGATTAAAAATTCTCTATTGTATGTTCTATAAAAGGTAAAAGAAGCATTGGGCTTCTTTTATATTTGCAGCTGATTTTTGATACGTTTTTTTAGACGTAATTATTTTTAAAATTTGAAAAGTGTTGCCACAATGATAAATTGTTATAGTTGTTTTCGAATGCTGGGTACTTTTGTCAGAGATTATTCGGCACTGGAACGACAGATATGTAGCACATTCACCGTTACCGCGGATGCCCCACAGGGATTTGATATGCTGTATCATTGTCATTTTAAATGAAGGAGGACATCCGGTGAGTTAGCTTCTTGCTCTTCAAACCCAATGGAATGACTTTCTAATAATGGATTTATCATGCCCATATCCCCAACACAGACATGGGAGTTTTTGGTTCAACTTCGTTTTTCGGGTCTCGAACGAGCTGTATTAGCTCAAGAAACTCACTGCACAATTCACTAGACAAAATCTGCACAACGAAATAAATTAAAACTGGAATGTCTGAATTCTAAATACATGGTTAATATAAATGATGAATCGGTTTTTTAAAAAATATTTTCAAAACTATTCATTATAACAAGTCAGCGATACATGAAAATAAAGAAAAACATTTCATTTTTTTTTTTTTTTTTGTATTATCATTATCCCGTGCAATTGTGGAGTTGGAGAGAGTTTAACTAATAGTGAATGTGTTTCGCACAGCATCACTAAAGAAATTGTACGAGCCTGAAAAAATGGAGAAAGTCTATGTGCAAATGTAGTCTATAGTGCTAATATCGTAATTCCACAACTGTGTGGACAGCACGAATTTTATGCCTCAGCAAGATGGAACTCTACCCAGTATTAAGTTTTGGATTTTTATAATTACTTAATCGTTCACCTTTCACAAAACTGAATTGAACGTGTGGGGGCGATGATTTACTCTTGTTCACATGGCCACCAAGATCTCCTGATCTAGAGCCATGTGAGTTCTTTTCATGCGATTACTTTAAAGATCTTGTTTATAAGCTACCATTGCTGAAAATACACAGTGAACTTTAAGGAAGCATCAATACATCATGTATTAATAACCATTAACAGACTAGAATTGCAAAATGTGAGCTACAAACTTGAGTACAGATGAGATGTTTGTCGCATTTCGAAAAATTCATACATCGAATATTTGTTACTGAAAAAAAAAACCGCATGAACTATTTTTCTTTATTTTCATTTATTATTAACCATATTATATTTTGAGTAATAGTTTCCAAAACATAGAATTTTAAACTACAATTATTAATTTATGTTAACCCTGTACGGGATGGTTCGTTTTTAAAATGCTTGTTGTTAAAGAAGCAGAATTATTCATAAAAAAAAGATTTATTACTATAAATTAACATTTTCTAGATCACTATCAATAATTGTGAATGGGATCAAAAACATTTTTACGTGACTGAATTGTGTTACGCTTTCAACTAATTGATGAAAAAAAAACCTTCTGTTTTTAACTCGAAAGGAATTTATTAACTTTTTAAAAAAGGAACTCCTTCCAGTCGGAATATAGACATGATCTCTGCAAATCGGAGTCTCAAAATAATCATCAATTATTTTCTTTCTGCACGATTTGGCCTTGGGTGCTTTAATGTCGTGCATTCTGGAATTTCCTTGTTTTGACGGATCATTTTTGCATGCGTAGACGCAAATTTTTGTTTTTTTTTATCTCTCATTATTTTAAAATGCATAACATTATAATAAGAGTTGTTCAAAAACGGCCATTTTGAAACTGCTGATTGGGACATAGTTGACTAATAATATGTTAGTTCTTAAGTAAGTTTGAGTTAAGTGTGTTGCGCATTGTTCTGTATTGTAAATTTACGTTCAAGTATACAATTTTATTTATGTTGCGAAAAATTGTATCAAATAATTTCCTATATTTACGCTTATTTTCTTTCCAAAAGAAATGTAATTTGGTGTCAGTATTTCTATACACTTTCTACCGTCCGATTTGTTTTCTACTGTAATGAAATCTTTTACTACATCCATTTATAAAGTTCTTGGGTGTGTTTTTGACTTTTAAATTTCTGTATTTTATCGTAACGCATTTTATATTTATTTATTACATAAACAATAAGCAAATAATTCGATGCAATTAATTTAATACATGTTTTAATAGTTAGTTTGATTTTTGCAGTAGTTATAAACATAATTGATTAGTCAAAGTACAGGGTGATTATAAGTGAAATCCAAAATGCTGTAAAAAAGAATCACTCGTCACAATGAGTTCAAATTTGAACTGAAGATACTTGAAGAAGGGGGAAACGATATGGCATCAAAAAAAAGTTCCACCGACTTTTACCATCCAATTTGGTAAGACTTTGTCGTGGTGGATGGGCTTTCCACTAACAGTGCCAAACTGTTAAAAGACTTGGACTGTCATTTATTTTCCGTCAAAACATCAAAACAATCAAGCGCTTTGAACGCTACAGTTGATTTAATGTGCAACTCATGCCAAATACGTTGTCATTTCGAATCAAAATATCACTGGCAGTTGAAGTCACTTTATTTATGAAAATGGTAATGACCTTATTTATGAAAATGGCTGCTTATAGCGCCATCCATTAATACACTTTAAAACTGTTTTTGATTACCATTTTCCCCTTCTTCAAGTATCTTCAGTTGAATTCATGAACTCGAACTCATTGTGACGAGTGTTTTTTTTTTTTCTTTCTACAGCATTTTGAAATTTCATTATATATATTAATTTAAACAGGTTTAAGTATTTTAAATCGACTTATAACAATTACATCTATTGAGCACACTATTAAAATTTAATGCGTTTGGGGAAATAAATATCGCAGAAATAATAATAAAAATTCATATGGTCGTATTACGAATAACTTGGAAAGATAAACATCCGGTTTAATGGCGGAAATGGATGAATCGATTTCTGGTTAGGGGTGCTAGTAACTTTTTTGCCTGTTACGCTAAACAAAGTAACCTTTTTTGAAGAAAAGTATAATCGGTAATTAATTTTTTCATTTAATATGGTGTGATCTATAAATTTAATGATTAAAATTAAAAATTTTGCAATTAAAATCCCTCCTGAATGATATCCCCCCCCTATGACGTCACGCTTTTTGAATCTGTCCGACTTGGCAGCTTGCCAATGTTCCACACTATCAGTGGTCGGACAGTATCCAGAGAACAAGTTATCGAAAAAAATTTCTAGTCCCATAAACAGCAATAAATTAGATAACATTAAGCAAATTTTTATAATATTTAATAAAAAATAAAAAGAAATCCGAGTGATTTCAGCCCTTTTTATCGTTTATCAAATTCTAAAAACCTTTCAAAAAAATTACCTTATTTTTAAAAAAATAAAATGAAGATATAATAAGATAGGCCGCGGTTTGTGCTTACCTGTTTCATAGTAAACTAATTGTTGCTGTTGTTGTTATAATGCAGCTGGAAATACAGAGACAGTTAATCTCTATGCTATAAGCAAAAGCTGTTACTCATTTAGCATTACCCAGGCGGCGCATGTAACTTGAAGATAAGCTACGGACGCGAGTAACACTACACCCACAGCGCTCCACCATCCTATTAGATTGGGAGCTACGGTTTAAAGTGAATTCCGAATCACTACAGACATCCATGCACAACTGGGACTCGAACCCGAAACCTGTGCCGAACAGAGCGCGGTGGTAATAGTAAACTAAAGTGGTTATAGTAAACTAATTTTTTTGAAAAAAAATTTTGTTTCGATTGAAATTTCAGTCTATTCATTTTTCTAGCTATATATAAAATGAGTAACTGACTCATTCTGAAGCTATTTGGGTAATTTATCCATTAAGGCTATTGATTTCTATTTTGTCTCTCTTTAACTTTAAATAAGTTATAAGCATTGTCGTAGCTTATTCAATATGATAGAAGTGCAAGTTTATCGATAGCTGAAACAATAGAATAAATAATTGAACTTAAGTAAAGGAACTTTTCTCTCCAATAGTTATTGAGATTATGAATATCGACATCATAAAGCTCCAAGAAAATCAATGCAGCACTCATAAACTCTTCAGTCTTCATAATTAACTTGTTCAATTTATCTGTAGAACTTGAAAGCACTGCGCGAAGTTATTATGCTAAAATGTTTTCTGAATACTGAGTAATGATTAACGACCACTTGTACGAAAAACTGAATCAAGTGTATTTCACGCAATAATCTAATTGCTCCTTTGAAACTCTTGATAGAGTAGACGCACAAAACCGCTTGGAGCCTTTTGATAAACCGAACTCCACTTCACAAAGGTAGAATCCAGCAATTTAGCTAATTGATCACCAGAGTCGCTCTCTTATGCGTAATACTCCTTATATAATTTTACTGTGATTTGTAATATCAATATACAGTGATCTACAGGGTGATTATAATTAAAGTCCCCCTTTCAAAATGCTCTAAAAAAAGAACCACTCGTCACAATGAGTTCACATTTGAACTGAAGATATTTGAAGGAGGGGGAAACGGTACATCATTAAAAAAAGTTTCAAAGTATATTAATAGATGGCGCTGTAAGCGGCATAAAGAAAGTGAATTCGGCGGTCAGTGATATTTTGAATTGAAATGATTAACGTATTTGGCATGAATTGCACATTAAACCAACTGTAGTGTTCAATGTGCTGGATTGTTTCGGTTTTTGGGCGGAAAAAAATTATTTCCAAGTCATTCGACAGTTATGACACTGTGAGTGGAAAACCCATCCCCCACGGCAAGGTCGTACCGAATTAGTTGGGAAAAATCGGTGGAACTTTTTTTTTTGACGCCATATCGTTTCCCTCTTCTCCATGTATCTTCAGTTCAAATTTGAACTCACTGTGACGAGTGGTTCTTTTTTTTTACAGCATTTTGAAAGTGGGATTTTAATTATAAACACCCTGTATATCTCTTTTGCAACACTTAAAACCATTAGTTATGAATGTCAATGTTGTTGTGCCTTATCCTCAGTGCCCTGCACTCATGAATGGCGGTAAAGGGGGACAACCTATGCTGTGAGGCATCACTCGTAGGTAGAAGTCTGACTGGGAAGTCTGTAGTGTTGCTGAAGAAAGAGAGCAGGGTCTTCCGAGAGGACTTTTAGAGGGAACTACTCCGCATTTGCGTATCGTATTGGAGAAAACCGCAAGACTCCCACCAAGCAGTCCAACTAACAAGGCTAGATGCTTAACATCACAAGGGCAATTGAGTCTCCCCGTTTTTTGAAACAGTGTCTACAAAAAAACCGCCAGCGGCTGGAAACTCAGCCCTCATGCTCACCAGCGGCGCGCATTGCCACTGAGCCACGAGTAGGGTCTGAATGTAAATTATTGACTAATATTAATGTGGGAAAAATAGAAAGTGAATTTTGAAGAAATGGTGTTAGTGAAAAGGTTGAATGCGACCTCAGATCCGCTTTGTGCATGAAAAAACATTTAAAATGAAGGTTGCGTTGCTTTGAACTTTCTCTCTCTTTTTTAAACCTCTGTTTATTGGCGAATTTTTTATGGATATGTAAAATTACTTTATCTATACTGCCAAGAAGAATAAAAAAAGAATCTCTCTTTATGCAAATATATAAGAGATTTGTCTATTTGTATTCGTAAAACAAAAATAAATATAATTTTTTCAATTTTTTATTGCCACATTTTTTTTTATCTTAAATGCAATGAAAACTCACAAAATTTTACTTATTTTTTAATTAAATAAAAACATTTTTTTTTTAATTTATGTTTTTAAAAATGCCCTCATTCTATCAGCCTGTTATTAATATTTTCAAAAAAAAAATATTAATAGTTTAAATGATAAATTAGTTTTAATGATAAATGAATTGCTAATATTGTAAATACAGTCAAACCTGCTTTTATGCTGTACTTTTTTTTTGCGAGGTTTTTTATACTTGTTTCAGCCATACTCCAATTCTTTTAAAGAAAAAAAAAATTTAGCCTAAGATAAATCGTTCCTTTGACGAGATTAAAAAAGTAGAATGTGATGGGCCAAACTCTAATTGATGGATTGATTAATTAAAAAAAAAACAAGTAATATAAAAACAAATTTTTTTAAAGTCAATTCCTACATTTTTTCCCACTATATTGCAGAAAAGTTCTTTACAAATAATTTTCATTCATTTTTTTAAGTTTATCTGGCGCAGTCTATTGGTAGATATATGCAACTTAAATCTAAAAGAAAACTAAAATTAATTAATTAAATTTAATTACTGAATTACTGAAAAAAATTATATGAATGTAAGTGCCATCCACTACAAGTTCAAAAAAATGTCTTTGAACTTGAGAGGGTGAATAAAAAGTACTTTATGAACGATTGAAAATGTGAACAAGATATATATAGGGAGAGTGTGAGCTAATAGAAGGAATTTAAAAAAATAAATGTCCTTTTTAAGAAAAATGTATGAATTAATATCTAATACATGTATTGCAGCATTATTATCATAAGAAAAACATATTCCAATCAAAAAATGAAGAAAAGATTAAAAATCTTAAATATTATCTTATAAACATTATGTTTTTATTAATTATGATTTATGGCATACATGGCAATAAAAAAAATAAAAAGATATTAAAAATTTCCAATTATCATACAAAGACAAACTTTTGTGAAACCAGGTTGAAAAATATTATGTTTCCACATTTTATTTCAAAGACAATAAAACAAAATTATTTTATAAAATATGAACTCAATTAGCAATAAGAAAAATATTTATTTCATATAGCGTTTACAGAAAATTTTTTTTTGTCATTAAGTTTTTTTAAAAATTCTGCATTATTTTTCTTAACATTTTATAATCAAATTATTTCCAGGCATTTTTAGTATCAGAGAAGAGCAGATTCAGTTTTGTTCTTTTCAATAATGTAGAAAATTTATTCATATTAAGTGCTGTTATAAGAAATTATTAAATTTCTGAAGTATTTATCAATATTTCTAAAATATTTTAATTTGAATTTCAGAAAAGCTTTAGCCATATAAAAAAACAGATAACATATCTTATAATTTATATATATATTTACCAATTACTTCACTTATTAAAGTAAAAAAAAAAAAATAATAATCTGAATACTTATATACAGTCAAACTTGCTTTTATGTGGTCCTTTTTTTGCGAGTTTTTGTGTGTGTGTGTGTACAGTATACATAAAAAAAATTCCATCAAATTCATACTATGAATAAAAATTTATAAAGAATCCAATTTAAAAAAAAAAATAACAGACGACTGTCAAAATAATATGCAAATTAAAAAAAAAAAAAAATTCAACCGATGGCCTACCTGATATATATCGTCCCTTTACCTCGAATGTTAATAGATGCGCTGTAGCGTTACATCGTGAAGTTTTGATTTATTTAATTTATATGTAGTATTTGTTTTATGTATTTACCGCAGAGAAATTTTTTTAAATGTTTTGCAATCATTATATTTTGTAGCTACTTATAAAGCTTAAGATATTTTTTTTGTTATCCTTCTCTCTCCCCCCACAAAAGCAATTTTGACTATACTATAAAAATTAAGTTACCTAATTCTTTTTCTTAGTATTTATCAAATTTTATTACGTTTATCATTGAAACGCCTGGTAAAATTTGAATGAGTTCTTTTATAATTAAGTAAAATTAGTAAAGTAGTAATAAAAGTAAAATTAGTCGTAAAATAAAATATAATATTTTAAAATTATTGTAGTTAAAAAAAATTTCGCGCTTTTATTTGTATAGTTGTAATTAATCCTTCATGAAATGCAAAAGTGAATATATGAATAAGCGAGCTTTCATGTTCTTAAATTTAAATGGTAAATATATTTGTGCTCGAAAACATCTTTTAAAATTTTTGTTCATTTCAAGCTTTGTACTCATGGAAATTTTATTCTTTGTAGAATAACTTCCGTCTTTTCTTTCCCTGAAGCTGTATATCACTGAAACTCCAATCTGTTGGTATTTTTATAAAAAAGATTTTTAGATAATGTTCTTTTTTTAATTTAAAGAAAAATAAAGTTTTAAAATGGCATGTACGAAACAAATATTAAACTAAAAAAATTATGAAAAGCCGAAAAGAGTTGTTCGTGTATTTGGAGCTTGATAAAAAAATCAATTTTTTCATGCATACTTTAAAAAAGCCTCTTATATAAAAAAAAATATAAAAAAAAAAAAAGAAATTACGAAAAAGAGGAATTTTAGTAAATTCTGTTGTAGTATAAATCATAACAAAAATCAACTACACTCAAACCTGTTGTTGTGCGGGGCATAGAGAAGGTATAAAGGAATAGCATATAAAAATATCCTGAAACTTCACAAATATCTATAAAATATATTATTTTGAAACACATTTGAAAAAATCGTTTATGCTGTAAATATGGGCCTCATAAAAAAAGTCCCTCATAGAAAATAAGTAAATCAAAACCTCGCGATGTATTGTTTGTTTGGCTTATTGCTCTACGGTCATTTTGTTCACACTTTAAAATAAACAGACTGGGGCCTAGGGTTTAACGGGGATTAAGAACCACCAACAAACATCCATGCCACAGCCAGGATTCGAACTTGGAGCCTTCGGTAGGAATAGCCAGAGCCTAGTGATGTAGCTAGAAATTGGTTTTCCAAACATGGAAAAAGTGAATTGACACACCGGAACATTTTTAAATATTTCATTTGCTTACATAGAATCAAAAATGTTCATTTAAAACTATTTATCGTAATCAAGTACGAGGATTTTCTTGTGGAGACCGGCGGCCTGGTGGCCAACTTGTCTAGCGTTCTGGTCTTCGGTGTTTCAAGTTCGAATCCCGGTGGCGCATGGGTGTGGTTCGGAATCAACGTTAAACTGTAGGTCTCGGTCTGTTTAGCCCTCGTGTGCGCAAGATGAATGTAGAGCGACAAACCAAAATCTTGTGGTTGAAATCACTTAAGATCCAATAAATATCGTGGTTTTGCTCATCTGTTGGAAGTTTTGTAATTAGGGAACATTTTTAAATATTTCATTTGCTTACATAGAATCAAAAATGTTCATTTAAAACTATTTATCGTAATCAAGTACGAGGATTTTCTTGTGGAGACCGGCGGCCTGGTGGCCAACTTGTCTAGCGTTCTGGTCTTCGGTGTTTCAAGTTCGAATCCCGGTGGCGCATGGGTGTGGTTCGGAATCAACGTTAAACTGTAGGTCTCGGTCTGTTTAGCCCTCGTGTGCGCAAGATGAATGTAGAGCGACAAACCAAAATCTTGTGGTTGAAATCACTTAAGATCCAATAAATATCGTGGTTTTGCTCATCTGTTGGAAGTTTTGTAATTAGGGAACATTTTTAAATATTTCATTTGCTTACATAGAATCAAAAATGTTCATTTAAAACTATTTATCGTAATCAAGTACGAGGATTTTCTTGTGGAGACCGGCGGCCTGGTGGCCAACTTGTCTAGCGTTCTGGTCTTCGGTGTTTCAAGTTCGAATCCCGGTGGCGCATGGGTGTGGTTCGGAATCAACGTTAAACTGTAGGTCTCGGTCTGTTTAGCCCTCGTGTGCGCAAGATGAATGTAGAGCGACAAACCAAAATCTTGTGGTTGAAATCACTTAAGATCCAATAAATATCGTGGTTTTGCTCATCTGTTGGAAGTTTTGTAATTAGGGAACATTTTTAAATATTTCATTTGCTTACATAGAATCAAAAATGTTCATTTAAAACTATTTATCGTAATCAAGTACGAGGATTTTCTTGTGGAGACCGGCGGCCTGGTGGCCAACTTGTCTAGCGTTCTGGTCTTCGGTGTTTCAAGTTCGAATCCCGGTGGCGCATGGGTGTGGTTCGGAATCAACGTTAAACTGTAGGTCTCGGTCTGTTTAGCCCTCGTGTGCGCAAGATGAATGTAGAGCGACAAACCAAAATCTTGTGGTTGAAATCACTTAAGATCCAATAAATATCGTGGTTTTGCTCATCTGTTGGAAGTTTTGTAATTAGGGAACATTTTTAAATATTTCATTTGCTTACATAGAATCAAAAATGTTCATTTAAAACTATTTATCGTAATCAAGTACGAGGATTTTCTTGTGGAGACCGGCGGCCTGGTGGCCAACTTGTCTAGCGTTCTGGTCTTCGGTGTTTCAAGTTCGAATCCCGGTGGCGCATGGGTGTGGTTCGGAATCAACGTTAAACTGTAGGTCTCGGTCTGTTTAGCCCTCGTGTGCGCAAGATGAATGTAGAGCGACAAACCAAAATCTTGTGGTTGAAATCACTTAAGATCCAATAAATATCGTGGTTTTGCTCATCTGTTGGAAGTTTTGTAATTAGGGAACATTTTTAAATATTTCATTTGCTTACATAGAATCAAAAATGTTCATTTAAAACTATTTATCGTAATCAAGTACGAGGATTTTCTTGTGGAGACCGGCGGCCTGGTGGCCAACTTGTCTAGCGTTCTGGTCTTCGGTGTTTCAAGTTCGAATCCCGGTGGCGCATGGGTGTGGTTCGGAATCAACGTTAAACTGTAGGTCTCGGTCTGTTTAGCCCTCGTGTGCGCAAGATGAATGTAGAGCGACAAACCAAAATCTTGTGGTTGAAATCACTTAAGATCCAATAAATATCGTGGTTTTGCTCATCTGTTGGAAGTTTTGTAATTAGGGAACATTTTTAAATATTTCATTTGCTTACATAGAATCAAAAATGTTCATTTAAAACTATTTATCGTAATCAAGTACGAGGATTTTCTTGTGGAGACCGGCGGCCTGGTGGCCAACTTGTCTAGCGTTCTGGTCTTCGGTGTTTCAAGTTCGAATCCCGGTGGCGCATGGGTGTGGTTCGGAATCAACGTTAAACTGTAGGTCTCGGTCTGTTTAGCCCTCGTGTGCGCAAGATGAATGTAGAGCGACAAACCAAAATCTTGTGGTTGAAATCACTTAAGATCCAATAAATATCGTGGTTTTGCTCATCTGTTGGAAGTTTTGTAATTAGGGAACATTTTTAAATATTTCATTTGCTTACATAGAATCAAAAATGTTCATTTAAAACTATTTATCGTAATCAAGTACGAGGATTTTCTTGTGGAGACCGGCGGCCTGGTGGCCAACTTGTCTAGCGTTCTGGTCTTCGGTGTTTCAAGTTCGAATCCCGGTGGCGCATGGGTGTGGTTCGGAATCAACGTTAAACTGTAGGTCTCGGTCTGTTTAGCCCTCGTGTGCGCAAGATGAATGTAGAGCGACAAACCAAAATCTTGTGGTTGAAATCACTTAAGATCCAATAAATATCGTGGTTTTGCTCATCTGTTGGAAGTTTTGTAATTAGGGAACATTTTTAAATATTTCATTTGCTTACATAGAATCAAAAATGTTCATTTAAAACTATTTATCGTAATCAAGTACGAGGATTTTCTTGTGGAGACCGGCGGCCTGGTGGCCAACTTGTCTAGCGTTCTGGTCTTCGGTGTTTCAAGTTCGAATCCCGGTGGCGCATGGGTGGGGTTCGGAATCAACGTTAAACTGTAGGTCTCGGTCTGTTTAGCCCTCGTGTGCACAAGATGAATGTAGAGCGACAAACCAAAATCTTGTGGTTGAAATCACTTAAGATGTTACCTGGCGTCCAATAAATATCGTGGTTTTGCTCATCTATTGGAAGTTTTGTAATTAGCAGGTTATTTTCTTTTAAAATTACATTTTTTAATTAATTTTTATTCATAATACGCATTTGATGGAATTTTTTTCGTATACCACCCAAAAATAAACCCGCACACACAAAAAAAAGACCATATAAAAACATGGTTCAGTGCACATTTAAGGCAAACTACAAAAGTAAAAACCAAATAAAATAAAGAGAATTATAGCAGAGATCTATTTATAAAGCTAAAAAATTATAAGAGGTATCTGATCAGAATAGGGATTTAATTAAAATACTTACTACGCTTTTTAAAAAGAATTACCTTACCGTAAATAAACTAACCACCAAAACCTGCAAAGGGATAATCCTTTTTACCATTAAAATGATAATGATAATAATAATCTTTCATCACTAATGAAATGTATTAAACATTCTCTGAAGGAAAAAAACAACTTCGAGAAAGCATGAGGGAATTTTCGCACCGTCTCTCAAATTGTTGCCTTTGCGTTGGAAAACATGAAACCTGCGGAAAAATTCTTGAGAACTTTTTTGAATGGTTTGTAAAATTGGGATGAAAAATGAAGTTTGCATTATTTCACGAACGAAAGGGGGGAAGCTGACAGGAAGTGGGGGAGGCACAAAGGAAGAGTTCAAAAGAACCGATTTAGGAAGAGGAGATGTCTTGCTTTGGTAGGTAAGAGTCTGGTGGCCGCTTTTCAGCGTTTTTTTTTATTTTTTCTGTTTTGGCGAAAAGCATTTGTCGGAACTAATCTTGACAGTTTGGTTGACAGAGTGTAGAAGGGAACGATTTTATTTTAGCATGTGACAAGAATTTGCACGCAAGAAAGGAAGCATGCATGAAGAGAATCAATAGAGAAATGACGAGTGTTTTAAAAGAATATTTTATTTCTGAAATGTGGGATATTTTTTTTGTGCGACAAAAAAATTATTGTGATAAAAAACTATGAAGGCGATGACAGCATTGAAAAAGTTTTTCAGCAATGCATTTTAATCCATGCAATGATGCCAAAAACACAGCTGATTTCTGTGTTATCCTAACACATTTAAGGAAATAATGTTGCACAGAAATTTCTATCCATAAAATATATGGATATTGTTTTTGGGAGTAGGGTTTTGTGTGTTCTTGATCACTTTCAATTTTATTACAATTTCTTTCACGAACATTTTTTAAAAACTTCTTTTACAATTTTTTCACTTCAATTTTATTTCAATTTCTTTCACGAGCATTTTTTTAAAAAAAAATTTTCACAATTTTCTTCACTTCAATTTTATTTTAATTTTTTTCACAAGCATTTTTAAAAAATTTCTGTCACAAACATTAAACTTACAAAATTATGAAAAGCCGAAAAGAATTGTTCATGTATTTTGAGCTTAATAAAAAAAAATCAGGCTTTTCATGAATACTTTAACAAAGAAAACATACTTTAAAAAAATTTTTTTTAAAAAGAAGTTATGAAAAAGTGGCCCTTCAGTAAATTTTGTTGTAGAATAAATCACATCAAAAGCCGACTACACTCAAATCTGTTTTTTCACAACTTTCTTTTAAAATTTGTTAATACATAATATTTATTTACAAAATAATTGAGTTAGTTATTAAATAATTTAGTAAAAGATGCAGATTTTCTTGGAATTTAGTTTATTATTAGAGAATTTTTGCATACCGTATTTTTATAGTACGGTATTTTTTTATCCCTAGTGCGCATGCTCATAGGAAATCGCGCATGCGTATCTGTAATAATATTTCCTGTGAGCATGCGCGCTGGGGAGAAAAAAATACGGTATGCAAAACCTCTCTATTATTTTTTAAGATTAAATTTAATTATTTTTTAAGATTGATGCTATGCGTTTTGTAATTACATTAAAATCTAAATTTTATAAGTAACCTGTATATCGGCCCAGCCGATTAATTTTAAAAAATTTATTTATGCATAAAATGTGCTACCTTTTTTGAAATTGTAATGTCTCGGCCTATACTAGACCTACAACGGCTTCAAGAAGAAGGCTACTTTGTTTTTATGGGAATACTTTAACAACAAAAAGTAATGATAATTTGTGACAATTTATAGAATAAGATAATGACAATAATGAAGTAGTATGAAACCTCTTTCTTCACAAAGATATGACGAAGTTCCGTATAAAATGGAAAAAATACCTACGAGAAAATTAAAAACTATGATATTTTTTATACTTAGTTTTTATATTTTATTTTTGAAATAAATTACTATCCAGTGATGTGTACAAACAAAGGCTATATTTGGGCTTATAAGAAGGGAATAAAATTACAAGGAAGTTGGAAATAAAATGGCAGAAGAGGGAACTTTGTATGCGCAGAATCGTCAAATCTAACAATGAATAAATTATAATATGCTTAAAAACAATCTGTCCTAATCTCATTACACGGAGAAAAAGGGAATTTCTCAAAACATCTTCTCAAGAGAATATTAACTCATTCTATTCCAAAAGTAGCCTTTGATGAATTCTTTCTCAATTAACGGATTAGTTTGCAATGCCTTTAAAAACTTTGCAATCAAAAGAAAATGAAAGGCCGAACATTTTTACAGGTGTATTTCTAGTTTCATTTTATAAAAAAAAAAGAAATTCAAAAATGAGATAACTGAAAATGCTTAGCCTTTTTTTTCCTCTTAGGGAAAAAGAATCATCTTATTTTCGAATAAAACTTTGTTCTCTGCATGTTGTGACTGGTGAAGTATTTTACGTTTATAAATATTTTATTATTTTGAACGATTGCAGACAGAGACGAACAAAAAACACCTCTGAAACTTGACTCTTTTCCATGCATGTTCTAATTTGCAGGGAAAAGAGTCGATAGTTTCTTCTCTTTTTTTGATTTAGTCTTTGAAGTTCATTTTGATGTTGTACTCTCTGGAGAATTTTTATCTTTCTCTTTGAAAACGCCTTTAGGCTGTTTGCGTTTTTAAATTAAACTCAAGGTGTTAAATGAAACGTGTTTGAATGAGATTTAAAAATGTTTTTTTTTGTGTGTGTGTGTTAGCTTTTATTTGATATGCAGAACTAAAGGAAAAAGTTTTAATTTATTATACAGTTATAACCTAATTAAATGTAGTCATTGCGCATGAAGTCAAAGATATTTAAATATTATACCGTTTAAAATTATACTAAAAAAACATTACAAATATTTTAATTTAAGTAAGGGAGAAAAATAAAATTTTAAAAGTAACCTCAACGATCGTCAGTGATAAAAGGTCAAATTAGTCATGTAACTGAATTGTGCCTTACATTTTGTGTTACAACCAGCCAGCATATCTATAAAGCATATTCCATGTAAAAAAATACTGTATAGTGGTATTAGTTTTAATGATCTGAAAGCAATTTTTAATGATATAAATGTGTCGTAATTAACGTAAAATTAATCTTTTCATTAGAAAAAAACCAACATTTTTATTCGTCTGATATAAAGAGACTAAAAATAATTAAAATAAAATGATGGTTTTGATATTAGGAATCTCATCGTAGCTATTTTGCAAGAAACAATTCTCAAAGAAGTCCATTTTTAACAGTAAACTGAACTGCTTTTGGAGTAGGTTTAGCTGTCGTAGGTTTGGCTGAATTGCGTATTTTTGCTTTGCTTATTTCTTCTTCATTGGCGCAATAGCCCCTGGTGGGTCAAGGCCGTCCGTCTACTGGCAGATTTTGAAACATGTGATGTTTTAATTTTACTAGGTAGAGTTGTCAGCCTTATGCTCAACAGTCATATTAGACCGAGGCCTACGGTTTAAATTGGATTCCAAACTACTGAAAATATCCAAGGCACCGTAACTTAAAATTTAATAAATAATTGTTACATAAGTTAAAACCATTTTAATGAACCCTATTTCCCGCTCTCACATTGTCCCCTTATTATTTTACGAGTTTCATTTTAAAATAACTTAATATTGACGTTTTATAGAACAGTCCATTTTCAAAAGTTTCTCAATTAGAATTGATTTGATTTGTCGCTTTGCGGACATCTTGTTCACACGAGGGCTAAGCAGACCGGAACCTACAGTTTAAAGTAGATTCCGAACCCTAACAAACATCCATGCCACCGCCAGGGTTCGAACTTGAAGTCTGTGGTATTCTCAATTAGATGATGAATGGAGAACAATGAATTACATTTATTTTGCTTATAACAAAAAGCATATAATTAAGAGTATTAAAACCGATACAGATCCTATTGCTGAAAAACATACAATAAATTATAAAAATATACATCTTATTTGTTTTTTAGTTTAATAAATTCTGAACAAGTAGTATAAAATGTTTTTTTAAAGTCAATTCCTACTTTTTTTCACTCTACTGTAGAAAGTCCTTTATAAATAATTTTCATTCATTTTTTTTTAAGTTAGAAAAAATTCTCTCTCTCTCTCACACACACACTTTCCATCTCTCTCGCTCATTTATTCACATGTTTAATTTTCCATTTTGTTCCCTCCTTCACCCAGACTAGAACCCACAATGAAAAAAGAATCTGAAAAAGAAACTTTTTTCCAGCGATCTACACACTTATTTATTCTTAAATTTATATCCTGCTAAGTATCTTATACAAGAGAAATTTTTTTATAATCTCCCATATAAACTCCATATAAAACTAAACTCTCCCATATTTATTAAACTCCCATATAAAACCAAGATTAATGAATTAAATTTAATTACTAAATGAATATTTGAAAAAACTGTCTTAACATCCAGTGTCATCCACTACAAGTTCAAAAAAAAATGTATTTGAACTTGAGTGGATGAATAGAAAGTATTTTATGAACGATTGAAAATTTGAACAAGATATATATAGGGAGAGTGTGAGCTAATAGAAGAAACTGAATAAAATAATCGCGATGTAGTATCATATATTATTTCTTTTGGAAGGATTAATTTGAATAAGTCAATAAGCTTTACGTTTTCTACAATGCATATAGATAAATGTTATCGAGAAAGGGGGAAATGTTGTAAGAAAGTAATTACAAGTGTCCTTGGTCTGCAGATAAAAATAAATATCCTGGATCAAAATCACAGACAAGTGTGACCTTGAAACGTGAAAAACAGTTTGTTGGTGTCACGAGAGCCCGTTCTTATGGATGGTAGCGACAGGAAATTTTAGTCACCATAATTTAAAGAGGTTACGTCATGTAATCGCTCGCGACTAAAATTATGTTTTTCTGATCATTATTAAGATAAGGCCAGAAATCGGATTTGAAACAATAGGTCACGGCGCGTTTCGCAATAATATGGTTTATTTCTATAGAAAAGGAGTCAATTTGAGGATGATTTAAAAATGAATCAATGCTTGTGTCTTAAGACGGATTTGTCAGAGTGTCCTTTTCAAAATAACGCGAAGACGTGACAAACAAAATAATGTGATAACATTCTTTATAACCTTTCCTAACTCTTTACAATCAACAAAAACATTATTGGTACTGTTGATTTTTTTTAATAAACGTAAATAAATTAATTTTGAAGTTTTTTTTATTGATATTAAAAAAAAAATAGGTTTCGTTTAGTGTAAAACTAGTATATTTTCATAAAGAATCTTTATTCAGTTTATTTTTTATTTCGATAGAAATTTATTATTTTTCTATTAATTATTCACATAGTTAGAAAAAGACATAAAAAAATCACTTTTTTCAATAGAAACAACATTGCGTTTATTTCCGACAAATGTGAGTGGCCTAATGGCCAATTGGCTAATACTCAGGTATTTGGAACCACAGATTTCAGGTTCGAATCCTGGCGGTGGCATAGATTTTTATGAGTGGTACGGAATCCACTTTAAGTTGTAGGTCCCCGTCTAATTAGCCTAAGGTGTGCACAAAATGACCGTTGAGCGACAAACCAAACCAAACTTACAACTGTGAAAATTTTTTACAACCATGCGTGTTGAACGAATGGTAAGTATCTGAAAAGCATATCACGTCTAAGTTTGCACTGTATTAAGCATTTCATTTATCCAAGATTAGAACAGAACAGTGGATAGGGGACAAATAGGCTCAAGAATTCAGTCATTTGGATGGTATTAAACTTTCTCGAGGACTCTTTCCTACTGATCGAAAAGAAGACATTCTTCTCTTCAGGTATCACACAAGGACATATCCTTCTAATTCTAAGCTACACAGATTTGGCCTGACTTAATCTCTGTTAGGCCTTATCTACAAAACTCCGGAAACTTGAAGGTGTTTTGTTTCAATGCGTGACATATATAGAACCAAAAAACAAACTACAAAGGGCTTTCTGATGTAAACTTCTTTCTTACTCTTGGATATTTGTTATGTCAAAGGATATATTTCTCAAAACAGTAATAATTCTTTAATTTTTACAAAAAGTGTCGTAACTCTGTAAGCTTTGGGGTACCCCGCTTTTTTCTTTCTGGGGTTATTACTTTTTATTCATTTTTTTGTTTCAGGTATTAGTTGTACTTTATTTGTTCTAATCATCGTTCAACTGTTAAAATATTATGGTCTATTTGACCTTTCTTTTTCATATTTTCATTTTGGTTGCCGGAAAGTAAGTGCAACGATTTTTAACTTTTAAAATAGAATTTGTAATTTATCATAGACAATGAAATCAAGAATTTCGAGTTTCAGAGTAGTTCCTTTATGAGGGTTTCATTTTCACTTTTGTGAAATTCATTTGTAGGTTTTTAACAGCATTTGGATAAGTTGAGATAAAGCCTCATCAGCGAGCATTATATCTCAAAGCACCTCCAAGGTTAGAAAGAAAAAGGAAATCAGTTGTGAACTAGTACCCCTTACCTTTAGTTCCAAAGCCAGGTTCCAGGAGTTTTTGTAACACCTTATTTGACAATTGTGATAACTCTTTATTAGTTTTCCCTTGGATGGTATATTATCTTCATATCTCGTATGTAATATAAATGCATGGCATACATGTAACGTATGTATAGATATGTATATACATGTCATACATGTGTTATGTTCTTTATATATACATATATATACATGACATACATGTGTTATGTTCTTCGTATATACATATATATACATGGCATACATGTGTTATGTTCTTCGTATATACATATATATACATGGCATACATGTGTTATGTTCTTCGTATATACATATATATACATGGCGTACATGTGTTATGTTCTTCGTATATACATATATATACATGGCATACATGTGTTATGTTCTTTATATGTACATATACATGACATACATGTGTTATGACGTACATGTATGACAAACATGTGTTATGTTCTTTATATATATATAATATACAAGTGCCCCCCCTCGAATTTGTCTTGGGAGTGCGGGCTAAATAAAATAATGTGTAACCTTTTGAGAAAGCTCAGTAGTTCATACTAAAATAAAAGTATTTGGAAATTTGTCTAATTTCCATTTTAATTATTATTTATTAATGATTTTTACTTTGTACTAATTCAAATATATATAAAAGGTAATAAAACTAAAAAATACCTCACAAAAGAATAAAATTTAATTTCTATTTTGCATAAAACTATTCATTACTTAGAGGAAAATCGTTACTTTTTCAATATAATGAGACAAAAATTATGATTACCTTTAAAACTAAGCGTGTTGCGTTTCGTCGTGAATTGTGCCTATTATTCCAATAATGTTTTCTATTGTTTGGCAGATAATTTTGTCAAACAATTGCTGTTAATTTCAGAAAGGTAATGATGTAGCATGTAAATATTACTTAGATTATTGGTCTAATGTCTTCAAAAAATGACTAGGGTGTTTGAAAAAGTTAAGAGCCTGTAAGAAATGATCGTTAGTCAGTGTTTGAAATGAATATTACATTTCCTTTAGCCAATAATAAAAGAGGGGAAAATAAAGATCGAAATGCGATGGAATAGTGGAACACGAAAATTGTGTCCTTCTGCAAATATTTACCACATCCATTACTAATTCACGCGAGCAAACTCTTACACCACTCACATAAACTCGTGTTGATGGTTTCTTGTGCGACCATTAAGAACGGTAAAACATTGACAGAGCCGTAATGACTCTTTCCCATTACATTAACGTGATTTGATGACTCTGGCGAACGTTAGTTTCAAGTTTACCGTTGGTTTGTGGTCGAAGAGGCTTCTTAAAGTTGGTGCGGATGTATTAGAAACAAGTACTTGCTGAAGTATCGATCATTTTAAATGACGTCCGATGCAGCAGTCATTGTTGAAAAGAGTTCCGATGAGTAAATATTTATTGCTTTTTTAGTGGCATTAAATTTAAAAGCTAAATAAAGATTTGAAAGTATCGAAGAAAATAGGACCACTAAGAATTAAATAAAGAAATTATTTTTATTTATACTAAAAAAAAAAATAAAAAAATACAGAATACATATAAAAACATAGGAGACAAAATTTTTAGATTCATCCGTATTCATCAAAATTTTGAAATTTAATATATTTTTGAAATTTCATAAAAATGTATTAAATTAATATATTTAATAAATAAATTCACATACAATAAACACAGTTTTTTTTAACTGCGATTATCAAATATTTAAGAAAAATCTTGCCAATTTTTTTTCACACTGTCAAAAATAAAGTTTTTTTTTCTTGCGATCAGCAAGTAATTAAGGAAAAAAAATGACAAGCGTTTTAAATATATAATAAAGTGACTTTCACTGTTGCTTGTTTGTGTAGAAAAAGAAATAAAAGTATATCATTAAATATTGTACTATACATCATTCATTAATTCCAATTGTGTAATTTGACAAATTTTTGAATTGGAATGGAATGTTCTGAAGAAACTTTTAGTAATCCTTTAAAGTAAAAAATTAATCTTTTTTTTATAATATTCAATTTAAATATTTCTAAGATTAAAATTATGAAAAAGTATGGGCTGATTATGAATCTGAATAAATCTTCAAATAAAATCATGTCATCAGAGGTGTAACAGCAGAAAACCACGATTGGGCCAGCAGACTCCACTACATGGCTGCCCATATCATGGCAGATACATCTCCATGCTTTACAGATGGAAGGAGACAATCACAATCATAAGCTTGTGCAAGTGTCCTCCAAACGTACACCTGTCCTGTTGTTGGAAAAAGTGTGATTTCTGATTCCTCTAACTCTATAACTCTCTTCCACTTATCAATCGACCAGGTTTTATGATTATGGCACCACTGTAGACGACGTTTGGCATTAAGAGATGTAACAAAGGGCTTGGGAATTGCTGCTGTGCCATAAATGTTCTATTTATGAAGGTGCTTCCTAACAGTAATTACTGATACTGCAGAATCCAGATGCTGATAAAGCTCTGTTTGGCTCTGTTTTCTCCACTTTGGCTGCAGTGGTTTTCTTTTTAGACATTACAATCCGCTTCAATACCCGATGATTTCTTTCATTCAGCTTCTCCTTCCGTCCACTCTTTTGCTTTGCCGAACTTGTCATGCTGTGTGTACGCTGTCATGACTTTAGACACCGTACCTTTAGAAACGCCTAAAAGCTGAGATGTATCGGTTACAGTTGCTCCAGCTAGTTGGGCTCCTACAATTTGAAATTCTTTGAGGTCTGATATTTTACGCTTTTGACAAATATCCAAGACGTATACAATTTCACTAAAGCTACTTCGTACTACCATGATATATACTTTTTATATTAAAAAAACCGGTAGCTAAGAATACATTTTAATGCTTACAAAGCTCATTCTTAAATGTCACTTTTATTCACAGGGGATTCCATTATTGTGATAACCATCTGTGTATCACAAATAAAAATTGCAGACTTTACGTTTTGCGAGAAGAGAAAAAAAGAAAGAAAGTTTTTTTGTGTGTGGAAAATAAAGCGCATTTTACAAACATTCTACTGCATCGACCAGAAATCTCTCTGCCCGAAGTATTTCTTCCTTTTTTTTATTCTCCTTTGCCGCATTTTTCCGACATGATTCTGACGACCGGTACCGCGACAGAAAATCCCAAAAGGAACATGTTGACTCAAACATTTAAAGATTAGTTCCAGAAAGACAAATCATTCCGAGCGGAAACACGACGTTCAGTAAACGAGACAGTTCTTTTAAAATGGTTGTCCTGCTTTGCTCCATAACGATGGATAAGTTCGTTGTATGCAAATCTTAAAAAGACATCCAATTATATTGTTATTTTTGGTTTTTATATTGATTTGTCATTTTTGTTTACTTTTATAATCGAGCTGATTTTTTTTTTGTTTTGTTTACTTTTGAATTTTTGTTTTTTGTTTACTTTATTTTTGACCTTTATGTGTACCTTTTTCATTATTAAAACCTTTGATTATTTTATTTCATGAAAATATTTTGCTTTTTGCCAAACTAACTGTAATTATTGACACTGGAGAATCCAGATGTTGATTGAGCTCTGAGGTCACTTTAACTGCAGTTGTTCGCTTTTGAGACATCACAATCCGCTTCGATACCCGTCGGTCTCTTTCACTGAGCTTCTCTTTCCGTCCACTCTTTTGCTTTGCCGAGCTTGTCTTGCCTCGCTGTGTGTATGCTGTCATGACTTTAGACACCGTACCTCTAGAAACGCCTAAAAGTTGGGACGTATCTGTTACAGTTGGTCCAGCTAGTTGGGATCCTACGATTTCCTATACTTACATATATGTAACATCGGTGGCTTTCATATTCTATTTATGTATTCCCCAAATAGCTCGCCGACGGATGATGATGGATGGACAGTGCTTTACGGGAGGACTTTTAGGGGATAACTGCACCGCATTTGCTTGTCGTATGGGAGAAAACCTAGAAAAATCTCACTAGGCAGTCCGCCTATCTATACTAGACGCTTTTTACAAATAGTGTCACAATCGCCATCTATTCTCCTTATTTCTGAAAGCAGCGATTACAACAATCCCCCCAACTAGTACATTTGACCTACATCCTCCTACATGTTAGTTACATGCTGCCACTGAGCCTAGATTGGGGCTGTAAATGTGTTATTACCGCTATTTTTTACGATGGCAATTTAAATATTCTGAAAAACATTCAAAATATATATTACGAATAAAATATTCATAACTAAAAACAAAAAGAAAAATTATTTTTGTTTTTATTACCACCTATCTTAATTTACTTTCTTTAAAATAGCTTATTATTATATTTATTTTCTATTTTATTTATCTTCATAATTATTCATCTTTATTTATTATTTATCTACTTATCTTCTGATTTACTTATTTACCTTATTTTTACGCTTCATGAATCTATTTTCTTACATAGAAATTTTTTTTTTTTTTTTTTTAATCTTTGAAATGATATGAAAATAATGTCACCACATTAAATTATTGCAAAGCTATATTTGGCAATAATACGGGATTCTTATTTTTGAAATTATAATGTTGAAGAATATTCGAGTTTTACTGATGGTAAGCTCTTCAATCTCAGTATGAAAAATTACTAGATTCTGGTAGATGTGACGCTCTCGGTTGATAGTCATACTTTCTGTTTTGCTGATTCTGCGCGCATTTTTGCACGTCGTCACTTCCTGTTTACAGGGATAGAACGGGCATCGGTCAATTTCCTCGCAATAGTGATCGCTTCAATACACTGGAGTTGTTAATTGCTTATGTTGCTTTAGTTTGCCCCTCAGTGAATTTAATTCAAGAGACCTATTTTATTCAAATTTGAATTTGATTATGGTAAAATTTTAGAATCCTGTACGCCTTGCGCCAATAAACTAATAAAATGGACGCCGTGGTCATTAAACGAAAGAAAACTAATTAATACTTACGCTATACACACACACACACAAACACAGAGACACACACACACACACGCATGTATACATTCTTACATACAAAAGACCTTTCAACCACTCTGGTCATGCATAGAAGGACTAAAATCAAGGGATTTCGTTTAATATAAATAATTTTCTGACAAGTCGCATGTTTCTTTACTAAGTAACGTGGATAATGATGAATCACTTCATATTTTAATATAAAATACTCTAATAAATTGTTTCTATTTTAAGTAAACTTTGAATAATTATTCACTTTTCTACAGACACACAAGTTTAACTTATGTCTTGTATATTTTGTACAGACACATTTTTTATTCACAATTGCTAAGATTCAATTTGACGCCATCAGTATACATGTGTCATTAGCGTGCCATAAATATTAATTATTATTATCGGTACATTATTAAATAAGTTTCTATTGTACTGCATATACAAAATAATTATGTAAAAATTATTTTTCAAATTATAAACTTTTTTTTCTAATGCCCTTCACAAGATTTTTATTATCAGCATAATTATGCTTCTTTCATATTCAGATAATGTATGATGTTCATTTTCTTGTAAAAAGATATTAAATAAAAGCGCGAAAAGTTCTTTTTTTTTTCAGTATATTTTTCTTACATGTAGAGAATAATTTTTTTTTAACTTCAACACCATTTATTTAATTAGAGAAAAATTAACTTTTTGATAGAGACAATCTTTTTTTATTCTCAGAAATTATTGATAAAAAGCTTTTAATTTGACTTATGTTGATTCTATTAACTTTTTACGGTAGCTTTCATTAAAACTAAATTCTTTTTGATAATATTAATTTTTCATTTTTTCTAGCAGTTGGTTTGAGCGTAATTTAATTAACAAAAGATATTCAATATGTTTAATTATTGACTGTTTCTTTAGAAAAAAAATAATTCGCTAATGTTTGATTAGTTTCCTTGAATTAAAAAAAATGGAATTTCATTCATAAATGAAAAAAATACCCTAACATCTAATGATTATCATCTCTTTCTTGAATTACAAGATTAAAAATTGGGCAACAAGTTTTATTACATCTTTGTTTTTTTTAGAATCGTGTAATTGGAATTCTTAACATCAAAATAAAAAATATATATTTACTTATCAAGTTTTTAATATTTAAATCAAATATTGGAACTCTGTGTTGGTTGTTAATTTTTGATGTTTGTTGGAAAAAAAAAATTTCTAGATTAAAAAAGTTTTATGAGAAAAAATATAATTAAAATCCTTTCAGATTTATTTTTACTCATTTCGTAAATATTTAAACATGGGTTATTAAATTCGATATCATATTTCTGAAGGTAAAAATTCCACTCGTTTAGTTAAAGGAGCTCATAATTTTTGGAAAAAAAACCAGCTATGAATATCGTATGATTTGCATTTTATAAAGTATAATTTATATAAGAAATATCCATTTTTTAGGAATGGCTGATTTTTTTTATTTTATAAATTTTTATTATCATATCATTAATAATATTATATAAATACAAAAAAAAAAATGACTCTGAAATATTTTTTATAAGTAATCAAATATAATGAAGTATTTAGTTAAAAAAAACCCTGATGTTTTTTTTTTCTTGAAATATTGGATATAGATTGCATGCAAGTCGTTAATTTTTAATTAAACCCAATGTTTAGCCAATGTTGAATAAAGCGATTGTCATAATACTTGATGCTTTTTTTTTGTAATGTGATTATTTAAAAACTTCAAGGCAAATAACTTCTAATTAAAAAAATTAGCCATGAAAATTTATTAAACGTGAACAATTTTTTAAAAACACGCTTGTCGAAACTGCTGTCTATCTAGAACTTTTTGAATTATTTACAAAGTGAACTCTTTACCACTCCCCTTAACTGTAACTGTACTTCGGTGTAAGAATTTTTCTTCGTGGATTTTATTATCTTGTTGGTAGTCCTCCGTGGTCGACGCGGGTTTTTTGTGTCTGTATTTCTACTATTTTTGTGTGTCATTTCGATATTGTAATATGTAAATAAAAGTATTGTAAATATTTATTTAAATTTATTAACTACAGCTCGTCCTTTTGGATATCTCATTATTGCAATTAGTTGGACTGGAAAGGTAAGAAAAATTTTATGTGAAATTTTCTAGTTTGGAGAATTGTTTGGGTGAGGTAAAAAAGCTAACACACCATTTTTAAAAAAAAACTTATTTAAATACATTACTGAGAAAGAGAAGCAACATTTAGAAATTTAACTTTTTATATTTAATGAAGGAAATATTGCTACGATACATCACATTTTGATATAAATAATTCAATAGCTATATAGTGGTTTCTCTGAAAAAATAGTTAAGGTCCGCTAAGCCATTACATTAAATATCCTTTAAAAGGCCTGATGGGAATGAAAATAAGTATTTATTGTTAAACAAATTAAAATATTTTTAATAAATGAAAACACTTTACAAATAAATTCTAAATACCATGAAATGTTTTTCAAAACCACAAAAATAAAATTCATTTTAAACTAGTGAAAATATTATTTTACAATAATTTAAGAGATTATTTTGCTTGTTTACTTAATAAATAATAATAATGACAACAACAACAATAATAAAAGAAAAAATATATTTAATTTCCATTTTGAAAAAAAAAAAAAAAAAAAAACTTAACAATGATAATATTTTGATGGCGAACAATGAAATATTTTTCTTATGCAAAGTAAGATTTTGAGGACTTAATGCCCGAGTGACTAGCGCTGTGGCGCTCGGTACCACAGTTTTCGGGTTCGTGAGCCGGCCGTGCCATGGATATTTTATCCACTTTAAGCCGTGGGTCCGGGTATAATATGAATGTATAGCGTAGGGCTGACTACCCTTCCCCGTAAAAAAAGAAAAACAACCACCAAGGGGCCCACCAAGAGGCTGTTGCGCCAATGAAGAAGAAGAAAGTAAGATTTTACCCTAAAGAAGTGTATTTGATTAGATTACAGCAACTAAATAAAAGAAATTTATGAATAATTTTTCTGTACTCACTGAACTTTGCCGCCCTATTGCATTTAAAGAAAACTACCCTTTACAAATTCTGAAAGATTCGAAAGTTTTTAACTTTTCATTCACACATCCACCGAGTCATCTGTACTTTCAAAAATAAGTAAAAGCGAGAATTCCATATAAAAAAAAATTTACCCACTTTATCCTAGATGTGTGAATGGTACACGGGCCAATAACCAACTATTTCCTCCATTTATTGAAAGATAGTTGCAATAACACTTGTAGAAGTTGGAGAAAAAAAAGAATCACCCCACCTTTTTCATTCGGTTTGCTGAGTTGTAATCATTGTTGGTTCTCAACAGAGAATAAACGACAGAGCGCCACAAAGTAATCTCACCTGGAATGTCCGATTGGCAGGTTTTTTTAATATAGGCAAAGGATGAGCGTCCATCTTGGTTTCTTCATTTCTTTGGTATTATTTATCACACTCTCTTGATCAAGTGAAAAGTTCCGAGTGAACAAGAATTTGTAGTTTGTGAGGTGGAAAATAAAGGCTTTTGGCAGAGAAGGATTTCGCCATATGTGGATCCTATTACTTTGCACTCTATTCTGTGGTATAAAAAGTATCGTTTTTGTTATGATTAGATCGTGAACTGAGTTCTTTGGATTGCTTTTATGACTTTATCAGAACATTAAATTCGAATACAGTTTTATTTGAGCGTTTTGTATTTTGTTTTTATTTCTTGAAAATTTATGAGGTGGCAAGCAATTCTTGATTATTTGAACCGCAATTATGGATATACTAAATCAGGGGTGGCCAACCCAAATGATCTTGCGGGTCACTTTGGAAATGCCTCCTAATTCCGCGGGCCGCGTATAAAATTATATATCCCCATATTAGATTTAGACCCACTATAGACATTTTTTTGGAGTGAAAAGTTGAAACATAATGAGTTTTTATTATTGTGTTTACTATTCTTCTTGCATGTAAACATAGATCATATAATAATAATGGTACTAAACACAGATTGTAAAGAAATATAAAACACTAAATTTCTTTCTGTAACTATTTACTCGAATTCTTTTTATTGTTTTTAAAGAAGATTATGATTTATTATATGTGGACCCTATTACTTTACAATCCATTCTGTGTTATAAAAGTTACGATTTTTGTTGTTCTTTTGGGGTGTTTTTATGATTTTATCCGAACGTTAAATTCGATTATAATTTAGAATAGAACTATTTAATTTACGCTAATGAATACATTTTGTAAAAATTCACTCCGTTAATTTTTCATTATGAAAAAAAAAGTAGCTTAAGCAGTTTTTAGAATTCTCGCATTCATGAAGTATATTAATGAACTTTTAATTTTTGTGCAATTTAAAACTGTGAATAATTAAAACTCTCTATCTAAATCTCCGTATAAATAATCTATTTTAAAACAGTTAACTTGAGGATTCTAAATAAATATTTATAGTGAGAATCACAATTCTAGTTTAATAACAATCTTGAATTACATGAAATAATAACTTTATAACTTCTAACTTAAATTATTTTTTAATATCTGTTGCCTCATGGATAAATAGCTCCACGTGCATTATTTGTAAAAAAAAAAAAAAAAAAGTGTAAGCTGGCGCTAGATAATATAAACATCTTCTTCTGCGTGGGCGTGAGCTGACTGGAAGGAGAAAGAAATGTAACCACGGCAGAGTGCATTTGGATATTTGGGTATCGAAAAAAAAAGTATTTTTTACTGTCCATTGAGAGTATATATGTTTTTATTTTGAGACCGTTACCAATATCTATAATAATTTTAATACAATAGTTTTCTTGCACTTATATACTTTCTATGTTTTTGCACTTATATGTTTCCTTACATTATCTTTTCTTTGCATTTAGTATAGCCACAATATTTCTGAATATTATTTAGAAATGCTTTAAGTACTATTAATTTTATAACATTATAAAAACGATTAATTTGTAAAAATACAAACTGTAATAAGGATAATAAACTATTTGGGCGTAATACATTGAATTTCATACTTTAAAAAATATGAAATTTTATTCATTCCTTTAACACGATTAAAAAAAAAAACTCCAAGTACTCAATTTTAATGCATACTTTCTTGGGACCGTACGTATATATCCTGGATAAATTCAAATAATGCAAAAAAAAGCATTCTGATAACTTTGTACTTTTAAACTATAAATATGCATAGCAAGAAGCCGGCGTAAATAATAAGAAGCTCTTCTGCGTTCATAATTTGAATTTTTATTAAAATTATTCTACAAGTACTGAACAAGAAAAACTTCAAAAGTAATACTTCAGATTAAATATTCATAAAGTCATGTCTCGGGACGTGGAAAATAAAATAAATATCTCAAAATAATATAATATTTTTTGCTCAAAATCGATAATAAACAGTGATTAATTCAAATAAAAGCTTTTTACGTATTTTAAATTTTTTTTTATTTAGATATTTTCACAATAAGACGTTTTCGAAAGACTAATTACAATAACAAAATGCATATGAAGAGAGTTGCTTTAATTTCACTAAATTAAAATTAATTCCACTAATTTATTACAACTTTTGTTTTATTTCTTCAACTGTTTTGATTGTTTCAGATTTCAAAAGCATCCAAATTACCGAGTAAATAATTCTCAAATAAAATCAAATTGCATGGAAAAGCATTGATAATTGTTGATTGCTTCGCTAAGTATCTTTAAAAATTGCATGTCCTATCAAAAATTGCTGCAGTTGTATTCAGAAACCTAATTCCTTAATTGGACTGAAAGGTAAACAAAGTAATCTATTTAAACTTATGGATTCAACCTTTATTATCATCGTCGTTTTCTAAATCAATTATATGAATTAATAAATTTGATATAGTTGATAAATGATGCATTATTTTGTAATTAGTCACACACTCTCTCAGAATTTCTGCCATGTTGCAGAAGATAAGTAACTCATTTTGGGGTTATTATTTTCTATTGATTTCTAAATTATTATTTTTTTAAATCATAAAAATATTCAAAATGAAATGAATCTTTAAATTATTTAGGAATTTTATCCTGTTCAGTAACCATCTAGTCATGATCAATCGTTGGTTTACTTAAAACGCTAACTAATTTAATTATTAATAATGATAAATTATTTATGATATGTACAATTAGTACAAAATATCAATATTTTTTAACCCATTGAGACAATTTAAAAGGAGTCATATTGGTGTACATCTAAGAAAATGTGACTATATAAAAAAATTGATCATAATGCATGTGTAGTAGATGTCGCTGTTTGTTTGTGTAACTGGAACTGGATGGGGTCGAATCGAGTCACAAGTCCAATAATACACAGATTTATTTCGACATGCACAACCAAAATTACAATTAAGAATCAGCAATATTTAACACACATGTACATTTAAAGAACATTTAATTAGAGATTAGTGGAAGGATTCCACTTCTAGCTGTCGAGATGAGAGTTCGTAATTAACGGCAGCGCTTGTTTTGCCGTACATCCTCTCTGGCGAGAGTCTGGAAGTCTACTGACGATTTTTTCTGTACGATGCAAGACGAGCTCTTGCAGTGCGTACGGGGAACCACGATTACATTTGTTAAATTCAAATAATTATTTGTTCCGCAAACTTGTTCCATTTTTTTGAAATTTTTTAAAATGAGTATACTTAATTTTATTATAAATTATGCAACTATTGAATTATTAAAATGATATTAAGAAAAATAAAAGGAGAAGGGCTCTATCAAAGTATTTATTATAATTGTAGATATAAAAATTATCTATGAATTTTAAAAATAAAATTGTTTTTCTATACTGGTATAAGCTTTAATTTTTTTAAATTCAAAATGTTGAGTTATTAAAATAACAAATAACTGGTGGTTTTAAATTCGCTCCAAGCTAACAAGCTTTGTTACCAATTTTGTAAGAATTGTTTAATTTTCTGGAATAAAAATTAAATAGCTTTTATTTTTTCATAACTATAAAATTATCATTTCTAATTTTTTTTTCGTTTATTTGTTATGTAAATTATATCAAACTCAAATATTCAATGTTACTACAATGATTATAAAATTAAAAAAAATTTAGAAAAATAGTAATTGTGAATTTTCTATTTATTAGAATCGAAGAAAAGTTCGATAATATATTAATCCAACAGTGCTTTACCAATTAGGCGCAATATGAAAAAAATAAGCAGGTTTATTTTCTGTCTCAAGCATGCATACCAGGCAACATACCAAAAAACATTGGTGATCAGCTTCTGTGTAGAGTGCGATCACCTCTAACAATGCAGGCTAAGCGAGAGCTATAACAGCTATTTTCTAGTTACTATATTAGGCCAAGCGAGAGCTGTAACAGTTATTTTGTCACTGTACAGGCCAAACCAGAGCTATAACATCTATTTTCTAGCCGCTATACATATACAGGTCAAGCGACAGCTATTCTCTAGCCATAATACAGGCTGAACGATATTCCAATGGTGGTGTTTATTAACTTAATCGGCAGCAAAACCCATTACTGTATTAAAGCAGTTCGTTGCAGAAGGCGGGTGAAGTGCCACAATAAATTTCCGTAGACCGTCTGAAACATGTTCAATTGGGTTCAAATCCGGTGAACGTGATGGCCAACTCATATGGATAGTTTTCTAATTACGAAGGTAATTCACCACAAACCCAACTCGCTGTGGTCTGATAATAGAGACGTAAACGAGATAAAACGTAATGCGGTCTTTTTGCATAACGTTTTTTTATCGTCCGATATTTTTCTTCCTAGCGCGCATGCTCATAGGAATAGCTCAGTAGTGCAGTATTACAGATACGCATGCGCAATAGGTACAATGGTTCCTATGAGCATGCGCGCTGGGAAGAAAAAAATATCGGACGATAAAAAAACGTTATGCAAAAACTCTCTATTATCATCTGGCAAGATAACGGAGTTCACCAGTTCACCAACTCTTGAATACAGTGACAATTTTTGATGAATAGAAAATTTAATTATTACGAACAATCAGATTATTGATAATTATCAAAATTTCTAATAATTAGCCCCTGATTGCTAAAGAATTTCCAATTTTAAACACAAAAAAGTCTTGTATAACAACGTATTTCAATTATCTACTGCCAAATTGCAATAAAAATAAAATATTTATTAACGTAAATGAGGACTTTATGATTCTCCAACAGCCGAAGAAGCAATTCATAAAAAAAATCTACTTATTTTAATGAATCACTGATTCATTTTAATTAATGTCCTTAAAATGCTATATTAAGATGCTTTGAAAATCCCCATAAAAGAAAAAATGAATATGTCAATAAAAATGCAAGAACCAATTTTAGACCAATTTCCTTATCTCAGTACTTGTTACTGAATTAAAGAAACAAATTGTTATTTTGAAGATCATTTTTGAATATTAATGAATACAATATTAATCTTTTTGTGTCAAATGTTCAACGAATTGTGAAATATTAATGAACAAGCTGCTATCGTTGTGAAAATGAAAAGTTGTGAATAGTTGTATATTTTTAATGAATTAAAAAATAATTGAATTTAGAAACTTGTTATCCAAAAAAGGCAAATTTGTGCTACTATATGATTCTAAAAGTTTTATCGAGAATGAGACGTTCTTTGAATTTTTAAAACTCTTCAAAACCGTAGCAATAATTACTCTTTTATCAATTCCTACTATTAGCTCACATTCTCCCTATATAAATCTTGTTCAAAATTTTTAATCGCTAATAAAATACTTTTTATTCATCCACTCAAGTTCAAATACATTTTTTTGAACTTGTAGTGGATGACACTGGATGTGAATACAGTTTTTTCATATATTAATTCATTCATTATATTTAATTAATTTTTGATACTTTAAATAGAGTTTCAGCAGGTTGTAATGAAAATCGAAATCAACATGCAGTAACTCAATCGGTAAAATGCAATAATTTCAGTATTTTTCACGTGAAGGTGAAGAATGCGAGTTCAATTCTTGTGAAAATCAATAAGTTTTTTGCTAAAGTTTTGAAAATTTTTGCTTTAAGTAGACAGTTTATCCAAATGATTTTCGAGCGTGAATTAGCAGTTGTGGGTTAGTGGTTAGAATGAAGGATTTTTCTCAAAAAATATAGAAATTTTTTGCCACTTAATATTGCGACTCTGTAATATGTATATACACATTTATATTAATTGTAATTATTTAATAAAAAGTAGCTAAAATAAAATTTTTATTTGTTGACCTAAGTAGGAATTGACTTAATTTTTTTTTTATATTACTTATTTTAAGTGATATAAATCATTGTCACCAGCAGGTGTTAGATCCCACCTTTAAGCAATAACAGAAACTAACTGCAGTGCAATCAGAGCATGATGTCTGTTTTATTTCTCTTTTTATGTGTAATAATAATGACTCAGCAGTCATTAAATTATGCTCAATGAATCTAAATGCAGCGACGATTAGTCGAGCACATGCATCGTGCGCTGAGTCCCAGCTATAAATAAGGCTGCTCCGTAGCACAGCTGTGCTCGACACGTGTTTTCTTATATCTCTCCTGGCAGGTGTGTCAACATCTTTAAGTTGTGAAGAGCTGTTTGCGCTTTATGCGAATTGCGTATTACAAGACGCAAATGAACTGTTCAATATGCGATAACTGCATTAGATTACTTGAAAATATTTGTGTTTAGTGTCTAGATAATAGCTTGTGTGACTTTTGGATATCAGAAGTATAATTATTTTTATAATAATTGTAATAATAATTTTAAGAAATTATATAGTTATACCATATTGCTGATATAAAATAAAGAAGCATTTCGAAATTTTATCTTTTTTTCTTGAATTTTATTTTTGCGATTAATAATGTAAAGTTTCGGAATTTTTTTAAAAAATGTTTTGGTCTAAAATAATAAGCATTTCATAATTTTGTGTTTGAGTGTAGAATTTTAAGCAATTCAAAACAAATATCTTATTATAGTTAAGGTATTTAGTATATGACAACGATACAAGCAAAATATGAAAAATTATATATATATTAATTGTTGACGGTGAGCTCCACTCATGAGCATTAGGTGGTGCATTAGGACTACTACACTACACTACGCTACACTACACCACTATGCCTACAGCTGAGTTGCCCCTTTACAGTATGGGAATGATGTGGGTGAGAAGAAGTTTGATTGGGCTCTGTGACACTATACGGTCCTTTGAGACCGGAACCTATGGCTTAAAGTGGATTCCGTACCACTATAAACATCCATAACACCGCCAGGATTCGAACCCGAAACTTGTAGAAACCAGAAAACCTGAGCGCTAACCAATCGGCCATCAGATCCCTGAGCATTATTGCTGAGGTAAAAAAATTGTAGCATTCGAATTTTTTTGTAGTGTGTCGCCAAATAAGTATGTCTATCAGCATCTATTGAATGTTGGAGGTATATTAAAAATGGTTTTTCAATCGTTAGTCCTCGCAATACTTAAGAAACAGAACTGACCGTCTTGTGCGTTGCATGAAAGAAAGAAACAGTGTAAGAAGGTTCACCCTTTTGTATTTATGCCTTTTTCTTCTGGCCTTTAAACGAGACATTCACTGTTGAGCCATTTTTTGTATCATCTATTCTGCTACAAAAAGGAAGCAAAGTCTACTTTAGCACATTTCTTAAAAATCGCGAAGCAGGTATGAAATTTGAAATTTCAAGTTATTTTAAAATACCAGTTTTTATCAAATAAGTATCTTAGAGGTTCATATGAATTGGCATAAAATGATTATTCATGAATTTATTTTCTGTCTTATCCGGCTCATATTTGATTGCTGATAGTTCCAGGTGGTAACTCTTTCATGTGATAAGACAAGCAGCTGCATTTCTTGAATAACGCTTCGAAGTTCTGAAACCTCTGTTGTACTTTCAAACAAAAACTTCTTTTGTGCGAAGGAAGGCATGGAGAAATAAAGTACTAGTGTAAAAACATATTCACTGTAAAAATGTTTAGAAGATAGAACATTGTTAACTGGCAATGATGCAATTGTTACAATGCATTGTTAACTGATAATGTTAAAATAATGATTAACTGACCAGAAATAATCGAAAGGCTTTGCTGCAAAAAGGAGGTAAGGTTCACTTTTTCGAAATTTGCGAAACACGTTAAAGTTTAAATTTTTGCTATTTTTCGTAAAAACAATCAATGTTAATTAATTCCGTAGTAGTTCACGTACATTATAGTAGGGGGATCATTCATAAATTTCCCTTTTAGAAGATGTGGCATATGTTTGATTATTGATAGTTCCAAGAGGTACTTTTTCATGCAGAAAACCAACGAAATGGTTAGTTCTATTTCGTAAATATTGGGTTTGATTAGGTTTGTCGCTGTACGGTTATTTCTTGCACACTTCAGCCTAATTAGACCAGGACCTGTAGTTCAACGTGGATTCCGAACCACTCACAAGCATCCATGCCAACGCCAGGATTCGAACCTGATGCACCAAAGGCCAGAGCTGTGGCCATTTGGCCATTAGGACGCGGAATATTAGGAGTATTGGAAAAACCATTGGACATTTTTTTTATTGTGCCTTCCAGTGAAAAACAATCTTTCTGTGATCCGGAGATCACATAGAAGGCTAAAGTGAAAACACATTCTTTTTGCAGAAATATATAGATATAATTTCATCAAAAATATTTTAATACTTCAACTGAAAATTCAATAACATTACGAAAACATTTTCACGCGTATTTTATCTTTTCCCGTATATTTGAAATTGATGTCAAATGTTCTATAAAGAAATTAATTTCTCACAAAAGCTTTCATAAGATTTAGAAATCATGCATACAATTGTACTTTGTCTTTTCAAATTCAAATATATTCTAAATACAATAGAATTAAAATGTTTTTCAATAAAATGTAAACGAATGTTTTTGCATTCAAATTTGTGTGAATTAATATTTTTGTATTTCATTTTGATTTCGTTTAAAAATGCATAACTATTATTTTTTGCAGACTTGTTTAGTAAAAATGTTTTATCTTTAGTTATAATAAAGGAAAATAACAATGTTTCTTAGATTAAATTTTTATTATTATTTTTATTGTGACTATAAATTAACGACGTAAATCGTACTGTATTCAGTAATTTCGTGGAACTGTATAAACAATCTTAATTTTTTTTCATTTCCACAATTGTTATTGTTTTGATAATAATAAGTATTAATTTATGCAATTAAATGAATAAATATTCATTTATACTCGAAAAGAAATTATCTTAAACTGTACAGTTATGAAATCCTTCTTATTTGAGAATAAAGTCAATTCAAAATAAATAACGCAGATTAATTTTTGAGTAATTAATCATAAATGTTTATAAATATATTATTCGCAAAAGTTTTTAATTCAGTATTGCACCCTTGCTTCCTCCTACGCACTGCAAGAGCGCCCCCTGTGGTATTTGGTAGAAATGATCTGTAGGCCTCGAAATTCTTACCCGAGAGGAAGTACACCGCAACCTGCACTCCCGCTGAGAAACGTTTAGTTTACAGTCTAGAACCCTGAGAGGAAATATATTTAGCACAACTCTGCGTATTAGTTGGCCTACAGACTCTCACGCGGCGAGGAAATATCTCTCGTGCATCCCGCGCATACCTCGGAATCCCGGCTTAGAAGTGAAAACTTTCCACGAATCTATAATTATATGTCTTTAAATGTGTTAAATATTGCATGTGTGTGGTGTTTATGAGTGTGCAAATAAGGCTGTGTGTTTTCCAACTTGTGCCTCAAATATTTCAACAACCACACCCAATTACGATTCAGATGTACAACCTGCACACTACAGTATTTAAATACTCAATCTATTAGCCTGAAAAAAAATTTTTTTTAATCCCGAATAACTAATGTTTTTTATTTTAAATAATATAATATGTTTAATCTGTTTATATAAAAATAATTGAACATTTAAATGTCAAAGATCGTCGATGAAAAGGGGGGGGTAAAAATTTTTTCATCTGTTCTTTAATTAGTAATTTTATTTTAGTTAAAAAAAAACAATTCATTTTAAGAATAATTTTGATTTTTGATTTAACATAGCATATAACAAGTAATATATAAAAAACAATTTTAAAGTCAATTCCTACATTTTTTTCATTATATAGCAGAAAAGTCCTTTACAAATAAAATTGAAATTTTCCTCTTACATCTGGCGCCATCTGTTATTAAATACTTGCAACTTAAATCTAAAACAAAACTGGAATTAATGAATTAAATTTAATGAATGAATTAATTTTTATAAAAACTGTATTATCATTAAGTGCCATCCATTACAAGTTCAAAAAAAATGTATTTGAACTTGAGTGGATGAATAAAAAGTATTTTATAAGCGATTGAAAATGTGAACAAGATATATAAAGGGAGAGTGTGAACTAATAGTAGGAATTGAATAAAAACTCACTTCCTCAAAAATACCTTGTCCTGAAAGGAATTGGAATCATTACTGTTTTTGTGTTTAAAATCAGCAATTTCTCTCCAATCAGAGTAATTGTAAGTCATTTTGAAATTCATAATAGTTAATTTATGTTTATCTAAAAGTTTTACCATTTTTCACCTACTTAAGTTACTTTAATTTTTAATTTATAAATCTTAACTAAGACGTTTAAAGATAACATTCTTCACATTCTCAGATTTCTTTTTAAAGAATAAAAATGTAGCTTAATGCCACTTATTAAATCCGTTTTGTAATCTGTTAATTTATTTTTTTGCAGACTTAATTTCATTAGACTAATCCCTTAAGAGTAAAATCATTACAGAGATTAAGTATTTTCCAAAATTGCACATTTGTTGTTAATTTGTTCTTTATCTGACCTGGATTTTTATATGATGATTGAAATATTTGAAATTGGTAATAATAGGATTGAAATAATATGAAGATTGAAATATTTGAAATTTTGCATAATAGGAAGATTGTAATAATTGGAAATAACAGGAAGATTGTAATAATTGGAAATAATAGGAAGATTGATATACACTCATGTCCAAAAATTAAGGATAATTCAGAATCACACAGAAATTGAACTCTAAAATAAAAATTTACCTATAGAATTATCACACACATCTTGAAGAAGAATATGCAAATTACAGGAAACCACCAGATGGCGCGGATACTACGTCACAATGACGAGAGTGTAAGAGAGGGGTATATAAGGAATGGTGGCAAAGAAGTAAAATTGTTCACAAGCGCTTTAAAAGCCTTTCAGTGCAATAACCGCATAGTTATGGCACGGAGGAAGCATTTGGATGATTTTTTACGTGGTAGAATTATCGGACGACTGGAATGGGGACGTAACCAGCTGGAAGTATCCGAGGAACTTGGAATCGCCCAGAGTGTCAACTCCAGGCTTTGGCAACGATTGCAAGATGATGGTAATGTGAGTAGATGTTACAGCACAGGTCGTCCCCGAGTTACAACGTCGGATGAGGACCAGTATTTAGCAGTTACTGCCAGAAGAAACAGACGGAGCACAGCATCAGACTTGTCTCGTCAGCTCTCTTCAGCTACCAATATGACAGTTTCAAGGCAGACCGTGTACAGACGCTTAGGGCGCATTGGTCTATATGCTCGTAGGCCTGTCAGATGTCTTCCACTTACAGCAACTCACTGTCGCCTGCGATTAACCTGGAGTAGAGAGCATGCATTGTGGACACCGCAACAGTGGTCTTGTGTGATGTTTTCCGACGAGTCAAGGTTTAGTTTGCAGTCTGATTCTCGCCCGTTACCACCAAGAGAACTTATCCTTAATTTATGGACATGAGTGTATTGATTGTAATAAGTGGTAATAATAAGAAGACTGTAATAAGTGGTAATGGGAAGATTGTAATAAGAGGAAGATAGAAATGTTTGAAATTTGGAATAATATGACGATTGTAGTAATTGGTAACAATAGAAAGATTGAAATATTTGAAATTTGAAATAATAAGAAGATTTAATAAGTAGTAATAATAGGAAGATTATAATAAGTGGTAATAATAGGAAGATTGAAATATTTGAAATTTGGAATAATAGGAAGATTGTAATAATTGGTAATAATAGGAAGATCGAAATATTTGAAATAATAGGACGATTGTAATAATTGGTAATAATAGGAAGATTGAAATATTTGAAATTTGAAATAATAGAACGATTGTAATAATAGGAAGATTTAAATTTAAACGACTATAAAGTTAATAAAAAAGTTAATATATAAATATAATAATAAATATTTTTAAAGAACAATTTAAGCCAAAGAGAAGATATGATTCTTTAAAATATATTTAAAGTACACAAATTTTAACTGATTGAGGCAATCATAATTTGTTCTAGTTGGACATCTGGGACCATTTGGGTGCCATTATGCACTAGAAGCACTTAAAGTTTGCGAGAGTGCCCCCCCCAGTCACACAAAATGAACGATGCCCATTTTATGGCTATTACCTTTAAAATGAGAGAATAATTCATAGTTTGATGCATGTCATCTTGGGAGGATATTTCCAGGAAAAGAGTTCCGCAAAATTGTAGCTGAGTTTGGGAAAAGATGAATGTTCGACAAAGCTTTTAGAGTGATACTTCATCCTTGGATGGATCGTAAGTGCTGTGCAACAGAGATAATACGTTTTGCATAAAGTGGAAAAACACTGTATGCCATATATTTGACGTTTTGTCTTGGAGAACAATATAATTTTATTTAGGTAATTTATGATTATCTTACTTGGAGTGCTCAGAGTTTCAAGCAAGAATTCCTGGTCCTTTTAAATCAGAAAAAATAGGAAAACAGTAAGTACTATAAAAAAACATTTAAAGTCAATTCCTACTTTTTTTCACTATATTACAAAAAGTTCTTTATAAATAATTTTCATTCATTTCTTTAAGATCTCTCTCAATCAATTCTCTCTCTCTCTCACACAAACACATACTCTCTCTCTCACACACACACACACATACTCTCTCTCTCTCACACACACACACTTTCCATCTCTCTCATTCATTTATTCACATGTTTCATTTTCCATTTTGCTCCTTCCTCGACTCACACTAGAACCCAGAATGAAAAAAAGAATCTGAAAAAGAAATTTTTTTCCAGCGATCTACACGCTTCGCCACTCACGGTATTTATTCCTAAATGTATATCCTGCTAAATATCTTATAGAAGAGAAATTTCTTTTTTCTCCCACATAAAACAAAAATGAATGAATTAAATTGAATGAATGAATTAATATTTGAAAAAACTGTATTCACATCCAGTGTCGTCCACTACGAGTTCAAAAAAATTATTTGAAGTTGAGTGGATGAATAAAAAAGTATTTTATTAATGATTGAAAATTTGAACAAGATATATATAGGGAGAGTGTGAACTAATAGTAGGAATTGAGAAAACCACTGAACATCATAATTATATGACTTGACAAAATTGTAATCAGATACAAGTGAAACAAATTCAGATCGTAGAAATGGAGACATCAAATCTTCAAAACTAACAAATGTAAAATTTTAACTTAGACAATTACAAGACAAAGAAGATGTCACAACATAGATGAAAAGTAATAGAAATAAAGATATAGAATACAGAAATTGTAAAAATTATCCAGAACTTTTTTACTCGGCTTTCCATTTTATCGAAAATACAAAACATTATGAGTAGCCCCGGAGAAAACCATATTACAAAAGTATTAAAAGAACTGATAATATGTAATATTAATATATGTGGCCCCATCTGACACAATAAGCAGGAATACACCACAGTATTTTATACACATGAGATGCTCAATTAATAATTTATCACCTTTACAGATTAATTTTAATAAAAGAACAGTAATAAAATAAAAGTGTTTTATCATGTAAAAATGAGAAGACATTTTACTTGCAAGCTTCTTCTGAATCGAGGATTCACAATCTGGTCAGGGATTCACATATCTGGAAAACTTAAGATCTGCATGCAGTTAGAAAGAAGGCAAGATTTTTTTTTAAAACTGGGCTGCTCACATATGTATTTTTAATAATAGATGGCTCATTTCTTACTCTTTCAACATCAGACATTAATATTATCCATTTTTATATAAAGAGTCATTATCATGTGAAAATGAGAAGACATTTTACTTACAAGCATCTTCTGAATCGAGGCAGTGCTCATGGATTCACATATCTGGAGCACTTAAGATCTGCATGGAGTTAGAAAGAAGGCAAGACTGTTTTAAACTGGTATAATTTATATAATAAATCGCATATATAATTTTAATAATCAATGGATTTTTAAATTCGTACTATTAGTTCACACTCTCCCTATATATATTTAAATATCTTGTTCAAATTTTCAATCGTTCATAAAATAATTTTAATTGGTCCACTCAACTTCAAATACATTTTTTTAAACTTGTAGTGGATGACACTGGATGTGAATACAGTTTTTTCAAATATTAATTCGTTCATTAAATTTAATTAATTAATTTTAGTTTTATAGGGGAGAAAAAAAATTTCTCTTCTATAAGATATTTAGCAGAATATAAATTTAGGAATCAATACCGTCAGTGGCGAAGAGCTGGGAAAAAATGTCTTTTTCAGATTCGTTTTTCATTCTGGAAAATGAAACATGTGAATAAATGAGTGACAGAGATGGAAAGTGAGTGTGAGAGAGAATTTTTTCTAACTTACAAAAATGAATGAAAATTATTTATAAAGGACTTTTTGCAATAGAGTGTAAAAAAAGTAGGAATTGACTTTAAATTTTTTTTATATTATTTGTTTCTTCTTTCTTTTTATATTATTTCGTCTTAAAAAAGGGCAAAAAATCTTAAATGACTCGAAAATATCTAAAAGCAAATAGTTAACACTTTTCAACTTCGCTATTGGACTTTTAATAAAATATAAAAATTCCTATAAATCTTAAAATTACTTTTAAGTTCCAGCTAAAACATTTCCTATTTTATAAGCATTAAAGGAAATGATACGATCTTCATAAAAGAAATAACGGTGCATACGTTTTTTACAAATTCCAGGAAAATAGGTTCCACGTTTTAGACATCTTAAATATATTTAAGTGCATGATGTATGTTCTTAAGTAGGAAATAAAGTACATGACGATCCTTTAAATAGCAATATCGTCTTTAAGTGCTTTTAAAAACTAACCTTTTAAGTTTCAATTTTTTATAAGTATGTGTAATAGTATAAAAATAAATGCGCCCTTGTACCTTCAATACTCAGATAAGTTGGTTACTCTTTGCTTTTTCTCTATTTGAAGGAGCAGAAGTGATTAAATTCAAGATGTACTTGAAAGAATTTTTTCATTTTTAAAAATACTACCAGATGTTTCCGAATTAAGAAATATTTTACTTTTACTTTTTTTGAAATGTATAAAGATGTTGTAACTAAAGTGCCACTAATGATTTGATTCCAGTAAAATGTTTCTGAAGAATTTGAATAAAATTGCTAGTTTTACTTATTAATTCATCGTTAAGTTGTATGACATGGCGTCACTCATTACCTTTGCAAAAAAATAAATAAATAAAATAAACGGAAAACTTAAAAGTAAGACTAATTTTATTAAATGCTTTTGAAACTAATATGTTCTTAAAAGTAGGAAAGAAAAGATGATAAGCAGTAAAAATTTTCAGATTTGTCCTTATCATTATATGAAGCCATTATAGAAATTTTATCTTAAAATTATTTGCATTTTAAATTTTATTTCGAAGTTTCTTTAACTATTTTTTTCTTCCGTTTCGTTTCTAAATTCATTTTCACATTCTAAACTTTATATTGAATTTCAATAAGGTGAACAGATAATTTATTATTAAAATATTTTATTTGACTATAAACTATACAATGCCCTATTTCAGTGAACAATTGCATTTCCATATAATTAATGAACTGCACAAAATATTTAGAAATGATCTATTTATTTAATATAAAATGTAGAATATTAAATTAATTAAACACTGCAGAAAAGAGTATTTAATTAATTAATTCAAAAGAGTATTTAATTTAATTATCATAAGCCATCGTTAAAAACAGCTTTAAAAAATAGAGAAAAGTATTAAAACAAAATTATTTTCCATTTCTGGGTTTTTGTCTTATTATTTTTTTTTGTTGGAGCATTATTCGAGTAATTGTATGTAATGATTTCCGATTTCTGCAGTGAACACTATTCATATGTCTAGGGTGATATGATAAACATAGATTTAGTGTACGTGTAAAAGGTACAAGTGCAGGTCATTGTGAAATAGATTTAAGCAGTAGTCATAAGTGGAATAAAAATATAAATCATTTTATACTCTAATATTCTAACTTAAAATTTGAGGTGGAATTCAGTTTTCTTTAGAATTTTTTTTTCTAGAAGCGATACTTGTATTGCTTCTGAAAAAAAAAAAGCATTGTAAACTAGAACTAAAAAGTAAAACTAACTAACTAACTAAAATTGAAAGTAAAACTAACTAGAGCTAAAAGTAAAATAGAACTAAAAAGCATCGTAATTGTATACTAGAAACAATGCTTGCAACACTTTTTTTTCATGGAGCAATTCACCCATGTCTATATCATGGGAAACACACGAATACTTGGCACTGTGACTTGCTTTTTTCAATGCCTTCTATTAGTTCACACTCTTCCTATATATAACTTGTTCAAATTTTCAATCGTTCATGAAATACTTTTTATTCATCCGCTCAAATTGAAATACTTTTTTTTTTAACTGGTAGTGGATGACACTGGATGTTAATACTGTTTTTCCTAATATTAATTCAGTAATCAAGTTTAATTAATTAATTTTAGTTTTTTTTTTAGATTTAAGTTGCATATATGTACCAATAGATGGTGCCAGATAAACTTAAAAAAATGAATGAAAATGATTTATAAAAGACTTTTGGCAATGGAGTGAAAAAAAAAGTAGGAATTGAGTTAAATTTTTTTTTATATTACTTGTTAATATTTTTTTATACATCGGTGGGTTTCAAATTCAACTTATGTTTACCCCCAAAAGCCCACTGATGGATGATAAGGAGAGGGAAGGGGTCCTCCTGGGAAGACTTTTAGGGGTATTGCTTTTCATTACCATGTTGTTTGAGAGAGAACCCAGTAAACTCCCACCAGGCAGTCTGACGAGTCGGCAGTCGATGCGAGGTGTTTTACATACGTTACCCCAATTACCATCGAATCTCCTTGTGAAAGCAGTGACTGCAACAATGTCGCTGGTGGATTTGAACCTCCCACTCCTACGCACTAATCTTTGTCCATGGGCCACGAGTGGACTGACTTGCCATGTGATACTAAAACGGCAGATATGTAACATTTTCAGCATTAGCCAGAATGGGACCGAGCTTCTGAGCTGTACATACTTTTTCCACGACTATTTTGAACTACAACACAAAAGGCAGCATTTGGGTCGTTCATCACTTTTCTTTTGATCCTTAAGGAAGGATATCTAGCCTACAGATTTATTATTACCATCCCCGATACAAATTTTAGATGGCCTTTGTTTTGCTTGCTAGATTTAGAACTCTTTCTCCATTCTGGTAACTAACGCACTATCCACCAGCACTCTTTGGTCCTTTTATTCATTCTTGGAAAACAGTGGATCTCGTGTTCCATGTATGCACTAATGCATACCACGAATAACCTGCCGACATGTGATACTACATTCAGGTAAGACATTTAGAGATAACTTCTCCATGCCTGTGTGTCGTATGATAGAAAACCTGTAAAACTTCCACTAGCCTGCCTACTCACGTTGTTGTCATCGAATCTCCTTGTTTCTGAAAGCAGAGAATGCAACGGAGGTCAGTAGCGAATTCGAATTAAGATCCCTTCTGCACATTAATTGTGCAATTACCACTGAACCATTTTAAATTCGAAATTCAACAGATGGGAATTTTTGTCTTCTAGCATTAACCATCCAAATCTGAATCGTAACAAAACACGAATGCATTCAAGGGGAGGAAATTAAAGTCAAAACTCTTGTCTGTCGTCGAAACGACTTTGTCTCTTGTGAGCCAGTGTTTTAATATTTAGCTTATACTGACTGTAAAGCACTTTATGGCCGCAATAAATGCGTGCCTTCAGGTCGGAATTTTCATTTTCCGAAAAGGGATAAAGAAGAGAGATTCGCCGTTCCCGTGTTGACCTGATTTTTTATTTAGAGGATTCTGAGATATATATCGTGGGATTCATGCAATATTTAGTTTTATGTTGGAAAAACGTGAAGGAAATAGAAATATTGTTTACAGTCGGTTATTCCTGTCTCCCGGTTTCATCCTGGTGTGGTTTATGGCTGGGGTTTTATGCCGGGGAAAATATTACAGGCGTAAAAAGATAGACTTGCAAGTTGGAGAGAGATTGTTTTATGCTCACAAATATCTTTATGTAGGTCTGTTTTCATTACAAGCAAAATGGAGGGTTAATTTTTAATGCTCTGTATTATCGGTGTCCCATTTTTGTTATAAATGCAGTTACGTTATGGAATATGTATATATTTTATCATTCGACCACTGAGTGATAGTGTGATGACGAGTCCCAAATTCGGAAGTTCAGCTGCCTTAGTCTCATTAAGGAAATAATTTTGTGGCTTCTGGAAAATTATTTTTTAATTAGCTGATTAATATTAAAATTTGATATTGATAGATAAATATAGATGAGTTATATATATATATATATATATATATAATTATATATAATCCACTTTAAACTGTAGGTCCCGGTCAAATATGATTGCAAAGCGTTAGACCACCCAATTCCATAAAAAGAAATCCTCTCCTGTCCCCTAAATTAATTAATATCGCACAGGATATTATATTTTCCTCATACTATATATGACCAGGACATTATGTTATTATATATATTATATTTTTCTCCTATTTGGCATACTTAATAAAACACTACATACACGAAAACTAAGTAATGTCGAAATCTTTGATCTTAGAGCATTTATAGCCAATTATGAATGAAAAAGTTCTCCTGTCACAAACTCTGCCAGTAGACAGACAGCCTTGGCCCCCATGTGAATGTTGCGCCAATGAAGAAGAAGAAGAAATATATAATTATTTAATATTTTTGTTTAATTTTCATCATGTGTGAACATGATGTTGTTTCTGGATGGAGGTCCCTGGCGTCTCAGAAAAAATGAAGCTATGAAATAAAAAATAAGTGAGAGTATTAGTTATTGTTTAAAACAGAGGAATCTCCTCGAGCAACACGAAGGACTTTCATTTCAAAATCCATTATTTAAAATAACGCTGATTTTCCAATGTTTTATTTTATGTGTGTTTTAAAACTGGCATAAAAATATGTGTTGCTAAACATAGCTATCAACTCAAGTGCTCTGGAATTTATTCTAAATTGTCTGGCTTTGAAAATATAAACGGATTAGTATTTACATAGTCCTAAAAATAGTGTGTAAGAATTCGTAAAATTTAATTCAGCCATCACTTAACAGACTTCTCTGTCTGAATTGGGTATGGCTTCTCGTGGTATTTGATTGAAAAATTGCTTCTTTATAAAGTTTTATAGTTATCAAATTTTGTTATAATCTTGTGGCTATTGAATTCGATAGTTCTTGTAGAGATACTGCACTTTAGGGTTCCCATTTCGCCGTATGGAATCGCCAAAATTACAGTATTTTTCAACCGCAGCGACCATTTTTGTTTGTTTAGGATTGGACTTGGCGAAAACAGCAAATGAAAAAATCCTAAAGTGCAAAACTCAAGTCCTTGTAGTATTCTGTTCTATGCTTCATAACTTTCCTGGGATATTGAACATTGGTATACTCCCACGTGTGCTAGTCCGAAAACGTATATTCACGCATGATAAATTGAAATTCGTGAGGGGATCCCCTATTTTTTTATTTTTAAAAAATAAGTCAACATTAAATTAATATTTGGTTTTAATATTCTATAGTAATTATTTTACATTGAGAGTCAATGAAGGAGACAAAAAAATTGTTATATGTTTTCATAATATATAAATTACTGCTGGTCTATTAATGACATAACTGGCCGTAAAGTATTAATATGAATTTTTAAAAATTGTTTAAATTATTTTTTAATTTCTATTCTTAATAATTCGCACAATCCAGGTAATCGGTTCCACTGATTTCCTGGATTGTTTGAAACTAGTCTAACCGGCGAATTAAATGCATACAAAAATTTAATTTAGTTCCATTAAAAAATGATTCCCAATTCTTTAGTTAAAAATAACGAGATGAATAAATTCAAATTATTAAAAATAAGTTTTCTTAAAAGAATTCATTTTTGTATGCTCTAAAAACTGCAATCTCGATTTCTACACCTTTTCTTTTTCTCTTGAATTTCTTTGTAGTCAAAATTAACATCGCCTTTGTTATTGAGATTTGAATTTTGTTTGGTATTGGAATCGAATTTGTTCTAGTTTGTATTCAACTATTTGTTTGGATTAGTTTTCGAATAATAGTCTTGTATTTTCTTTTTTTCCTACTTTAGCGAATTTATATATCCCCCTATTAGATTTAGACCCACCATAGACATTTTTTTGGAGTGAAAAATTGAAACATAATGAGGTGTTATTAATGTGTTTACTATTATTCTTACACGTAAACATAGACAATATAATAATAATAATAATGATACTAAACGAGCATTGTAAAGAAATATATAACATTAAAAATGATGTATAAATATAAATGAAATATAAAAAATTAAATCATTAGAAATATTTATTTGACTAGTGCTATATTTGTTTCTCCACTCTTTCACTCAGCTTTTGCCAATCGATCTCAATTTGTGTATTTGCACATCGTAATGGGTGTTGCAGTAGTAATTGTCATTGGTGTTTAACGTAATTGGTGATTATCGTTATTAGTGTTACATCGTAACTGGCGTTTATAATTTAATTATCCTGCGAACTCATAACTGTAAACTCATCAATAAAACAGGGCAATATCTAGCATATATTCGCAAAAATATTATTTTAAAATCAAAATTAATTTTTCTCTCATAATTTTGACAGTGAATTTTAGAACATATGGATGCACACATAATCTATTTTGTTTATACATTGTTTTTCACTATTTTGGCCATTATAAAATAAATATATTTTGCAAAAGTGGGATGCATCTCAAGGGCTGGAAAAATGTTAAAGGCGGGCAACGGGTTGGCTGCCCCTGATCTAGACCATGTCCATGAATCCGTGCATTCTCAAGGAAGGAGGGGGCAGCTTCTGTTGTGATGGAGCGACCGTAGTTGGAAGTCTGACTTGGTACCGTGTCGCTGAAGAAGGTTAGTGAGTGCTTTCCGGGAGGAATATTAGGAAGGAACTACTCCGCATTTGTATATAGTATGCGAGGAAACTCGGAAAACTCCCACCCGGACTCAGAAGGCAAGATGCAAGGTCTCCCCGCTGTTTGAAACAGTGTCTACAACAAAGTCACCAGCGGATGGAACCTCATTCCTAATCCTCACGAGCGGTGCACGTTGCCACTGAGCCATGAGTCGGGCATATATTAACATAAATGTATTTAGTAATACAAAATATGCACTGGCACACATATAAATCCTACCTCACACACAAAAAAACATAATACATTTCATGAATTATAGATACTAAAACATAATGATAACTAATATAGTTGTTATATTTCTCTTGAAACGAGCAAAATGGCAGATAATTTTATTTATTTATTGTTAATAAAAAAAAAAAACAAATGGTTAGAAACAATAAATGTACATTTGTTTAGAGTTTAAGAAAACATGCATTTATTTGGAAAATCGTTATATAATTGGCCTTTTTTTGTGTTTTTGTCAGTATTATATAGCCATCAAATAAAACTGCAGAACTACTGTCACATGTGTTACGCCACAAAACCTTGAAATACATGCCTAAAACTAATATAAATGAGTTAAAATTATTTTTGGTTCTACAGCTGAGTATTATAACTATTTAAGAAAATAAAAATTACATATGGCACTTATTTATAAACATCTTATTTGCTTTTATTTAGAATTTTAAAAAATGAAGTATCATCGAAATGTGCTCTCTGGCAGAACATATTATCCCAATCTCGCCAATGGTCGCCAAAACAATTGCCATAGCACATATTAAACTACAGAACCCTGTAACACGTGCTTAAAACCAATTCTAAATATTATAAACTGATTTTTGATTCATAGATGTTATAAATATTCCTGAAAATAAAAATAACCTATCTAACATTCTATATCATGATGCAAGTTATGTTATAAATCAGATATGAATGTATTATAATCAAAACAAGTTCTTTTAAAAGATTCTATATTCATTCAATATAACAACTACATAAATTCGTACGAATGTGTGAAAAGAATAAGACTCGCCTTTTACAAATTTCACAGACCACATGCATCATTATACACAGAGCCAAATTTAACCCTTTTTTTCAGTGCAACGCAAGTAAATAGAGTGACAAGTCCAATACAATTTATTCAAAGTGGAAATAATCCAAATGGGTTGCTAAAGTATACACCCGTCTCGTGATCAGCATGTTGACTTCAAATTGCCAACCTCTATGCGCATTCTATTTTATCACTACTCTATACTAAAAACCTTTCACTAAAACACAGATCAATATATGTCCTGCAATACTTCGCATAGCTCTACTTCAAACAGTTCGCATTCATCATAATCCAATTATAAATCCTTAGGTTATGCGATATTTAATTTTTTTTATGGTTCTCCCTTATATATACATGTATATAGATTCGTAGAGAACGTAAACTCAGAAAATGTATTTTTAAGGTTTATCTTTCAATTTTTTTTTATGTGTTTTCCGTGAAACATGTTAGCATATACGAGTAAATAGTAGACGATTGTGAATTTAAATGTTAAATTAACTGAAAAGGCCTGATGGGAGAGTGGCTGCCACTCTGTACCACAGGTTTCGGGTTCAAGTCCTGGCGGTACCATGGATGTCTGTAGCGGTTCGGAATCTACGTTAAACCTTAGGTCGCAGTCTGGTGTTACTCCACATCCGTAGCTTATCTTCAAGCTACACGCACCCCTGGGTAGTGCTAAGTAAGTAACGTCGGTTCAACCTTTGCTTTTAAAGACAACTGACAATGTATTTGCCAGCTGCATTAAAAAAATATTGAATTAACTTATAGAATCCATTAGTATTCTATTAGTAAATCTACAGTAAAATTGATGTGCGGTATTTATATTTTATAATTAAACAAAGAATTAGCTTGAAAAAAAAGTATGAGATTCAATCATCAAGAAACCCTACAGTAAATGTAGAAAATTTCCTACAACTTTATTTTCATTTAAAAAAAAATCCTTAAAGTAAAAAATTTTTAACAAAATTAACTATTATACACAAAAACATTTATTTCGTATTTTATAATTTTTTTTAATTGAACTAATTCAACCACTTCTATATTAAGAGCAAATGAACGAAGTTCCAATTTATCTAACAGTGTAAAGCATATTCATACAGTCAAAGTAATTTACAAATTTTGTTAAAAATAATTTGCAATTAATACTTAGTTGGACATCTTCTGGCTTAAATAAAATAGTTTGTTGTCTCCGTGTCATGGATTCGATCCATTTTAAAGTAAAGTGATTATAATTAAAGTTCCACTTTCAAAATTCTGTCAAAATAAGAACCACTCTTCCTAATGAGTTCAAATCTGAACTGAAGATACTTGAGGAAGGGGGAAACTGTATTGCATCAAAAAAAGTTCCACTGATTTTTTCCATCCAATTTGGCATGACCTTGACGTGATGGATGGGCTTCCACTAACAGCGTCACAGCTGATGAATGACTTCGAAGTCATTTTTATGTGAAACTATTATTTTTATGTCACTATCTTTATGGCACTTACAGCGATATAAAGAAAGTGAATTCGGCGGCCAGTGATGGTTTGAATCGAAATGACAACGTATTTGGGATGAGTTTTACATTAAACCAAATCTAGTGTTCAATGTATTTGATTGTTTCGGCTTTTTGTCGGAAAAAATGACTTCCAAGCCATTCAAAATTTGTGACACTGTTAGTGTGAAAGCCCATCCAGCTCGACAAGATCATACCAAATTGGATGGGAAAAATCGAAGGGGGAAGAATCGAAATGGCAACGTATTTGGCATGAATTGCATATTCAACCAACAGTAATGTTTAATGTACTTGATTGTTTCGGTGTTTTGGTGGAAAAAAAGAACTTCCAAGCCATTCAACAGTTGTGATACCTGTTAGGGGAAAACCCATCCACCACGGCAAGGTCATATCAAATACGATGGGAAAAATCCGTGGAAGTTTTTGATGCCATAAGGTTTCCCCCTTCTTCAAGTATCTTCAGTTCAAATTTGAATTCATTGTGACTAGAGGTTCTTTTTTTACAGCATTTTGAAAGGGGAACTTTAATTATAATCACCCTGTATTTGAATCACTTAAAATTTTTGTGTTTATTTCATCATGACTGATGAGGGAAGTGCTGTTTGTGCTAATTCTATTCAAACTATTCCGCAGATACAAAGGGATCTTCCTTACGACGTACCACAAATGCCTTTCATATGTTAAACGAAGATCAACCTAAGAAAAAAAACAGAATTAATTAAGGGAAAGATATCGGCGTTTTTTTTGTAGCCTATTTATGCATCAGTGTAGTTATACCTTACCTCTTTTGTTATCACAATTAAAAAAAAAATGCTTGTTTTAAGAGACAGGCGAAGATAGTTCCCAGGGCCACGCCCTACAATAAAAGCAGTCGTGCCACCCATAGAATTCGTAAGTACCCCCTCAAAGACAGTCAACAACCTACAAGGAGGAATTTGTTTTTTTATCTTATTGAAATGCGTCTTCACTTTCGCTAAGAAATACACCTTCCGATGAAAGGGTCGTATATCTCTCGCTCTCAAGGATACAAGTTGTTGAAATCATTGGTGAAAAACCAGAAGCTGATTAACGCACGGCAGAATAAAATTGCAGGGTTTAGCGTTAATAACGTCATTTATTTGGGTTGCATGTTGAATTAGCAGATTTTTTTTTCCCAGACGTAATTTGAATATCGTTTCACCATTAGAAGGAAAGCTACTGTAATTTATTATGTGAAACCCAGTAATTCTTTGTTAGAATAAATTTGTCTCGAACATTTCATATCAGTTCTTTATTATCTTTCTATATATATATATATATATTTATTTATTTATTTATTATATACATGGGGATGATAATTAAAGCCTCATTTTCAAAATGCCGTAAAAAAAGAAACACTCTTCACGATGAGTTCAAATTTCAAATGAAGATACTTGAAGAAGGGGAAAGCGATACGGCATCAAAAAAAGTTTCACCTATTTTTCCCGTCCAAATGGGTATGACCTTGCCGTGGTGGATGGGCTTTCCACTAACAGTTCCACAATTTAATGTGCAACTCATACCAAATATGTTGTCATTTCAATTCAAAATTTCACTGGCAGCCGAATTCCCCTTTTTTTATGCCGCTTACAGCGCCATCTATTAATACACTTTGGAACTTTTTGTTGATGTCATACCGTTTCCCCCTTCTTCAAGTACCTTCAGTTCAAATTTGAACTCACTGTGAGGAGTGGTTCTTTTTATACAGCATTTTAAAAGTAGGAATTTAATTAAAAACTACCTGTATATGTTCATTCTACAATACGAATAAGCCATCTGAAACTCACAGTCATATACTATTCCATCGTAGTATTTTTTTTCATTCAATGTTATTAAAAATTCTCTTTTAAAAATGAAAGTAATCTGTACATGTTTTAAATGAATGTTTGGGAAAATAAAAAAAAAGTTCTACTTTCAGTATCAAATTCTTCCAGAAAATATAAAAATAAGAAATTAATAAAAGAGTAAACAATTTTGAATTAAAAAAAATTAATACACTATTAGTTTAAGAGTGACGAATTAGATTGCCTATAAAAAGGTAAAAATTGTTTCCATGTCTGTTTGCAACTTTTGGCGACACATCGCCCACTCTAAGTGTGGCAACGATGTATCAAATTAGCAAGATTGCTATGCAGTAGAAAAATACTCGTCTGAGTATTACAAAATACCCTACTAGTTGCTGAAAGGATTTTTAAATTTTTAATGATTATAGCAGATATTCTAATAAAATTTCAGACAACCATTTCTTTGTTTAAAGAAAAAAAAGTTTATTGTAATAATGAATTGCTTATAATTTCTTGTTTTTTATTTTTTGAGCAAAATATTGCTTCAAATATTAGCTTAATATTTGTAATCCAAAAAATCGTTCATTAAAAATATTTATCCACTAGTTCTGTTAAACAAGATGTCTCTTGAGAAAATAAATTCTTCTTTTAGCAACCAATGTTTGATAGGGAACAGGGGACACTTTGACCTTTTAAAATGTATATAACATTGATTTTTTTTTCAACGAACAGTAAGTTAAACATTGCTGAATTTGTTGAAAAAGTGCTGTTACGAGTGTTTTTGGTATAAATATTTATAGCTTGAGTTTATATTTCTTATTAACTCTTAGTGAATAAAATGTTGCTGTGATTAACAAATTAAAAAAGAGAGAAAAAATTTAGTTTCTTTTAATTTTCGCCAAATATGAACAAGATAAATTATAAATAAGTAATAATTCGTTTGTATTCATTATTTCTAAAACAAAGATCTTTTAAAATAGAGCAGATAAAGGTGATTGAATCTGGTTCGGGTTCGTTCCCACAGGTTTCGGGTTCGAGTCCTGGCGATGCCATGGATGTTTGTAGTGGTTCGGAATCCACTTTATGCCGTAGGTCCCGGTCTCATATGACTGTTGAGTGTAGAGCTGAGAACCCTACCCTGTAAAAAGAAAAACATCTCTCGTCTCGAAATCTGCCAGTAGGTAGACGGCCTTGGGCCACAATGGGGTGTTGCGCCTATGATGATGAAACTAGAGCCATTTACATAGAAAAAAAGATCAGATTTTATGGAAACCTTAAAAGTAGAATTAATTTTATTTTTGAAAAATTATATTTAGGTGTTAAATTGTTATGGGAAATCGTTATAATTAAAAAAAAAAAAAAAAATCACTTTTTTTAAAATTTCAAGCTCAAGATCCAAGAAAGTTTCCCACGAGGCTTATAGAATTCGATCGAGTATATAAGTGTTATGGTGAAATAAATACAGAAATAAAATTATAATTTAAACAAATATAAATTTAACAAAATCTATAAAAAAAAAAAAAAATAAATAAAAAAAAAAAAAAATAATAATAAAAAAAAAAAAAAATAAATAAAAAAAAAACCAGGTTTTTGCAAGCGTTAAAATTTTGTTGTCTTCAACTAGATCCAAATGGAGAAAAGAGAAAAAACCAAAGTCGGAAACATTTTCATTTATTTTTAAAAATTTTCATTTGTTTTAATATTGAATTTCAGTTTTAAGCATTGTTTAAATTAGTCTTGTCAAGTCTTAAGACTGGGTTTATAAAATTAAATTAAAAGAATTAATTATAATTTTTTTTTAGCTTTTTTTCTGAATAAGTTCCTTTGACTTCAATATATGTGTTAAGAGTGGTTCAATAAAGATTCGAATGCCTGTTCGAATTCACTGTGAACAACAAATGAAGAAAGAGATGCATCAGGAAGTAAAACATCTCAACGTGTTTCACAAATTTTCCACTCGACCTCTTTCACACACGATAACACTGACGGTGGATAGCACTGGAACACGTATCATAGGAATCTGTTGATGGTCCTCGTCTGACCTGATGTATGGCAGTGTCGGATGCAGTATGCGGATTAAATGTATACACGTTAGATTTCGGGTATTTCCACAGCGAGAAATCCATTGCAGTGAGATTTAGGGGGACATTGGCGGCTATGGAAACATGAAATCACGTGAGGTAACTCTGTCACCAATCTTTTGTATTAAGAAATGTTTGACAGAAGACATCACATGTGGGCGGAGAGGCGCTCTCTTGCATTCACACGACGTCAGATTTGCTGTTGAAAATCGTGAATTACGTAATAAGTCAACATTTCTAGATAGCGAAAACTCGTTACCGTACATGTTTGTAGATCTTCGGAAGTAACATCTTGAAAACAGTACGAACCGAGGAGGAAGGTGCATGTTTTATCGTACCACAGAGTCACTTTTTGTTTCCCTTCGTGTACCGGAAGTGCAACCACATCATGGGGATTAACGTCTGCCCAGTGCACACAGCACGTCAAAATAACGAATGGGCCTGAAGGTAAGCTTTTATCATCGCAAACGCCAACTGTTATTATCCTAATATAGAATGATAAATTAATTTGCTAAAACTAGCCATAGTTTGATATTACCCGCTTGTAACGTCTGGACACGCTGGAATGGATAAGAGAAAATGCAGAGAACAGACTGTAGAATATTTCGGACCATAGAATTTGATAACTGCAAAATAACTTCAAGGATTTTCCTTGAAACATCGCTTGCACTTGCAAAACGTCTCATGGTCTTCTACAAGAAAACTCATGCACAACCTGTATCTTCAAATTTGCTTATCAAGACCCGTACAACTTTTGCAGATCACTGTTTTTGACATATCTCATGGTCTCTGCTGTAGATATGCAATGCTTCCGTGGCATTTTGTCCACTCAGGTAATAATTCTTGCGGCCTGATGGCCAATTAGCTAGCGCTCTGGCCTTCGGTACCACAGGCTCCAGGTTAGAATCTCGGCCGGTGGCATGGATGTCTGTAAGGGGTTCTGAATCCTATTTAAACTCTATGTTCCAGTCTGTTTAGTGTGCACAAAGTGGCTGTAGAGCGACAAAGCAAACCAAACCAGGTACAGTTCCCACTCGTTGTCTCCCTGTAAGCGGCATGTTAAGAGTATGAAATAAGCGGCACACATTTCACAGTGTCTTTTCTTTCACCTAGTGTAACAGCGTCAATCATGATGTTGTCGTACGCTAAACCAGGTTATTTATATACCTTGTTCTCGTTTCGAAGGAGTTTCAGCTGTCTTGAATCTGAGATGTGCAGTAGTGACAGCCGCAAATGCTTTAACTTTTAATTTAAGTCTGCCTGCTGCCTGGTGGCCAAGTGACTAGCTCTCTGGCATTTGGTATCACAGGCTTAGGTTCGAATCCTGGTGGTGGCATGGATGTTTGTTATTGATTCGGAATTCACTTTAAACTGTAAGTACCGGTCTGTACCCGAAATAATCGTAGAGCGACAAATTAAACCAATCTTAGCGGCTGTGATTAGCGCCGGTGATTTTCGTGCTACAGGTGACGTTCCAATGCTATTTATGGTTTTTCGCTACGGAGATTGCATCCCAATAAAAAAAGTTCATGTTATCCCTAAAAATTTTCAAAATTAAATTTTGAAATTTTGCCATTGGAAATTTCAAAATTTTCGAATTATTGTAACCATAACAGTTAGAGTGCATTTTTAATATGATTCTTGAGCTCCTACTTTAAAATTATCTTAAACCAAAAGTCTATTCAGTTTCTGTGAACGGTATAATAGCTAGGGGCTCATATATCGAGATAGTTTTTTTTTTTTTTTTTTTTGATAATCACACTGTGTCACATCCTACGCATAACGTACCGTATAATTCATTATACGGTATGTAAAGGCATTCATTATACATATCGTATAATGAATGCATTTATATGTTGTCAAAGATATAAATGCTTTCATATCGTTGATATCTTTTTATTTATAATTGCCTATGGCATATTATAAATAAAAAGATGCCACACATTAAGGGAATACGTGGTTTTACTTTGTTCGCAAATGTAACTAGTTTGTTGTGCATGATTTTGAAGGATTTCAGAACGAACATCTTGAAGGATTTTTTTTAATTATTTAATTTAATTTTTTGTTGTAATGATTACGTGGAATAAAATATTATCAGTTTTGATGTATGACAGTTCCTTGCCTTCCTTGTTAATCATTTTGTATTCAACAATCATCAGACAGATTTAATTTTTTTTCGCCATAATAATTCAAATTAAAAAAAAATTGACCTTACTTTGATTTTAAATTATGGATGCCATTAATAATTTTTGAATTCAATCAAAAATCATTAATGCCCCTGAAGACATTTAAAAAAGGAAACTTTTAACTGAAACAGGGCTTAGTTACATTGATTAATAAGTACTTGATAAATAAATTGTGCGCTGATATTCATAATCAATGAATGATTATACGAAATTTCAGAAAATGTACTTCATAGAAATATGCATACTTCATATTATTCTGCATAAATATCATTTATAATATTCCACAATCATCAGCTCAGAATATAAATTAGCTCTTCCGATGATTTTCATTACATAATTTACATTTACCCATTCGTTGCATTAACTATTAAAATGGTCAAACTTCATTCAACAGAGAGCAACTCTGAGAATGAAATGCTTAAACTGGAGGATAATAAATAATGACAAGAATGTACATTAATCAATAATTGTAATTTTGAATGAGATTTAACTTTGTAAATTTAAAAGTATAAAATTTGGATCGAATTCTGAAAGCTTTTAAATTGGATTGCTTTTTACAAACATTTCTTTTCTACAATCTTTTGTTAAAATTAATTATTAAAATTTTGGTGTAACTGACATATGATATAATTATGTATTGATCTGATATTTTTATACGTGATTTTAGCAAAGAGCATTTTGACCTAATATCATTCTTCACTAGAACGTCAAAAATCACCCGTCACAATGAGTTCAAATTTGAACTGAAGAGGGGAGAACGGTATGGCATGAAAAAAAATTCAACCGATTTTTCAAAACAAATTGTGCATGACCTTGACGTGGTGGATGGGCTTTCCACTAACAGTGTCACAACTGCTGAATTACTTCGAAGTAATTTTACCCTCAAGGAACCGAAACAATCGAGTCATATTGAACACTACTGTTGGTTTAATGTGCAACTCATGCCAAATACATCATGCAACTCAAGAAAATTTACCCTTCTTTATGCCGTTTACAGCGCCATCTATTAATACACTTTGGAATTGTTTTTGATGACGTACCGTTTTACCCCTTCTTCAGTTCCAATTTGAACTCATTGTATAGAGTTTTTTTTTTTTTTTTTTTTACAGAATTTTGAAAGTGGGATTTTAATTATAATCACCCTGTATATATATTCGGAAATTATAAACTGTAATGTAAAAAATTTAATTGCTGTATAAAATTAGTATCGTACATTTCTTATTTATCTAAAAAGTATATAATATTCATTTACCTTGACTTGTACCCCAGTGGTATTGTTCATAATGAGCTTGACGGAAGCATCAAATTCGAATCCAATGGCGGTCACTTGCTTCCAAGGTGACTTGATGGCGATAGCGAAAACGTAGGTTATAACGTTTCGCATCCATATTCTGGCTGCCTGGTGGGAGTTTTCCAAGTTTCTCCCATACGACATGCTAATGTTGCACAAATACTTCTAAAAGTTTCCTTCCGCCGAAAGGCAGTATTCTCACATTATCGCCCGTCAATGAGCTGTTATGTAATATATGTAAGTGGAACACGTAGCCCACAGATATTAAAAAAGAAAAATGCATGTTTTTCATTCTTTCTTTCTTTGGATGTTCCGTATCAGTGGAAATTAGATGAGTTGTCATTAAATTTATGAACAAGAAATTAATACGTTTTGCAATAAAATTTATCCTTTTTTCTTTATTTTCTCATCTGTTCTAACAAGAGAAATTCTCAAACTATAAGCAAGAAAAAAAAAATATTAAAAAAAAATAAAAGATTTGGCTGATGTAAACATTTGAAAATAATTTCTAGACAATTTCCTAAAATATAGCTAAGCCCTAAGCTTATAAACAACAACAACAACAAATCGGGTTTTCAATTTACCCGCTGTGCTTTTCTTCAACTTTTGTCATACGTTTTCAATTTCATTGTCTATTATCTAAGTTATTTTCTCTCGAATTACGCGTTATTTACTGCCGTAGCGGAAACGGAATAAAAAAGTAATGCTTTTCTAATCCTTAACTGCTTTTGGAGTTTTTATTTTTCTCCTCTCTTTTTTTCTACTCAAAAGTTAAGAAGCACTTTCGAAAAGGTGAAATTGTTTACTCAAGTATCATCTTCTGAGTTTTGTTATGTTATTTCTTTGACGGCCACTTTTACAAGAAAAGGGCAAAGAAATAAGATTTCTTCCGATGTGGAGTTCTTTTTTCCTTTCGTTGTTCTTTTCTTTTATAGTGTGGTAAAGGAGGTAAGTAACATTCGTCAAATACTCTTTAAGAAATTGGAAAGATTTTTCTTTAAACAACGATAAATTTAACTTAAAGTGTCTATAAAAATCGGAGTCCTGTAATGAATTGAGTTTGGTAAGCAATCTCATTTTTTGCAGTACATCGATGGACTTCGTGTCCTACTATAATGAAAACATACTTGAGCAAAACAATTCACCATTTACAGTTGTAAACCAGGGGTGGATCTTGCCGGTCGCTTTGAAAATACATCATGCATATAAAATGATATGTAGATCTAAGCCGCTTGCAAAAGATGCATCCCAGCCGAAACCCCAATTTATGTAGGGTTACACCAGTTTCAACTGATGCATCCCGGCTGAACCTACAGTTTTGTTAGGCTTCTCTACCAGTCTAACAGTGGCTGTACTTTTGCAGTGGGTGTCTAGGAGTGTATTTGACATGCAAAACGCAGTAACGGGACGTTACTTTAAATGAAGCCCTTTATTCCTATGATATTTGCATTAATTGTTAAACATTCACAACCATTTTCTACCGCTGCTTGACGCAGCTTCTCACCCGTTCTCCTTCAGCTAGCGTTCTCTTCTTCTTCATCTACGGGGATCTTCCCCCTTCTCCAGGGGTCAGAGTTCAAAGTTGAATACTCCCCCACATCGTAAACCCGCTCTGTCAAAGACAAGCGACCGTAAGGTGATCTGGTGATTACCACCCAAATAAATCCTACATGATATATCCCCGTATTAGATTTAAACCCACTACAGAGTTTTTTTTGCAGTGAAAAATTGAAACATAATGAGTTATTGTTTTTGTATTTACTATTATTCTTACGCGTAAACATAGATAATGATACTAATGATAATAATGATGCTAAACGCACATTGCAAAGAAATATATGACACTAAAAATGAAATATAAAAAAAATTATATATATAAATATATAAATATAGGTTTCTTATTTCTTTTGCATATTTGATGTAATTGTTACATTTTGATTTTTTAAATTCTTTCAACAATGGAAAGTGGTGAGCGTTAAAACTTTTCAAGATGCGATTAAATGTATCGACTATAAGGTTGTCTCTTCCTTGCAATGAACTCATCAATAAAATATGCAACATCTGTCATATATTCGCACGAATATTATTTTAAAATCAAAGTTAATTTTTTCTCATAATTTCGACAGTTCATTTTTGAATATATGCATTTAAAGATAAAAGATAAAATTGTCTGAACTTCATTGATATCATCTTTAGAAATCTTTAAAGTTGAAGGAATCTTGAATATTATCTTCGGAATCTAAATCTTCTGGATTAATATTTTGTATAGTTAACGATTCATACTTATTTGAAACCAATGCTAATAGCAGAAAATTTGCATTCTTAATTTAGCCTCCACTTCATAAATGTGTCGATTTGATATTAAATAGTGAGACCCTGTATGTGGTCTATATTTAGCAAAGGGAACTTTTGAAAAATCTATTTGAATTTTATCGGGAAGAAATTATTTTAAACTTTAATTTATTTATAAAATATTTTACCATTTCAACTAAAGCCACTGATGTTTGTAGCATAATGTGTTTCTTTTGTAAATGTTCCTGTTTTGCAATTTTTGTCTAATATTGCATAAAAAGTTTAAATTTTTGTTAGTGGGAAACAGAAAAATTTCTTATTTGGCGTACATTAAGTAAATACTGTAATTTAAAAGATGTTTAAATATTTACAATCTTCCACCATGTATAAATTATTCAAATAACAATGGATTTTGTTTTATAATTAACTAAATTTGTAGGCTTTCTAAGTTTTCAAGCCCTCCTTTTTTATCCCACTTGGTTGGGTCGATAGCAACATTATAGACCAAGTTCATGAACTGGTGTGGTCTCATGGAAGAAGGGAAGGGGGGGGAGGGCAGTTTTTGTTGTGATGGAACCTCATGTAGGTTGAAGTCTGATTTGGCTCCGTGTCGTTGAAGGATGATAGTGCCTTCCAGGTCCTTGATGTCAGATCCTTCCAAGCCAGTGGCTTCGTTCCTTTTAGGGCGAACTACCCCGCATTTGCTTATCGCTTGAGAGAAACATGGAAAACTCCCACATGGCAGTATGACTAACAAGGTAAGATGCTGAACATCACAAACGCCATCGAGTCTCCTTGTTCTTTGAAACAGTGCCTACAACAAAACCGGCAGCGGACTGAACTTCAGCCCTAATGCTGGCCAGCGGCGCGCATTGCCACTGAGCTACGTGTCGGGCATTTTGAATACCTTGAATCACAAATTCATTAAATATTTTAAGAACAAGCTTATATATATATATATATTAGACTTGTAGAGAAAAATGCTTTTAAAGTTAAACCATAAGCCTATTTTACTATGTTATTGCATTCTATTTCATGTAAATACTTTAACGTTGAAAAATTTCCTTCTAATAATATATACATTGAAATCATTAAAATCTGGAAAATGCAACATTGACTGTTGATTTGCTTTTTGATTAAACCAGATCTATGCATGATCTATGATCTATCCTCCTAAAATCTAAATAAGGTTTTATAAGAATTTCATCAATCTTCATTGTAGCAGTTTTATCTTCAGGTGACTTTAGAATATTTTTGTTTTCTATGAATCCTAAAAAGTTTTTAGAGGACTGTTTAACTTGGGGATTATAATATTTAAGGATGAGCAAATGTTTCTTAAAGTTCTAGGAGGAGGAATTACTGCATGTCCTGAATTACGTAAAAAGTTGTTGGCATTAGGAGATATAAAATTTAAAATGTTCTAATAGAATAGAGTTTAAAATAGATAATAATACTTAAAATGGAATATAATATATATGGCTAGATTTAAAATAGAATAGAATAGAAAAAAAAATATAATAGTATATAAACAAAGTAAAAATGGAATTTAATGTAGAATAGAATAACTTTTCAAATAGAGTATATTTAAAATAGAAAATAGAATAAAATAGAACAAAATATAAGTGTTTCAGGAGAAAACCTCAAACTATTATTACATGAAATCAATTTCATTTCATTTATTAAAAACTTAACAGGTATTTGTTGTGAATTCCTTAAATTATCTATATATTATTTTAGTAAATTAAATTATTGGATCAAAAGCAGTTGGAAAATGTCTTCGCTTTTGGACTGAATCTCGAAAAAAATTGTACCAAAATTTCATTAATAATAATATTATTATTCATTGAGTTAGGAAAACAGTATTTAACCCACTTTGTTATCCTTATATTCCTTAAAAAACGATATTATTTCTAAATTTTTATCAGTAATGATACTTGCTTCAATTATTAGTTGCTTATCTGTATTAATCAAGTAATAAAACCATTGAATCATGTTTATAAATTAAGTTCCGCGTGCTTGAAATATTTGACATTTTTTAACAGTTTGTCAATTCATTGAAATTAAAAATACTGTTATTTTATCATCATTCTATACGTGAAACGCTTTCTCTAATTGCATATTTTCAAATTTGAATAATTTTTTCTGATGATTCACACGTGATATGTTTGTTGTTGCTAGTAGATGGGCGATTTTGGAATAGTGTAGGGACTGGATGATTATGTAATCAGGTTTCTTTAACAAATTAACTACACTGCGGGAAAAAAGTAGAAGGACATTAGATTATTTTTGATAAATGAATAATGACGCATTTTTTAAACAATTAATTTATTCACAACGTTTTTACATGCAGATACCTGTATCTAGACAAAACAAAAAAGTATACAATGAAAAAAAAATTATACTTAATAAAAAAATTGGTTTTGACGATCTCATGGTGAGTGAAAAAAGTAGAAGGACACTTCTAAAAAAGAGGTGTACTATATAAATTAATATGGAATTCTTTTCCTGTTGGGTCGAATTACTTCTAAGATCCTATTTGGCATCGAACTGTATAAAGATTGAATTTTTGTTTGGCAAAAATTGTCCCATACAAAGTTTAATGATTTCTGCAGCTCAGCTACAGATTTAAACTGCTTTCCGCCATTGTAAACACGACATACAATCATTGCCCATATGTTCTCTACAATGTCAAGATAAGGACTTTTAGCAGGCCAATGTAAAAATCGAACATTGTTTGCTGCAAACCAATCTTTAACACCATTTGCAGTGTGAAATGAGGCTCCATCTTGCTGAAAAACCCAGTCATCTCCTCCTAACTCAGTGCCATACGGGAGAAGATTTGAGTTTAGAGTCTGGATGTAGTCTGTATGGTTCTGTCTACCATTTAGAAAGACTAAACTTGTCCTGCCTCCATAGCCAACTGCTAACCATACCATTAAACCACCTCCTCCCATCTGTCGAGTAGAATAAGTTTCTTCTTCAATACCAAGACAGTGCCAATAGTACTGATAACCATCTGGACCATCCAAATTGAATTTTTTCTCATCGGAAAATATAACTGAGGTCCATTCTGAGCTCCAGGACATGTGGTCTTTAGCCCACTGCAGTCGGTTCTTCATGTGTCCTTCATTCCATTTCGGATGGTGCATCCGTTTTTTGAAGATGAACTTTTTTGAGCGTTTTATGTAGTTATAGACAGTTCTTTTGGTTACATGAGTAATTCTTGATTGAAATTGCGCCTTGCCGACACTTCCACCAGTCTTTTTGAGTTCACGAATGATTTTTCGTTGATCACGTTGGGTGAGTTTTTTTGGTCTTCCTGTCTTCTTTTTTCTTCTGTCACTTTCAGGGTTTCTTATGAAGTTCGAAACAGTATTAGGACTGATTCGTAGCTGCCGTGCAATCTCTCTCACACCTTTGCCTTCATTTTTATAGGCAACTATTTGGCCCTTCTGAAACTTACTTAAGGGTATTCCTCTGGGCATCTTAAAACCAATAAAAACTATGAATTTCTAGCTAAATATTTTATTCTTGTTAAAAAGGAATTAAAAGAGAAAAAAAACACTTACCTATAAACTTTCCAACAGCTTCTAAATAGATTTTTTGGATGTGTCCTTTTACTTTTTTCACACACCCAAAGTTATTAAGTATTGCATTCCTAAGTTAAAATGATGGTAAATAAAAAAATCTCATTTAACTTTCACTTAACGTAAATTAAAACTCTAACAAAACAACTCTCTATAAAAATCAGATCAAAAGCAGTAAAATAAAAGCATATTGTAAAAAAAAATGACTGTCCTTCTACTTTTTTCACACAGTGTATTATATATTTTCCTGTTTTTTTCAACGTAATCCTCAGATTGTTTTCTGATGCCCTCGTCTTGAAAGTGAAGCTCAGAAACCTATAAATATACAAAATTTTAAAACTTTGTAACATTTATGTCATTAGAAGCAAAAAAATTTACACACATCCCGGATTACTTTGTGCAAATGAAAATCCTTTCCTGGAATGGTTCGTATCCATTTATCTTTCAACATGGAATTCTTGGGAAATTGAATACATGTGGACTTTTTTTGTTGTTGTTAGCACAAAGAGGAATTTAACACGTATAAACCCTATGAATAATATCTGAGGTTGTAGACTGAAATTAAAAAGGAATCGTATGCCATTTAAAGTAAACACACACTGACTAACACTATCGTACAACAGTTTTTTGTCGATGTGTTTTATCCAAATTCCCATTAAAGCCACATTTATAATTCCATTACAATAGATATCGTTGTGGACATTTGAAATGATCTCGGTTCGTAACCTGAGAAAATGAATTTTTAATTCCCATCTTCAACACAGCGATAAATGTGCAGGATGGAAAATTCTTTCTTTTGGACAGAGAAGGTTGCGCATTTCCTGCGGATGTCGCTGCTAGCTTTGTGGGTTCCCAATTCCGATAGCTTATGTTCCGTTGTTCATCCCAGATAACGCTGCATTTGTTACATATCTGCAGCATTGGTATCGAATGACGCGTAAATGTACTAAGTTCTTGAGAACACACTTTTCTGTATTGAAAAATATAAGAGGAAATGTTAAAATCGGGTCTTAAAATCTAAATTCTGCTAGAAGTTACCTATGACTAATTAGCTTGATCATAAGAATCAATTATCTTACGCTATATCTGAACAATCAATTAACACTCCTCTTTTTACATTAGAAAAGGAAATAATATTTCCAGTCAAAGTTATTAATGTCTTCAATGTAAAAAAAAAACTTCCTAAGTTGTTAAAATCCTTTATTCCGTTGTCTTAGATTAAACTTTCGTCAGAATTCTTTAAGAAGTAAACTTTTTTTATTTTTCAGTAATAAGGCTTACATAAAAGAAATGAAAGAAAAACTTCAGGAAAATACTTTTTGAAGTTATTTTCTTTCGTTCTCATTCGTCGGGCTATCTCGGTTCTTTTGCGAGTTAGCAAGTAAAGCATTTCAAAGGCAACAATTTATTATTATTATTTTTTTTTTGTCTTTCTTTGTGAAACCTGTCATATTTAAAGTTTTTTAAGAAAAGGCTATTCCTCACCCAATTAACTTAGTGTCAGTTAACTATTTAAAATATATAAAAAAAAATGTTTAAAAATACATTTATTATATTAAAAGTAAATTCATTATAAAATTTCTAGCAAATAAATAATTTTAAAATCCAACAAATGATGTCGAGAGAAAATAGATCTTGAAACAGGGCGTGGTTGGATTGAGATACTTGAGTAACAGGCTTGAGAACTCACACTATTATTTAGATACTTACAAACACCACACATTTACAACTAGACACATACATTATTTTAGACAAAATTTAAAGTAACAGGAAGATAATTAGAGCTTCGAGAAAGGACTCCGGTTTAAAACCAGGAGAGCAGGGTTGCGCTAAATATACTTCTTCGAGTGAGTGCCTTAGTTCAACTAACCATTTCCCTTTAACTTCTCTCTTCCCAATTGAAGGATGGCTCCATTAGACTTAGAGAGGCTGGAAAGAGAGCGAGCGAGCCGTGAGATGATACTCTTGGGGATGTTCGTTTCAACTTGTGGTAAAATATAACTGCAATGTAGTGAGCTGCTTAATTAACTCTGGATCTGCTACATATCTGCCGCTGCAGTGGCAAATGATCTCATGTTAATTCAATTAATGCTAATGTAAATAACAATTAAATTTAAAAGAAAAAAAATTATGCGAATCTACTAATATACACATTTTGCCATGCATTTTTATATTGCTTGTACATAAAACTATTGAGATTACATGCTTTGCTATCGTCTGCATGGCAGCATGGGTGTTTTCCTCGTTTTCTTTACATAACCTGCATTCAAGCTGCATCCTTTTACTTCTAGAATTCTTCCCTATCAATAATGAATAATTTTGGCGGGCCATTATTACTAAAATCTTTTATTTCTATATGAAATATATGAATCGCTTTATTCTAAGACAGTGGATAAAAGGTCTTATTTTAAATTGTCAAATAAATTCATATCATTCCCTAGTAGTTAATTCGGCTAGAAAACAATACTTAGCAGAATAAATAAACAGTTTCGTATGTATTGAAACAAATCTTTGACAGTGACACTAATTACGGTTTCACTTTGTCAATAAAAGGGAGAAACTATTGTAATTAGATATTTTTATTTATTAGAATACAAATAGCGAGAAATAATTTCATATCTGTTGAGCTCTTTTCAAGATATATTTAATTAATTCTAGTCATTCTTAGATGGACTGCAGATGCATTCATTTCATTTTTTTTTTATATATTTCATTATTTTTACGGACCCATGCTCATTTTCCTTATTAAGTTAACTAGATATTTACATTCATCGCATAGAGATGTAATTAATATTCAATATTAGTTTCCTTTTGCATAATCATTGATGACTACAACGAAGAAAATTCGAATCGTGTAACAGTCATCATCTAGTATTCAGTAATTAATAAGGAAACACCATCTAACAAAGGAAGCCTCACACGTAAGGAAGGAAAAGGAAATCTTTCCATTTACTCGGCTAATAACTTGCAGTTGATGCAGAAAGGATATGTGATACTTGTGAACGTAATCGGATATTGCAATCGCAACGCATCGTTACTTATTAGGATTTACTTCCAGCATTTGTATTATATGTATATTGCACTCAAAATGTTTGCTTAATTTAATAATTAAAAGGAACAAAGCATTAAAATCCTGCAAAGCATTAAAACAAAGCACATTGCTTTCTACATACTATATTGTATTTCAAATATAGAAAAAGCAAAACATTTTCCAATAAAAAAATTCTAAAAAATTTTTGATGCTACTGGCTATATTTCTTCGAAATAAAACTTTTATGAATAATATTAATTGTTGTTTATAAGAATAATATTAATTGTGTAGTTGATTTGATTTGTTGAAAAAATGAATTAAATTCAGTTAATATTTTTTATTAAAAAAGTTAATAACTATTAACTTTATACAAAAAGGGACTGTATTGTGGATACCTACATATTTTTAGGATCGATATATTAAGAATTTTGTGAATCACCATCATCACGTTTTCTCTTCACGGGGTAGAGTTTTCAGCCCTACGGCCAACACTCTACAGCCATATTAGACAGGGACTTGCGGTTTAAAGGGGATTCCGAACCACTACAAACATCGATGGCACCGTCGGGACTCGAACGCGAAACCTGTGACGCCAGTCACTCAGCTGTCAGACCCAATTTTGAGAATAGGATTCTTTTATTTTAAAGTGAAACGTTATAATAATTTATAGTGTGCAGGTTGGGCAATTAGATTGTAATTGGGTGTGGATTTGAGGCACATATTAGAGAACACACAGCTTAATTTAGACATGCACAAACACCACATGCATACAATTAGAGATATAAATATTTAACACATTTAAAAGGATATAATTATAGATTTGCTGAAGTTTTCCACTTCAAAGCCGAAAACCCGACACTCAATTAATAAACTTCCTGTCCGGTTGAGAATCTGTAGGACAACTAACCATTTCTCCTGCATGCCACTGAGGGCGCTCTTGTCAATGCGTAGGAGGAATCAGTGTTACAAATTTTAATTATCTTTCAGTAAAGGTTATGCTGATTTTTTTACATTTGCTCACTGTTCTTTATTATTTATATACAGTGGATAAAAAAAGTATTGGCAATTGCCTATAAATGATCATATTTGCTAACAAAGTATGGTTACAAATTTTATTCTAACATAGCGATTACAGAAGGAGAAAAGACAAACAAATATAACGAAATTTTCATTTAAATATTTTTTTAGTCAAAATCTACGAGAAAATCCAAATTTTACATGTTAAAAAAGTATTGGCAAAATTATGAAATTGACAAAATTATGAGCGAAAACAAAATCAGTATATGTTTAGTACTTTGTATGCATACCTTCTGCATCTATAACAGCTTGTAATCTATTTCTCATAGAGGAAACTAAGGTCTTTGTTGTACTGTTGGGAATTTTGTGCCACTCTTGCAAGAGTACACGTTTGAGGTCGTCTTTACTTGAAATTTTATGTTTCTTGATTTCTAGATCCAGCAGGTGCCATAAATTTTCAATTGGATTGATGTCAGGCGATTGAGGTGGGGTTTTTAATTGGCGAGGAGCATCGTAGGGTAGCCATTCACGGGTGAGATTTCCTGTATGCTTGGGGTCATTGTCTTGTTGAAAAACGAATGATGTTCCCAAGCCAAGATTTTGGGCACTGATTTTTAAGTTATGGCGCAAAATGTCAATGTATGTACGTGCTGTCATAATACCATCAATAAAATGCAGGTTGCCAATTCCATTAGCTGCCATACAGCCCCAAACTAAGACGCTGCCTCCACCATGTTTTACAATAGCAGTTAAATGTTGCTTTTCCAATTCAGTATTTGGCCTCCTCCACACATATCGTCGTCCATCACTGCCGAAAATGTTAAACTTTGATTCGACGGAAAAAATAACTGTGTTCCAAAACTCTTCAGATAAATCAACGTGGGATTTTGCGAAATCTAACCTCTTTCTCCTATTTATTTCCGAGATGAATGGTTTCTTTCTAGCTGCCTCTCCATAATAACTTCTCTCGTGTAAAACATTCCGTACAGTCTGTACGCTGAAAGTCTTTTGAGAAGTGAAAGCAACATCTCTAGCTATCTGGGGTGCACTTATTTTAGGGTTTTTCTTAACCTTGTTAATAATGACACGTTCTTCTCTTGTAGAAAATATTTGAGGTCGTCCACTTCTAGTCTTATTTTCCGTTGATCCTGTTTCCTTGAACTTTTTTACAACACTTCTGACAGTAAATAAACTTATATTGAACTGCACTCCTATAGCACGATAAGTTAAACCTTCATTTCTGAGCCTAATAATCGTGTTTTTAACAGTAACGTCCAACTTCTTCGATTTCGAAGTCATTTTGCTGCAGTAATCGCAAAATAATGCATAGACACTTTTGGAGTAGTTTTGCAGACTTTATATCGGTAGAGTTTCCTATCAGTTGAAACATGTGACTTCAATATAACAAAATTTGCATAGCAGTTAAAACTTTTCCAATATTTTTTTGACATGCAAATTTTCGTTTTTGAAAGAAAAAATGGTAGAAAATGCAAATTAAAATAAAAATTTTACTATTTTTGTATATCTAAGATGTCTTGCATTTAATTACGACAGCTAAAATAACTTACCAATGAATTTATTTTTTGTAATATGGCAGCCATACAACACAATTTTCAATTTAGAACAAATTATCATTTTATTTAATAAACAAATTCAAATGTTAAATTCTTAAACTTTATTAATGTGACAAATATTTTTTTAATGTTCCTCCCCAACTGAAAAAATAATAAACTTGAAAATTATAATTTTTGGTTTTAAAATTTTGTAGAAATTGTTATGTGTTCAATTGATTTTTGTATGCTGCTTTTATTTAAAAAAAATTGTTTTTTATTTATTTTATTACTATTTTTTTTTTTTGTTTATTTTTTTCGTTCCATTTTAAGTTTCCCGTGTATTGTTATACTTTAGGAAAAAAATTGTTACTATTACTTACTTTTATTATTTTATCGTTACGCGTTTTTTCCCGATTCATGGCTCAGTGGTAACGTGCGCCACTGTCCAGCACTAGGCTGAGTTTCCATCCGCTGGCGGCTATGTTGTAGATACTGTTTCAAAAAGACGACTCTCGATGGCGTTTATGATGTTCAGCATCTTGCTTCGTGAGTCGGACTACTGGTGGGAGTCTTCCGGGTTTTCTCCTACGATATGCAACGATCCTACGGTTCTACATACGGGTGATCTATCACAATAGAATCTGCTCCATTTCCCTCGATCCATGAGATGTCCGCTCTGCAGGACATTGAAGATTACACACGACAATACATTTTATCGCGAGGTCTGGTTTGGTTTGCCTCTCTACGGTCATTTTGTGCGTACGAGGGCTAATTCGACCGGGACCTACAGTTTAACGTGGATTCCGAACCACTAACAAAACATTCATGCCTTCGCCAGGATTCGAACCCGAAGCCTGTGGCGCCATAGCGCTAGCCAATTGACAATCAAACTGCTTTATCGGTTAGATACATTTTATCAATGCAAACAATCCTACATTAACCGGACAAATACATATAACAGCCCTACCTCTATAAATAAACCCAATCTTTTCTCTATCCACTTTCCAAACTGGTTTAAACTGTGCGCTAACGTGATTCCCATATATTATATCCTACACCTTGATGCGATGTTATTAATCGCGGGATCTTAGCGGGGAGATTATTTCACGATGAGCGCGCTTAAAACAGATGAGAGTAATTATGTTGCCAACATGATTGTCTTTGGATAGCGACGGAGGGTGTGCCGCCTAAATGATGGCTCCATACTCAGTGCCGAGATGGCTCGCTCTCAGTTATGGACCAACAACAGCAATAAAAACTGATTGCTCTTTCTCTTTGTAAGGCTTGGAAGCCATAGCAAACAGAGAGGTTTTTTAAAGGGTGAGATCACACTCTTTGCATATTAATGGCGTCGGTAAGGTCTCTTTAACGAGATCCTTTTGGTCGCCACGTACTTTGCGAATTTTTTTTTTCTGTTAGAATATTTAGCATGTATTATTATTGCTTGGAGATGAACACGTACACGTTTTTTTTCACGGGATATTTAATTATTAACGAATTTAATTTTGTGATAAATAATTAATACAATTTTTATTGTTCAAAATGGTGCAGTCTGATATGGATAAAATGAATGAAATCATAAAATAAATCATGCATGTGATGCTATTAATTAAATTTCTTAATATTATATTTATTTGCCACAAATTAAACATAGATGTTTTGGGAATTTTATGGTATATTTATTATTACTGATACTTTTAAGTGATCACGTTATTGTAAAATAAATCTTAATTATTCATATTAATATATTTCTCCAAATGGATGTAGGATACATTGTTCTATTTTGCGTTTAGTATAAATGAGATGCTGAAGAAAAAATTTCTTTGGAAATTAATTAAAAAGTATTTTAAATGTTATGTCTTTTTACTTAATATTTCTTGTTGTATTATTTAAAATTTACCAAGCATGTTTGTGCGTTTTTATCTTAAATTTAGCTTGCTATAAAAGCTAAACGTTTGGCATGTTCTGTTACGTCTACAGTTTTGACAAATTATTAATCAAAACTTGAGACAGAAGGTTGCCTAAACAATCTAAGTTGTTCACAGGTCATTAAAACTTAAAATAAATTCACCTTTCATGGAATTTTCAAAGAAAATAAATAATCGGTATAGTAAAATTACATGAAGACAGAGGTAATTAATTACTCATGATCTTGTAATAATTAAGATCTATGTAATGTAAACTTAAATAATTGATAAATAATCTTATATAAATTTAGAATAACTGACATTAACTATGATCATTCATACATCATTCCCCATCATTATAAGCCAACGAAAATGATTTACGATCAACGATAACAAAATCAATTTTATTTAGCATTTAATTTATTATGCGGTTTCAATTAATTTCCAATTGGCATTATTTATATCCCAAAGTAAAACAAATTAGATTTGTTGTTGTTCTAATGCAGCTGGCAATGCTGAGACAGTTAATATTTATGTCCTAAGCAAGGGTTGCATCGCTTTACTCATTTAGCACTATCCAGGGGGAATGTGTAACTTGAAGATATGTTACAAAGTATAAGTAAATACATAGTAATACAGATTTAAATATATATAAAACAAATTGGATTTAGATTTAAAAATATTATGCATTGTTCAATATTGTTTCAGTTGAAAAATAAATGTAGATTTGAAATATCAACTTTAATATGAAGACTCTAAAAAGAAAGACAATAAAATATTTATAACAACCACTGTCTTGACATATGTTCTGAAACTTCAACATCAAACCCATCGATGCATTTTAAATGATTTACTCTCAGACTTTACGTATCGCTGAAACAGCTCGCATTAAATATTTGTCTACAGCGATGTGTTTAAAAACATACCTCTACCATTTCCCCTTATTAAATAAAGCAGGTGTATTTTCCGGCAAACACAGAACTGCGCCGGATTAAAGTGTTAAAGATTCGGCTTGAGAAAAATGAAAGCGCTTCTTCTGTATCCGATTTTCAATTCCCAGCCGAGAGTTGTGCAGCGTAATTCAACTGCTGAATTATTTATCATCTCAACCTTATCGATGAGGAGTGACCGTTGTTAGTTGCTGCATTGCTTTGGCGAGATTATTTCTTCGAATTGAATGCATAAGAGGGTGCGTTTGCTTGTGCAAGCAGAGAACGTTTTCTTGCGTCTTTCAGTTTGATTTCTGTTCAATGGTATCTGTGTTCGTAGAAATAAATCTATTATTTATAAGAAAATGGGAAAAGTTTTTAGTGCACACTATAATCGAAACAGGATCGTCAAACACATGCTACACTCGTGGTAGGGTAATAAGAAATAGAGGTTTATATTGTTTTAACAATAAATTTTGTATTTGAGAATATTGCTTTATACCGTTTTGTTTCAAAAAATGCATTGAAAAAAATTTATTTAACATTGTTCCTTACTTCTTCATTGTTCCTTTATTTCTTCCTTGTTCCTTCCTTTGTTCCTTGCGTAGTTCCTTTTGTGATTCGCTTCTTTGTTCCTTATCCTTTCCTTTGTTCCTTCCTTCCTGACTATTGCTCCTTCTTCCTTGTTACATTCCTTTCCGTTCTTTGTCCCGTTATCCCTTCCTTGTTCCTCGTTCTGTTCATTTCAGTTCCTCGTTCCTTTGCCCCTTTGTTCCTTCCTTATTCCTTTATTATTCCTTCCCTTCTTTTTCCTTGTTCCTTCCCTGCAATTTTGTCCCTTGTTCTGTTCTTTTCAGTTCCTCGTTCCTTTGTTCCTTCCTTATTCCTTTATTCTTCGTTCCTTTCTTTGTTCCTTCCCTTTGTTCATTCCTTATTCCGTACAGAATGATATTTAAGGTTCAAGATTCTTCAGAATTAAAATTTTTTTTTAATACAACGAAATTGTTCTTTTGGAATTGATAAATAAAAATCTGTTAAAAATAACATACGCTATTATTATGCTGTACGTAAATAAATTATCCAATTTCTTTTGCAAATTTAATTTATTTTCTACAAATAAAGGAATTAACGTGGCACAAAATCCTTCAACTGGCAGCACTCTTTGCAATCACTGCTTTCAGAAATAAGACTCTAGTGCGATTGTCACACTATATTGGTAGCATCAGGGTTACCAGTTTGGGGAAAATATACTTCTCACAGGACTTCGACAATCGTTCTGTCCACTCTCAGGAGTGTGTCGCTTTGTTTACTTGCGTTGCAAAAGAAAAAGGAGCTTTTATTGCATTGTGCTGGCTGTTTCAAGAAATGTGTGAAAAATTTGTTTTCTTTGTTTTTTTTACTTATTAGTTTTATTTATTTGTTACTCTGAACGAATGTAGAATCTCTTAAAAGCAATTTTATTATTGTACATACGCAATTCATATCTCATGTATATCGTATCGTAATGTAGAATGTTAGATAGATGAATTTTATTTCAATGAATAGCTCTAATGCTTGTCTATTGATATGAATTCATTTAGAATCAGCTTTAGGCATGTATTTAAGGGTTTTGTAATTTAACATAGTCGACGACAGCTTGACAATTTTAGCTAGCTATTTTTAGTGTCGGCAATACTGCTCACTGTTGGACACGAAGAGATAAATAGTTCTACTATCCTATAAAGGTTTTCAAAAGAAATCTTTCAATTTTTTTTTAGCTGTAAATAAATGCACTTTTAATATTTCTATTTAGCACTTACATTCTATTAATAAATTTTCTTTTGTAACATTTGATTAAGAAATAAAATATTCATTTATTTTTAAATATAACTTTAAATTCATTTACATGAACTTTTTGTAATGTTTTATTATGTTTATATATGGCACATATATAAACATGTGCCATTATAAACATATTACGAAACGATTCTAAAAATTCTTTTTCTCAAGTCATACATGTGCTTGCTAACGATACACGCACACAAGAAATGTTAATTTGCTTACAACTCTGATCAATAAATAAATTAACATTTCTTGTGTGTGTGTGTATCTTTAGTAAGCACATGTATGACTTGAGAAAAAGAATTTTCAGAATCGTTTCGTAATATGTTTGTTTTCTAAATAAAAGCCCACATGAAAAAGGTCCAAGGGGCGATACAGCGCCAACTCTAGTACGAAAAGGACTATCGATGTTTGCCCCCAACTTTCTGTTCCTTTAGAATAAAGAACAGAAAGTTGGACTGTTGGAAGTTGAAAAGTTGGAAACTGAAACTTTCTGTTCTTTATTCTAAACGAACAGAAAGTTCTACTCTATTACTCTCTATCTATTAATATATTACTACTCTATATAATTCTCAGACGCACTCTATTATATTACTACTCTATGATTGTAACAGAAAGGAATTTGGGTTTTTTTCATATTTTCTTCCTCATGACTTGCAAGTGCGGTACCCCGGTGCTCTGTCTATATACTGCCATTTATATTTAAATCAGTATTACTATGTATTTACTTATATTTTGTATATACGTGTATAAGTAATAATTCTCTGTTAGTACAGGTAATAATTACTTTTACACTGTCAGTCTGGAGATAACATACTCTGTACTGTAAGTAAAAGCAATAACTTCTCTGAACTTTCAGTTCAGAAATGTTATACGAAATCTCCAATAATGGAGAGGGGGTCGCCTAAATTAGAGAGTGAGAGTGCTTGTCTAATGATTTTCTCTACCTGTTCAAAATGTTTATTTGACTGATATAATTATTCTTCCCTGTAATTTTCCATATTTCGTTCTAAGTAGGGACATTTGAAATACGTGGTTATGAAACAAATATAACGAATAAATGCGTAGTTTAAAAAACATATTTCAGAAATCAAATAAAACAGTCAAATAAAAATTAAATATCTACTTAACAATTAGTTGTGTACCCGACTCATGGTTCAGTGGCAATGTGCGCCTCTGGTGAGCATTAGAGCTCAGGTTTAATCCGCTGGTGACTTTGATGTAGATACTGTTTCCAAAAACGAGGAGGCTCGATGGCATTTGTGGTGCTCAGCATCTTGCCTCGTGAGTATGATTACTTGGTGGAAATTACCCGAGTTTCTCCCATATGACACGCAAATGCGATATAATTCCCCATAAAAGCCCTCCCTCACAGAACAGATGTTGCCCCCTCCTTCCATGAGTTGTATACAGATGGGATGCCCATGCCGTACTGCAATACACAGAGGATTAGATACAACAGCATCTTAAATAGTTGTTATTGTTTTTTGATATTTTTATATACAGTTATTTGTTATCTCAACTGTAGATATGTAGACTATTCAGCGTTATCCAGCGTGTCCCTTCCGGGGTTTCCTTGTTATTCATCAGTCACATTTTGCCAACACAATTCGGGATGAAAATTCCTTAAATGGCACCTGGAAAGTCCGCGCTTTCTGTTCCAACTGCTCCTAGTCAATGAGAGGATTTTCCGACTTACGGATTTATCGTTTCTTTCCTCTTGGAGCTCCCTTAAGTCTAAAGGCAAACGTGCCATCCGCTTTTAGTTCTATTTCAGGTCAACATAAAAAACCTACATTTTACCTATCAGAAAAATTCCATGCAAAAAATTTGAACACATTATTTTAAAATGAACGAATATACATTGTCTCATCTTTTTTTTGTTCTAATGCAGCTGGCAAACACTTAGACAGCTTGGTCTTGGATGCCTTAAGGCAAGCGCTGCACAGACGTTACTCACTTTGCATTACCCGGGGGCGCATGTAACCTGAAGATACGGACATGGAGTAGCAATGCCCCCGCAACGCTATACTATCCTGTTAGACCGGGACCTGCGATTTCAAGTGGATTCCGAACCACTACAAACATCCATGGCACCGCCGGGACTCGAACCCGAGGTACAGAGCGCCAGAGAGCTAGCCACTCGGCCATTCAGGCCCACATTGTCTCATCTATGCTTAGTTGTTTTCAAATTTACTAAATGTATAGTAAATTTGAAAACAAGTAAGTATAGATTAGACAGCGCATATTAGATTAGTCGGTTATTAGCGCAGCATTTTATCAATAAAATGATCTACTGTATAAAGTTCCTTTACAGCCGCGTCTAAACGAGCGATGACACTTTTCTAAAAAGTAAACAAGATGCAACGGTCTGCTATAACGGTTGCAATAAAATAAATTTATGGATGAATAATTATTTGCTCACGTTTTGGAAGCCGCCGCAATCGCTGTAGCAACGAACAACCTGCTTACTAAGCAGTAGCCCGGCAGATGATTTGATGGTTGTCATGTTTACTTCCTGTTTTAATACGCATATTTATTTAGTGCTACCGATTGATTAGGATAGTAGATATAAAGTTATTTACAGAGCAGTTTTTATTTTCTTCTTTTTAAAAAACTGAACTTTTGGTTTTTATAAATTATGTTTCTTTTTATTACTAATTATTGATATGGAGGTACGGGGTTACCCATGGTACTCCAACTAAACATCTACTGTTACGTTACGTTATGTAAAAAGTTATTTATACTTGTGGATAAAAATTGTTAGTGATAAAATTAGTAACATGTTTTTAAACTACGTGATTCATTAAGAATTTTAGCATCCATGAAAATATTGAGATGCAGTTTAATATTGAATGTGTTTAATATTATTATTATTAAAAGAAAACTCAATCGAATCACTAACATACTCGTAGTTGTATTTAAAACATGCTTAGTTATCTAACAGTAAATCTCGTATATTAACTTTGGTTCTCTATTAAAAAGTATTGATAAAACTTGGTATTTTGTTATAAGATATTTTGCTTTGTTGAAATTAGAAAAAAAAATTATTATTATTATTATTGCTCTTTTCCAATATCGCATCAAACAGAACTATATAATTCAAAGAGAGACAGTGAAAAGAAAATAAGTTTCTTTTAAGAATTTCTTTATATATTATATGTTTTATATTTTTTATAATTGCAATTTTATTATTTATCAATAAAAATATTCAGAAATGTATTAAAGTAAGAGTTAATATTATCTGAAATTTCCTCTTTCAATATTGTTCGCGTTTTTCAACAGCAGCTTTGACTGTTTTTAAAACTGTTGGTGAGAGAGAGAAGGAGACGGAAAATCAGTCCCGTGCTACTCAGTCAGTTCCGTCAGATGGAGCCACGTTGTTTGTAGCTCCTACATAATTTGCTTACAACAGCCAGCGATTTTTATTTTTATTTTTGTAGTTTCATATCCTTCTTTCTCCTCGGTCGGTTTCAGTTAATCTCCGGCATTAATCACCTCGATTTCTCGCGAGTTGAAAGGGAAGATTTCTTTGCTTATCGTTTTAAGCTTATAAAAATATATATAATAATGCGTATAAATGTATACTATAGTATAATGTTTATAATATAGTATTATGCATATAATTTATTATAATAAATCTATATTATAGTGCCATTCGTATTTGAAACAACCTGGATTGTGTTTACAATCACGCTCGATTTGTCTTAGGCTTAACGATACGAGTCCTGGCACCTTAGTCGCTAGGGTCAACCGCTTCGCTTATCGTACTGACGGCGTGTTCGATGTCGGGTATAGATTAGAGACCCACATGTTCATTGTACAGCACAAATAATTAGTCTGAAATCTATATTCATACGCCAGTTTCGTGCATGTAATAGCGTTCAAAATGAATACATTCACTCGCTATTCTAAAATGAAAATTCTCCATTAAATTTTTAAATGAATGCTAGGTAAAATAAAATAAAATAAGTTGTACTTTCAATGTTAAGTTATAGGAAATGTGCAAAATATTTAGTAAAATAGTAGTTAAAATTTTTTTATATTTTGTTAGCGATATACTTTTAGTTTATCAGTGACGAATTAGACGAGCCAGCTACAAAAAAAGGCAAACATTTGACAACACAAACTTATTTTAACATTTTTCAAAGTAAACTTATTATAACATTTGGCAACATATCGAAGGCAGCAAATTGAATATCGAATTGTGGCAATGTATTATTCAAATAGGCCAAGGCCACTATCGAAAAAATTACTTTTTATTCTATATACCAGTTTTGAATGTTTATGTACCAGTTTTGTCTATTTATTCGATGAATCGTTTCTGATTGACAATTTTTTAAGCGAATTTTTTATAGGTCATATTAAATCAAAATATTATATTTACTACTCTATGGTATAAACAAACACAAGGCCCTTATAGAACAAGTGTTATTTTTTTTTTAGAATATTCTGCAGAAAATATATTCTTTGTTTGACATATGCCATAAGCTCAGACGCCTACGTGAAAATTATATTTGCGGAATTTTTTTTTCTTATGGTATAAAGAAATATATTTATCCTAGTGCCGTAAATTTCTAAACAAAGTAGAGCATTCTGAAGAAATAAAAAGAATCCTGAAATAATAGAATATTTTCTATAAAAGGTTTAGTATTATTTTTATATATATTCATAACATAAAAACATAAAAAAAATACTGATGCGTTTGACATAAAAAATACACATAAAATTTTATTTTATTTTCTCTTTTATGCCTAAAAAATGTATAGATTTTTGGTAATATTTTTAACATCTTTTAAATAAGGTAGCGATAGCTCTAAAGGTGTCAGTTTGTGTATTACTATTATGAAATTGTAAAATGCAGATGTTGAAAAAAATTTTGAATGATAAAATTATTCACTAATGAATTAAATCCTTTTTTAGAATTCAATTAAAGCTATTGCGAAAGTGTAAAAAAAAAAAGATCTTATTCACAAGTTTTCTCTTGAAAATTGTAAAAATACTCAGAAACGAATATTTTACTAGTTCATTAAACGTCAAGAAGTTAGCTTGAATCGATCTTACAATCCGAGTATTTTGAACAATTCTCAGAAAAATATCATGTTGAATTTGATTTAATACGTATGTTCTTAATATAGTCAATTTTTTATGTCAACCAAATTATAAAAGTTGTTACACAAATTCCTACTTATACACAATGGCTCCCAAAAGTCTCCGTGCTTCGAATTTTATTGAAATATTTGTCGATCCATTAATAAAAATTGATATTTATTAATGATAATTTTTTCACAATTATCATTAATAAATATTAATTTTAATTAATGGATCGAGTAATATATGGAGTTTTTATATATAAACTTTTCTTAACAAAACTACATTAGCTATCTTAAGAACATTAAAATAACGTGTGAACATAATAATAAAATAATGTTTGAACATTAACATAAAGTTTGAGCGTTAACATAATGTTTGGACATATAATAAATTAAAGTTTGAACATTAGTTATCTTAATCCTTTATCGCTATGATCAACCGCTTCGCTTACCGTACAGTGTGTTCTGTCAGTATATCGCTGTGTGTTCGTTGTCAGGTATATATTGCAGATGCACAAGTTCATTGTACAGCACGAATTAGTTGCTTGAAATCTATATTCATACGCCATTAATCAGTAAAACTTTTTCCTTTGAAAAGTCAGCAATAAACAAATTGCAACGAATCGAACCAAATTTCAGGGGTATCAAACTGATTAAAAAATTGCAGCAAATCGAACCGAATAAAAAATTAGAACGAATCGAATCGATTAAAAAATTAAAACGAACCGAACTAAACTTCATGGAAATTGAATCGAATAAAAAATTAAAATGAATCAAACCGAATTTCATGGAAATATAACCTGTAATTATTTTTTCTAAGAACTATAGAAGAAATCCCATGGGCACAAACTAATATGCGTCAAGATGGAATTTCATGTAAT
>BPLQ01005270.1:0-14592 GCA_021605075.1 Caerostris darwini
ACTTCTTTGGCACCATTCCTTATACACCCCTCTCTTACACTCTCATCATTGTGACGTACTATCCGAGCCATCTGGTGGTTTCCTGTATTTTGTATATTCTTCTTCAAGATGTGTGTGATAATTCTATAGGTGAAATTTTTATTTTAGAGTTCAATTTCTGTGTGATTCTGAATTATCCTTAATTTATGGACATGAGTGTATATATGTATAGAAAGTATATATACACAATAATGTTATAAAAATTTATTTCTGCTACAAAATTTTAAAACGAAATGCAATTTTTGTAACCTTCTTGAAATTCGTTTTTAAAAATATATTTAAAAAAAGTTTTCAGTAAAGGTAGCAAAAATTAAAATTTTTCTTACATTGTTCTGTTTGTCCTTTCTTTTTTGGACTTATATCCAAATAAGGTATTTTTTGATGATATTGAATTAATTTTTTTAAGTTACAAATTAGCAGATTTCGCACCAACATTTTTTGATGTTAATACTTAAAACACATAATTAGATATGAAATTTATCATCTATTAATTGAGAAATAGTAGCTAAATAGAAAACGAATTTATTTGAATAAGTATAAATTTGAATAAAACCATAATTCAGAGTTTTGTTATTATTTTTAATTTTTTATTTCCTCTTTTTATGTACGTGATTTATTTAACAATATAAAAAAAAATTTATGATTAAATTAAGCCAGTTTAAAAACTGATCATTTTCCTGTAGTTGCAGTTCTTTTATTTCAAGAAGTATGAAAATAATTTATTAATAATATCGGGGTTTGTATTTTCTTTATTGAGAAGTTTATTTTAAATGTCAATTCGTAAAATGGAAACATTTATATTTACAAACATTGTAATGAAGAGTAAATTGGTTTTATATTTCTTTCAAATTCTTTACATTTATATAACAATATAATGTCGTGTCTACATGTATGTGAAAATTGTGTAAATATGTGGTGTAGTTAAATTTTTACCATATGTACGTAAGGATTTTAAGCATATGTATGAAAAATTCACTCTTTCCATGTAATACTAGACGGAAGAAAGATCAAAGTACCTTTTCCTGTTGTTGTTATCGTATGAGCACAGATGGTCAGTGAGCGTTTACCAAAAAATAACAAATGTGTAGCTTTTCCATTTAATCCTTTTAATTGACGGATTTACGACAGGGAGAGTGCAAGTGGTCAAATATTTTAAAATACTTTATCATTAATGTTGGACAAAAATGTGCAGGGTTTTAATTTTTGGCTGAAATATCTTGGAATTTATAGCAGCAACTTCTATTTATGTCTGCGTCTATTTTATCTGATTTAAATAGTAATACAATTGTTAATAAAATTCCGTTTGAATGCTGCTATATATTGAATTAATTTTAACTTTGAAAAGTTCTTTGTTTAGTTAGTGTAAACGAAAACCTCAGAAAATATCAGTGATCTTAAAATATGAAATTAAAATCTTGGAAAAAATTTTTCGATTTTTGAATTTGTAAAACAAACCATTCCTTTACAAATTCAAGTTCCGATAAATCATTCAAATATTAAGTTGTTCCATATTGTATGAACTTTTGAGTACACTATTTTTAAAATGTCATGCAAATACAAGTTGTTTGAACATATTTAATAAAAATATGTTCCATTTGCATCAATGGATTACTTACTACAGCGTGATCTGAGGTAGTCTTACTTTAGTATACATTTTTTTATCTGAAAGTTGAGTTGAAAGAGAAACTTTTACAGAGCAAATTTCAAATTAATGGTTATCGCGTTCGGTGAAAACGGTTTGGCAATTTTCCGTTGATGGATTTCAATTTCAAATTTCTCCGACATCAGATTTTTCTCATTTCCATAAAATGAATGGCTCATCTCATTTAAAATTAATTTTTCTCTTTAACATAAAAAATATAAAATAAAGAAATGTAAACGTGCTACATTTAGTGATATTTGGCGACTTATAAATTGCTCCTGGTTAAAGGAAAAGTATCTACGTTTATTGCAATATTAGCGAATCCGTACATCAACTGACTCTCGCAATTTAGCTTTAGAAAAGTTCTAAAACTTATTGAATTATACACGTAAATATACTGTAGATGTTGCTGAACCCACAACATAAATATTTTAATCCTAGGTAAGATGAACTTGAAGCATTCCTTAGTCGGGAAAAATAAAATTCAAAAGTTTAACAAAATATAAAATTTTTCAAATTTCAGAAAGTTTTGTGGAAAACTTGTAATTTCTAAGAATGTGTCATAATATAACAAATCAATTGAAATAATATTTCAAACAAATGTTTTTTCAATATTTGAAAAAAGGTTCGTTTTTTTTTTAAAAAAGTATACTGTGAATCAGTTTTCGTTAAATTTTGCAAAATATCAAAAGTTTAAAATAATCGACTTTAAAGTGTTTACGTTTACTTTCTGCAGAATATTGTAAAGTTTCATTATGATATACTACAGTAATAATGATGAAATATGTACTTGTACTATACCTTGTACTTTTTGACAATGCTATACTTTCGGGAAAAAATTATTGACGATATTATATCAAATATTTAAAAAAAAATTTAATTCATTATTAAAAACAAAACTATGCAATTCAATGGAATATACTTCACATAAATTTTGCTATTTTCGGGGGAATTAAATTTTTTGCTAGTTAGAAAAATATAAATAATTAAACTAACACTATTAATAAGAGCCCTTCTTTCGAACGCCTTAATTTAAATAAAACCATATATACACATATGCATGCATAGGGTCGAGTCGACATGCATTTGAAAATATTTTCAATATGTGGTGTAAAATTATGAATAATATTTCATGTACATAGTGATTTGGAATGTGCATATATGTATAGTACATAGTTACGTGTATCGAAATTCCCCCCATGGAATGCTGGTCAATACAAAAATCACAGGTCTATTATCTGATGTAGTTATCTTATCACCACAGATGTTCGGTGTTCGTTTACAAAAATTAACGAATGCTTCCCTATTCATCTTTTTAAATGGGGTCGCCGAAAGTACACAGGGTCAGAGATTCCATTCCAGCTGTTGAAAGATGCTTTCCTCAAGAAGGATTCCAGTGAAAAAAAATGTCGACGACTAAACTTAACATTCTAAGATATTTATTGATCTGGGTAAAATGGCAATTGTGTATATGGAATGTTCATTTCAAAGATAATTAAAAGATATATTCCTTATTAACTCCCAATACAACACAATATACTAATAAACTGCAATAATCAATAAACTGTTCTACGCTAACACAACATTTTTGTTAAAGTAGGATCGATAGCCTTCAGGGCTTACAATTAAGAAGAGAAATACACATTCACATTAAATGAAAAACTCTTGATTTAAATAAAAATATGATTTAATTCATATAATACAGACAAATGAGTACGTCTAAGAAAGAATAATGACTTTTGTCATAATTAGTAACTTCTGTTCACATAATCATCTTCCTATAAAAATACAGTAACCTGAATAGGATCGCTTTATTATTATTATATGATCGTATAGGATAGTATGCTTATTTTTATTGTTATTATTTATATCTCTCTTTATAACAAGCATTTAATTTTAGCCGAAGAAACATGAATATTTATTTTAAGCCAAATGCATTTCATTGCATTTTCATTTTCATTTCATTACATTTTTATCTCACAGTATTCTTTTAAAAAACAAATATGACATGTTCTTTGAAATTATAAGTTTTGCTCGAAAAGTTTTTCAATATTGGAAAGTTATAAGATTTTTAAATTTTAAATAAATATCACAATCAAATATACGTGGGCAATACTTTCAACAATTGTTTTTTTAACTGTCTTTAAACATTTTATTTTTACATCTTTAAGGAGAAGGAGATTTTCTCAATAAATTGAATTAAAAATTTAATTAATTTAAATTAATTTTTTAAAATTCATTGTATTGGTAACCGCAGTGTGTTCCTTGATCTCGAATATAAGGAATCTGTCTAATAAGTAGGTAACTGGAATGGCACAACAAAGGATATCTATTGCAATTTATGGCAATATATTGCTTGTCGTCTTTAATTTATTTCCCATTGGAGCTCACACGTCGACATATTCTTATTTTCCAACTGTTAAAAGCGTAATCCAGTAAATTTTCAAAAAAAATTTCTAATATTTTTGACAATTTCTTTTAATAGCCTCCAATGAATTAAAATTGACCCATTTTAACTCAGATTTTATTTTGAAAATAAGGGAAGAGCTCAAAGTATGGAACACTTACACAATTATATTTATAAATTAGTAAAATCAAATTAAAATAAATCAATTTAATTATAAACCATATAATAATTTAAATTACTTTACTAAAGGTTTGCCAAGATGAAAATTAACCAACGTCACTTAATGCAATTTTAACAGTGTTGTTAAATTTGCAATAAATTGTTAGAAACAATCTATAATTTTGACTGCTAATCACTATAACAACTAATGATATCTTAATTTAGAGCATAAGTTCGCATAACAATAAATTAGAGAATAATGCTAATTAAATAATGAAAACAAAAATAATGATTTTTTTCTCATCCAAGTTCACAGAAAATAAATCCTTTTGAAACCAAGTCTCCGAATTCTGTTTTTATTGAAAAGATTTCGCACTTAGGTGTCATTGGAAATTTAACAATAGATTAAAGGTAAGGCTAAAGGAACAAAAGTACTTTCTTTAATCTGAAAGAACAACCCTATAAATCTTTTTCTCTCCTCCATGCTATAGTATCTCGCCCCGCCTCTGAAGCTCGTACAAGAGGGCTATAAAATGTAGTTAAGAATTTCTTAAAAATAACTAGTTGTAACATCGATGACCTTGAATGTTTTTGAACCAAATCTACAGATGCTTTCTTGGTGGCTGGTTCTCTTTTCGTAGACGGCATTGTGTATTTAACAAGAAAATTCAGTTGAAGTTAAAGGAAGAAGTCATATCTACAATCTTAACGAGCAAACCTATTAATCTTTTTTCTCCCCCATACTATATCCCCCTTCCTTCTAAGATCATCCCTAGAGCTATTCCTTGAATTTAACTCTCGTAACAGCTTTGCAAATAGTTCTTACTGTAAGCTTTGATATCTCAAAAATTGAATCCATATAATCAACATTTTTTTCAACGTCTGATAACGAACTGTGAAATAAATTCAATTTCAGAATTCTTCCTAACCCTAATATCATTCAATATTATGTTTTGAATTTAACAGTTAAGAAACAATTCTATTTTAATTAAAGAAAACACGGACATTTAAATAATCATAATTTGTTTTAGCTAACAGGGATTAAATATAAGAACAGAAAGATACCATGCAAGGCCATCATAATCAAATTCTCCTGTTTTGAGCATACTGTAGTTTGATTAATTATAGGAAAAATTTTTAAATTTACATTTATATTATTTAATGGATTGGGCTGGGAAACTTTGGCTAAAAATCAATTTATGTTTAAAAAAAAGCATATAATTCAATTTATAGCAAGATTTTAAAGGAAAATGCTATGATGATTTTTAGCAGGATATTATATTTAATATTAAATGACTCTAGTTTAAAATGTTATATAAATAGATAGTTCAGCTGGTACAGAAATAAAACATCTTTGCACGAGATTTTTTTAGTGTTAAATATAATATAATCATATTTAATATCCGTATTAATCGTCCCTTTTATAAAACTTTATATTCTTAAAAACATTTGTTTGAAAATTTACATTTTTTCGATTTTTGTAAATGAGAGATTTTATTTTATTTTACGACTAACTACTTAAAAACGAATCAAAGGCTGCCTCACAAGTGCGATTTCTATAAATATATAATCATTAGTTTATAATTTTTGTACTGTATTCAAATCATTTTGGTATTTTAAATGTGTTGCAACGGCAACAATGAATTAATACATTATCAGTAACAACAACAATTATTCTAAGTGCGGTAAAACATTTTTAAACGCGTTAGGACTTTCTTTTACTTAACAGTTTTGAATTTTTTTGAATCCAATATATATCATAATTTTGAGGGCGGCATTCCCAATAGAGAAGAATTAATATTTGAATGTTATTCTTCATGCTTCTGGTTTAGTAATTTGACTTTACATTATATGTATTTCTCGCTGCAACCACTATATCTACCACAGCAATGATTTTCGGAATAATTCTTTTACAATTCTGTTTCTCATATCTTAAATGAGGGATGCAGGCCCTGCTAATAGCTTTATCATACTTTCATTTTAAAACCAACATGCATAACTAGACGAATCCATTGCTTTGAATTCCTCAAGAAAAGGGAAAATGTACTATCTTAATTTAGTTGATAAACCCGGAAAATTCCAAGCAACCAATTTAAAAAAAGATATAAAAATCAAATAGTTAATATGTATATATATATTATTCCCAATCATCAATTGATTTTCACTTTCCAGTAGCATTGACGGTACTCTTCACTACTGAAATTGAACGTATATATTTCTACACTCAAATGAGGGCACACGGCCACAAAATATTTATCATATGTGAATGTCTTTGAACTAACAATGCCATCCTTTTTTGCTGCTACTTTTTTATTATATGCAAATTGCTATTAAATTTATTATTAAGGAAAGAACATTCATTGGACAGAAAATATTAATAAATGTAAATTCTCCTTAATTCTTTGCAAATAGTGCTTATAAGCCTCTAGTTTTTCTAAAATTAAATCCTCATACCTAACAATTGTTTTGTAGCGCCCGATAACGAACCGTAAAAGAAACAATTCAATTTCAGAATTCTTCCTTACCCTAGACTCATTCAATATTGTCTTTTTAATTTATCAAGTAAGAAACAATTATATTGTACTTAAAGAAAACAAGGCCAATGACCTAATCATAATTTGCTATAGCTGACAGGGATTAAATATATAAAAAATGATTGTTACTATAACCGGTGATCATAATCCGATACTGATGTTTTGCGCATACTGCAGTTAGATTATGTATTAAAGGAATAATTTGAAAATTTGAATTTGTATTATTTCATAGAAGTAGATATAAGACTTTGGCTAAAAACAAATATATGTCAAAAGAATCACAGAATTCATTTTATAGCACGTTTTTATACGAAAATGCTACAATGATTTCTAGCAGAATGTTATATTTAATACTGAATGACTCTAGTTTAAAAGGTTAAATAAAATAGATAGTTCAGCTGATGCATAAACAAACCACCTTTGCATGAGTTTTTTTAGTGGTAAGTATATAGAATCATATTTAATATCCGTGTTAATCGTCTCTTTATAAATTTTTATATTCTTAAAAAAATGTTGTTTGAAAATCTACATTTTTGCCATTTGTTTCATGTAATTTATTTAATGACAAACTATTTAAAAACGAATCGAAGACTTTAAGACGACCTCACAAGTGCGATTTCTGTAAATATATAATCATGAGTTCATAATTTTTGCCCTGTATTCCAATCATTTTGGTATTTTAAATGCGTTGCCACTACAACAAGGAATTAATACAATATCAATAACAACAACAATTATTCTCAGTAGTGATAATGTAGTGAAACATTTTTAAACACGTTAGGACTTTCTTTTACTTAACGGTTTTGAAATTTTTTATTTATATGCATCATACTTTTGAACATGACATTCCTTATAGAGAAGAATTAATATTTGAATGATATTATTCATGCTTTTGGCTTAGTAATTTGACTTTGTATTTATATGTATTTCTCGCTGCGATCATTATATTTTCCCCAGCAATGATGCTTGGAAATAATTTCTGTACAATTCTATTCCTCATATCTAAAATGAGGGACGCAGAGATCGCTAATCGCTTTATCATGTGTTCATTTTAAAACTAACATGCCTAACTTGTGCTGCACGACTTCAGAAAATTAATTTTATTAAGTCTTTATCAGAAATATTAATTCTTAAATATTGTATTAAATATCAAGGGGTTTTTAATCATATTTTTTTCCATGTTCTCTTTTTGCTAGGAAACTAAATAATCTGGAATCCTTTTTCCCAATTATATTCATAAATGCGTAAAATAAATTCAAAATATTTCCATTATGATAAAAAACATTTCTCAATTACATTCAGTTAAAATTCTTATTGTCTCCCTTAGAAACATTAAATAATAATAAAATTCATTATGAATTACATAGTAATTTAAAATACATTACTAAAATTTTAGCAAAGATAACGTTAACCAATAATGTTTTATGCCATTTAAACAATTTTTTAAAAAAAGGAATGGTTAGAAAACAAACTATTATTTCTATTGCTAATCACTATTACAACTTATAATATCATAATTTAGAGTTTAAATTCACATAGCCAATGACAAATTTAATTAGGGAGCAACGTTAATTAAATAATGAAAACAGAAATTATATTTTCTCCTTCAATTTGACAGAAAATAAATCCTTTTCAACCAATTCTGTGGATTCTAATCTTATTGAATAGTTTTCTTTCCTTCAGCGGCATTGCACGTTTAACAATAAAATTCAGGAAAGTTAAAGGAATAAAAGTTCTTTCTAGAACCTGAACGAACAACCCTATAAATCATTTTTTTCTCACAACGCTATATCTCTCCACCTCTTCAGCTCATAATCCTAAGGCGATGAAATGTAGTTGACAGTTCATAGAATTGAAATACTTGTAACATCGAGTACATTTTCGGGAATACAGGAGTCGAGAATAAATCCTTTTGAAAAGTCTACGGAGTCTGCTCTTATTGAATAGATTTCTACCTTAGGTGTCATTGGAAATTTAACAATACATTCCAGGTAAAGGTGAAGGAACAAAAGAACTTTATTTAACATGAAAGAACAACCCTATAACTTTTTTTCTCTCATATGCTATAGCCCCGCCCCGCTTCTTAAGCTCGTACCCTAGGGTTATCACTCTAGTTGACAGCTCATTGATCGAGTTCATCTATCTTTCTTTTCTTAGGCGGCAAGGTATATTAAACAATAACATCTAGGTGAAGTTCAAAGAAAAAAGTACTTTCCATTCTCTGAATTGACAAGCCTATAAATCTTCTAAAGTCCTAAATTCTAAAGTCCTTTCTACAACCTGAACAAACAACCCTATAAATCTTTTTTTCTGTCAACGCAACCCCCCTCCTCCCCAGCTATACCTCCCTTCAGCTCATACCCGAAGGCTATGAAATCTATTTGAACATTCTTATAATTTAACTACTTGTAACATCGATGACTTTTTCGGTGATACAAAAAGTCGAGAATTAAACCGAAACATTTTTATTGTTAAAATAACAGCGCAAATGTTTTCTTAATTATTAAACAAAATTTCAATTATTTGCAATTTAGCTATTAAAGTGTTTCGTTTATTTACTTTGTGTCGGCGTGTATATGAACAGTTCAGATGCGTAAAAATAAAAATCAATCATGATAAATTCGTGATTAATGAATATTGCTTATAATTTCAAAATTTTTCTTTCAGTTATTCTAGGCTTTTTATTGGAAGTATTCTTTTAATTCATGTGTGGTCGCAGGTGCAAAATCTCTGAGTATCTTTCTGTTTCAGTGGTACTGCCCTAAAACTGTTGCTTTTTAAAATTGTTTGAAACAAAGTAGTTGCTGTGATTGCTATTTATTGCGGTAAAAACGCGCAAGTCTGTTAGGGCAAACGTATATTTATGATTAAGCACAATTAAAAATAAATATAAGAGAACTTATAACTTATTGGCCTATTATTGGCTTATTACGCTGCGCTGCTTATCGCAAAATTTCAAACCAAATATTAATATAGTCTAATTAATGTACTATCTAGTATAAAAGTTTAATTTTTTTTTATTTTATTAAACGTATACTTTGGATAAAATAAATTAATTAGTTACGGCTAAAAATATATCTATGTTAAAAGAATTAGTATTGAATGAATGAAGTTAAAATCTTATATAAAATATGTAGTTCGGTTAGATAGTAGATTCAGCCTTTGCATAATTTTTTTGTAGTGGTATTATAGTAGAATTATATTTAATATCCGGGATAATCGTCATTTTTATAAATTTTTATATTTTAAAAAAAAAAAATTTTGAAAATCTACATTTTAGCAATTTTTTACATTTTAGCAATTTTTTTATGATTTTATTTAATTATAAATTATTTAAAAACGAAATGAAGATTTTAGTACGACCTCACAAGTACGATTTCTGCAAATATATATTGGTGAGTTTATAAATTTTGTCCTGTATTCCAGTCATTTTAATATTTAAAAAGCATTGCCACTACAACTAGGAATTAATTTATTATCAATAACAATAATAATTATTCTCAGTAGGGAATATAGCACAAAAATGTAAAAGCCATTATGGGTTTCTTTTAATTAATAGTTTTGTAATTTTTTAAATGCAATGTATATCATAATTTTGATAGTGGCATTCCTTAAACAAAGAATAATTAATATTTGAATGTTTATATTCAAGCGTCTGGTTTAATCACTTGTCTTTTTATTTATTTATATTTATCGCTGTAATCTCCATTTTTAAAACAACAGTGATTTTCGGAAACAATTTCTTTACAGTTCTGTACCTCGTATCTCAAAAGAGGGATGCAGAGACCTCAGATAATATGTTAATTTTACTTAAAAACCAACATTTATAACCCTGTGTGGCGCGACTTAAGAAAATTAAATTTGTTAAGTCTTTTATATCAGAAATATAAATTTGTAACTTTTGTATAAAAGATCGAGAGTATTTAACCATATTTTTTCCATGTGCTTCATTTAGAAGAAAACTAAAGGTCATGGAATCTTCTCCCAATTATATTTATAAATGCGTAAAACAAATTTAAAATAATTCCATTATGTTAAAAACCGTTAAAAAATTTGATCCAGTAAAAACGGGTAGCTCCCTCTTAGAAACAATAAAGAATAATAAAATTCATTACAAATCATATAATAACTTAAATTATATTATTAAAACTTTACAAAGTGAATTTGTTAATATTGTTTAACGCAATTTAAACAATGTTGTTAAATTTGCAAGAAACTATTAGAAAACAATCTATTGTTTCTATAATTACTAATGATATCATAATTTAGAGCAGAAATTCCTATAGTAAATGTCAGATTTAGTAGAGAATAATGCTAATTAAATAATGAAATCAAAAATAATGATTTTTGCACTTCCGAGATCACGGAAAATAAATTCTTTTGAACAAAATCTACGGATTATGTTGTTATTGAATAGTTTTCTTTTCTTAGACGTCATTGTATATTTAACAAAATAATCCAGGTGTGGTTAAAGGAACAAAAGTCCTTTCTACAGCAAGAATGAGCAACCCTATAAATATTTTTTTCTTTCTTTTTGCTATACTTTCCCGCCTCTTAAGCTCATACCCTAGCGCAATCAAATCTAGTTGACATATCCTTGAATTTAACTACTTGTATGTAACGTTGATGATTTTTCGGGGATAAATAATTTAATTGATAAAGTGTCAGTGCAAATTTTTTCTTAAATATTAAACAAAATTTTAGACGATTGAAATTTAGCTGTTAATGCGTTTTATTTATTTACTTTATTTAGACATATGCACTGGCCTCCAAAAGTTAAGGAACAACATGTTTTTGAAGATGACCATAAAAAAAAATTACAGTTACAATAAAATTTACAGTTTATATAAATGATAAAAACGAACTTTATGCCAATTTATGCAAAAACGATAGCTGCAACTTTTTTTTTTAATTGAAAAGAACAGAATATCCGCTAGTACGGTGCGAAGGCATCTTCACAATTCAGGTCACTATACAAGGCGATTTGCGTGTCCCACTCAATGGACGGCAGAGAAGGGCCCGCTTATCTTGGGCAAGAGAACACGTTTCCGGAACCAGACAGTTATGGGCTACTGTACTCTTTACAGATAGGTCTAGTCCTGAAACACTCTCCAGTGTTTCAGGACGTCTGCTGATCTGGAGGGAACAAAGCACCAGATACCATCAATTCAACACTGTTGAAAGACACAGTTACCGAGGTGGTGGAATAATGGTTTGGGCAGGGATCTCACTAGGTGGTCACACTGACCTGCATGTGTTCCAGAGAGGAACTGTGACTGATTTGAGGTATCTGGAGGAGATCCTTGATCCATATGTCCGCCCATATGCCTGCGCAATTGGCAAATTTTTCATTCCGATGGATGATAATGCACGAACTCACTGAGCTGTAGTTGTTGAGGAATATCTTGAGGGTCTTGGTTTAGAGCGAATGGAATAGCTAGCTTGTTCTCCAGACCTGAATCCGAAAGAGCATCTTTGTGACTATCTTGGTAGACAGGTTGCTGCTTTAAGTCCTCCTCCAAGGTCTTTAGGAGAGCTGGAACAAAGATTACTCCGTGTCTGGTCTTCTCCCAATTCTATAACCGACAACTTAATTGACAGCATGGAAAGTCGATGCTGCCAATGCATTCAAGCTAGGGTTGGGCATATCCCGTATTAAAACTCATTTTTTGTTATTTTTCTGTGACATTTTTGTTACTTTTTTTTTGTTTTAAATCATTTTTGCGTTTCTCTTATGTAAACTTCTATGTTGCAGTCAATGCATAACTGTTTTGTGCACATGTCATCCTATTTTGGTGCTTCCACATTCATTCATTTGCAAATTAGGCGCAAAAAACCGGTTGTTCCTTAACTTTTGGTGGCCAGTATATATGAACAGTGCAACACTATAAAAAATTAAACCGACTATAATTAAATTCGCTACCACGGAAAGTCGCCAAATTGGCGTAAAACCTAATTGAGTTATTTAACAAATATTGACCCAATTTCAAAATTTTTCTTTCAGTTGTTCTGGGCTTTGTATTGAAACTATCCCTATAAATTCTGGTAAAATTTGAATGTAAATTTAGACTAAGTATGGTCTAAATTTACATTCAAATATCATTAAATATAGAGCTTATTTCACACACATCTGAGTGACTCACGCACTCTTAGGGAAATATATATAGTACAACTGGTAATTTTTGAGAAATATTTTTTTCATAAAAGATTAAAATATAGAGCTTATTTCAGCTTTAGTTTCATAAAAAGTTAAATTTTTTTGGATTTAGCTATTTTTGCGGATTATAGAATCGGATCTGTTCCTAATTACGTGCTAGAACGATGCGTAAATTTTGTTTCTATGGTGCTGCCCTAAATATGTTCTCTTTTAAAATTGCTCGAAACGAAGTAGTTATTGCTATATAATATAGTAAAAATAGCAAGTCTTTGGATAAACTTATATTTATGAAAAAGCACTATTAGAAATGGATACAGAAGAGAAATTTACAACTTAAACCATTATTGACTTATTATGGGGCGTTTGCTTATTACAAAATATTGAGCCAAATATTAAAACACTAATTAGTGTACTATCATGAGTAACAGATTTATGTGCTTTTTTATTATATTAAAGAAATTATTGGGATTGGCCTTTGGGGCTTTGTGAACCAACTAAGCGATAAGTCATCAAATGGGGTAACCAGGTTTTCCTGCATTTTTTCAATTCCTTTCACACTCTCGCTATATATATTTTGTTCAAATTTTCAATCGTTCATAAAATACTTTTTATTCATCCACTCAAGTTCAAATACAATTTTTTGAACTTGTAGTGGATGACACTTCATGTTAATACAGTTTTTCCAAATATTAATTCAGTAATTAAATCTAATTAATTAATTTTTTTTTTTTTTAGATTTAAGTTACATATATCTACCAATAGATGGCGCTTGATGAACAAAAAAAAATGAATGACAATTATTTATGAAGGACTTTTTGCAATACAGTGAAAAAAAAGTAGGAATGGACTAAAAAAAAAAAAAAATTATATTACTTGTTTGTAATTCATTTCACTTACAATTGCAACTCGTTACATGACGTATTTTGGGGAAACTAATTTTTGACGGCTAGTCACAACGGCCCTATTCTGCGATTTTACCGCAAAATATATTTTTTTTTCATCGGAAATCAATTTAGCTAGAACATCTGTTTTTAGGAATTTAAATGTTTTGCTAAATAACAAAAAATGTAAATAAAGGCTTATAGGTACTATTAATGTAAATCATGTCTATGTTAATGTATGAATGCAATAAAACATTTTTGTTACTATTGTTGATAAACAATTAAAGTGAACAATTGAAATTAAGTTTCTGAACAATGTGATTGAAAGCTATCGAAACAATGCATATTAACAATAGATGAAACAAAGATATCATGATTTGTTTTATGTAAACTGATTTAAAGCAAGTTTTAGTGCAAACGATTAAGTTTGATTGTGATAAAATTACGAAACTTTCTGCTAACATGGATGAGACCAGAGCCGTAAGTGCTATATTCTTCTCTGTTGATTTTGCTTTTCTTCTGCGTGAGCTTGTGTGCCAATGTCTGCTACAACTTGCGTGGATCGCCAACTTCCAACAGAAATTTAAAACGTTGCTCTACCCGATGATAGATTTAGATTTTGTAAATTATGTATCATTTTAAAATTATTAAAATTTCAACCTTGACATGAAAAAAGTAACGATCCAGTCCTAAGCAGGCTGCTTATATTTATTATATAGATATTTTCACATTAAATAGTATATTAGTACATGTAATCACCTAATATGTGAATT
>BPLQ01005271.1:0-13976 GCA_021605075.1 Caerostris darwini
AAAGAAATTTTAATTAGTAACTATTTAGAATTGAGATAATTTTCATAAAACGCAAAAAAATAATAAATAATTTTTATGCTAAAAATGAATGTGTTATTAGATAAAGTTTATGATTTTATTTAAATATTTTAAAAGCATATGATGATATTGTTTTTGCATAACTTAGTTGTTATGAAAACAGTTTTTTTAATTGAGTTAATTTATATGAAACATTAAAAATTTAAGTACAGAAAATCTGCATTTTAAATTCATATCTTTTTTCATAAATCATCGTTGAAAGAAACAAAAAATAAAATAAGTTTTTATTAATATATTTTCAGGTAAACGAACGTCTTAAATTAAGAAATTATTTTTTTTTAAATAAAAAAAATATAACATATTAATTTTTCTTTTTTTATTAAAATTAGGTATTTTACCACGAAATATCACAGAAAAATGTTAAAATCAAGAAAAATTTTGGAATAATTCGTTAACTAAAACATTTTGATATATAAAATAATAATAATTAGCAAAAATATAATATCTAATATTTGACTTCTAGTAGTTTACCGAATATTCGGAATTTTTTGTCCAAATTTTGATTCCAAAAAATTGACATAAATAATAATGCCCAGACGTATATAAAATAAGTAGTAAAAAGAATATACAAAAGATTCTGTTTTATCATCATCAAACACAAAACCAAAATCAATAAACCTTTCTGTATTATTAAGAATAAAAATCTTTTACAGAAAATTAAGAAAAAGAGATCTTAATAAAGAAAGTAAACTTTAATTTATATCTAAAGAAAAATGTTTCAAAAATTAGTTTCCAGATAAAAAATATATCATCATGTATACACGTAATAAAGTATAAAATTTCACTGAATTTTCAATTGTATTTTCTAAATTAAGGTACATGTATCAATGTATTACATTAAAAACGTAGCAAAAATTATTATCAAGTTTATATTTTTCAGAGAAATATTACTAAATTCCATTTATTAACGTCCCAAAAATATAAAAGTAAAAAATTATATCTATTTATTAAAATTTATGTGTTATATCATGTGTGTTAAATATTTTACAAAAAAATACCAAAATGTTTCATCATATTTTATTATAAAAAGTTGACATAAAATTAATTTATGAATTCAATGCTTTATTCCACATTTATTCTAGGATTGGCACGGTAAATTCACTGGCTAGAAAGTAATTTTCAGTATTCTTGAAGAACAGGGTAGAAGGGTGCAACCCCAGATTCCCTAACCCGGGGGTTTTATCCCAAATTGTGGTTTTAAAATCTGAATGCAAAGAAACAGATCTTCGTGGATCCTGCTACAGATCCTTAAGTTACCACTGAATCTGTGCATTAATTCCTTTCCAATTGCGAATGACCCAGTCAAACTATCCATCATTCAGGGGTGGAGAATTATTGGTCTCTTAGAAGCGAGATCAAACACAAGCCGTAGTTGGTGGAATATAACAAAGGGCGATTTTCCAGGATCTCTAGATCTAGAAAACTGGAAATTCACACTGAAGAGCAGGCCATTGCCGTAGACGGCCGCAACACCTGGGGAAATGATATTTACGACTGATGGCCAGAAGCAACCGAAAAGATGGATGTCAGTTTTTCCAACAACACCATCGTTTCATCTATTACAACCCGATTCCAGTTTTTAGATTTACATATTCGTAGATGTATGGTATGTGTTTCATTAACAACATGTCCTAGTGCCTCCTGCAGAAAGTGGGTAGGAGAGTGTCAATTGGAGAAGACATGAAGGAGTAATGCCCTTTCTGTGACGAGTGCTATGTTTGAGGAAGTGGAGTGTTTGTCTGGGGTGGTATCTTCATTAATACTCACAACGACCTTCATATCACTAGAAAATGATCCCTGACCGATCAACTGTTTAAAAACAAGACGCTTCCTTTTAATGGGCAAATGGGCTGGTCACATCGATCTGAGTTCTTGATTACTGATTTTCTATACGATGAGGAAAATCATACAAATGGTTTGACCAGCATGTAATCCCAAAATAAACCCAACAGAATATGTTTGGGAGGCTAGACAGAACAAGCTGATGATCGCCAACCTCCCTCGATATCTTACCACAAAAGATATTATGGAGGATTGGGAACGGATTGCCCAAGTCCATCATTGATAATTCGATAAAGTCTATGCATTACAAATGTTCAATGCTGCTGTTCGTTAGAGAAAACATACCTATTAAAATGTACGTTCAGTACCGTCAAGAAATGATGCATTTTTAGTTAGTTTTCGCAAATACACAAATTGTGCATTACTCATTTTGTACCAAAAACTCAATAAGATGCAATTTTTCTTTTCATCTATGTGTGACTTTTTTTTCTTACAGCACACAATATCTGTGGAATATATCAAAGCTACTAAAATTTTTAATTTATCTTGAAATATTTATAAAAAAAACTTCATTATCCTTTTAGTGTTTTTAGCAGTGTATAACAAAATAAAGTTTGATAAGGCAAAAATTAAAACAATGTTTCCAAAACTTTCATACACATTTTTTGCATTGTTTTTAACTTTGACATATCTAATCTAATAGACATTAAAAAATGTACATTTAATTCACAATTTTTATTATATATACATAAAAATAATTCAGTAAATGAGCAGTTTTATTAATTCGCATGTTAAAATACTTGAGTCATTATGAAACATATGACTTGTATATCAAATATGTATAATACATAAGGACTTGTAAATATAATATGACTTAAGTTATCAAAACATTAGCTGTTTAACAAGCAAATTTTTGGATATAATTTAGCATAATCCAGTTAAGCATGTCTCTGAGATAGATAATCAGTTTTAGAAAAGAGAGAGTCTAATGAATGTAATTCCAATAAACTCGATGCTGATTAAATTGTAAGACAAGGTATTACCATCTAATTAAATTGCTTCGGTCTGAAATCAGATTTTCGTAATGAAATAAATAAGAAACTAACTTCAAAGAATTTATTCAATCAGATACCAAAAGAGATTAATCCTTATTTCTGTGCAATGATTAAAATCGCATTACCTTGTTAGACAAAATAAGAATAATGTTTTCTTTTCTTTTTTTAAAATAGTATATGCTGTTTACAAATTACCTAATTGCCCTTATTCATATTATAAATTATTTTAGACAAAAATAACATAATAATTTCCTTCTTCGACACATATTTCTTCTAACATACTAATATTTTACAAAAGTATATTATTAAAGCAAAATAACAGAACACAGATTTAAATAAATAATTAATACATATTCGTTAAAGTCCATTAATATTTTATGACACTACTATTTAATTGAGAAGTTACAACAATGTACACAAAATTTCAAACTAATTTATGAGTCCGGAAAATATTCAAAATTATTTCCTATTTAGTGCTAATAAATATTGAAATTTAAGTATATTACGTTGTATGTGAAGCATAACAGCAAAAATGATTCCCCAAAATAGAAAACAATTCTTCTAATCTGGTTTCATAAGTAGTCTTAGTTTTAACTAAAGTATTCAAAAATAATAGATATTGCATGTGAAAAGAAAACAGATTATTAAATCCACACAAAAAAATTTTTGAATAGTTATATACTTTATTTAAATACATATTTATATTGTTCTTGGTTAATTCTGGCAAACATGCAAATGTCAGAATTAGGCTGGCTTGCTTCAAAAGCTTGCTGGCAAACATGGAAAATGTTTGGACTTAGTGGTAGCATACTTTGAAGTTACTGACTCCAAAATTGAAATGAGGAGACTTAATGGTAATGGGAATATAAATAGCATCTCACATACACATTATGGGAGTTTCCGGATTTCCTTTTATACGACACATAAAGGATGAACAGTATTTTTGAAAATGTTCTTTAATACGCAATAATTAATAACTTTCTTTTATCCATCCATTTATTGTGGTACTCTCTTTAGGAACTCTAGGTCTGGCATGTAAAAAAATTGTTTTATGTTAATCGTAATTTTAAAAAAGGAAGTAAATATACATTTACATTTTTAAAACAATAACATTTTACATTCAAGTGTTTTAATTTTTATTATTTAAAAGCATCGTAGCAACCATAAATATGTGTAATTAAAATTATAAATATGTTAAAAGGATCACTAAAATTTCTATACTGGTATATAAAATAATAGTATAATATATAAATACATATGGTATATAATCAACATTTTAATGCACATGGCTCCAATGAAAGTAATTTATGTAATTTCAATTGATTAAATTACAATTACAAATGATACTATATAATAAAAGTATTTTGGTCTGAATGCAATAGATAGCATTAATTTCAAAGTAATTTATTCGATCGGAAACTTGCAAAGAGTGATAAATCGTTTTTTAATGCTATGATTGAATTCCTATTATCTCGATACATGACGTAAGATATTATTATTGGAAAGATTAAAAGCCTAATAATAGTTGCTTAACGATCAACTGAAAGCTTTTATACTGAAACAAAATAATAATTCACATCCTCGACAGTAAGTAATCCCCTTTTACACACTCGTCTTTTACAAAGCATAAAAAGGAAATTAATGAGATTGGATAGCCGTACTTAGATTAACCGAAGTAATTAATATATGTTTTCCCAAAGCCCATTAACATCCCAGGACCCTTGTGTCAAGTAAACAGTGTTTAATTGCTCCAAAGTCCTAGTATAATGAACACGAAAATCCCGAATTAATTTACCACTGCGCAACGAAATTATTTATTGTTCTCCCTTAACATTAATAAACGTTAAAAGTTAAGGGCACAAGAATGGTAACAGCAAAAACACATGCTCAAGACGGTAAAAAGTTTCTCTTAACGAGGCGTCTTGAGGAGAGCCGTGTCTTAATTAGAGACAACCTGTCTCTTGCAGCACTCCCGGATAATTTGTCTCTGTCAGCTACGGTTATGATTATGCGATTTCCTCTCCGAATGTCCGCGAAAAGTTCTGACTGGTGAATGCCCTTTTTTGTCACCGCCATGTGTGTCACTTATCATGTATTGTAATTCAGAAAGTGAACTTGGAAGTTAAAGATGGCTGTCTCGGTGTTAGAGGGGGAAATGTTTCGAAGTAATATATTTTGTGAGGGATAATATTAGATTTTCGCTTCAGTGTCTTAGATTGCTTTTAAGGATGTCATTAGGTAACGAAAAGAGATTTGTATGAAATGTAACATTTCTGATGAAAGATTTAAAAGGAATAGATTCATTTGTATTTATGAAAAAAGGGAATTTTTCTATCGTATTCTGTATCGATTTTTCATACTGTAAGATTTAATACATTAGATTTTAAGGTTTTTATATATATTAGATTTTAAGGTTTAGACATTAAGGTTTTAAACATTGGATTTTAAGGTTTAGACATTAAGGTTCTATACATTAGATTTTAAGGTTTAGACATTAAGGTTTTATACATTAGATTTTAAGGTTTTATACATTACATTTTAAGGTTTAGACATTAAGATTTTTTACATTAGATTTTAAGTTTTAGACATTAAGGGTTTATACATTAGATTTTGAGGTTTAGACATTAAGGTTTTATACATTAGATTTTAAGGTTTAGACATTAATGTTTTTATACATTAGACATTAAGGTTTTATACATTAGATTTTAAGGTTTAGACATTAAGGTTTAATACATTTTATTTTATTAAACCATTATTAAATTTTATGTTTTATTTTATTAAACGATTGATTATTTTATTCATAAAATATTTTATTCATATAAGCTCGTGCTATGAATCATACAGAATGGGCAAGGGTTTGATCTCATCTGAGGAGATAAATTAGGTGATTGATTTGAAAAATGAGTAATGGATTAGACTTAGTGGATATCATAACAGAATATCTCTCATCAATAGTACAATAGTTGGACTGTTTAGTTTCAGGTCTAATTATATGAATTTTATTGTCAATAACAATAAACAGGGCCCTTAGATTTTGGCCTTAGGCTGAGTGGCTAGCGCTCTGGCGCTCAGCACCACAGTTTTTGGATTCGAGTCCCGGCGGTGCCATGGGTGTTTGAAGTAGTTCAGAATCCACTTTAAACCATAGGTCCCCATCTAATATGGTTGCGGGGGTAGTGTTTAATGATAAAAAATATCATTGTGTATATACGTGTATTATAACAAAGTATAAAATTTCACTGAATTGTATTTTCAACATTGTATGTTTTTTATCTGGAAACTAATTTTTCAATCATTTTTCCTTAGATATAAATTAAAAGTTTCCTTTAATTATTAAAAGTTTATTTCCGAATTTTCTGTACAGGTATAGTTTTTATTCTTAATAATACAGAAAGATTTATTAATTTTGATTTTGTGCTTGATGATGATTAAAACAGAACCTTGTGTACATGTCTTTACTTATTATATATCTGTCTTTTTATTATTATTTATGTAATTTTTTTAATCAAGAATTAGGACAAAAAAATTTTGAATATTCAGTAAATTACTGTTAAATGTTAAGATATTATATTTTGCTATTTATTATTATTTTATGTGTCATAAAATGCTTAGTTAACGAATTATTCCAAATTTTCTTGCTTTTAAAATTTTTCTGTGATATTTCGCGGTAAAATACCTGATTTTCCTAAAAAGAAAAATTAATATGTTATATTATTTATTTCAAAAAACTAATTTCCTGGAAATATATTATTGGTAAAAACGTTTTTATTATTTTATTTTTTTTCAACGATGATTTATGAAACGATATAAATTTGAATGCAGATGTTCTGCATTAATTTTTAAAGTTTCATATGAATTAACTCAATTAAAAAAATGTTTTCAACTTTCATAACAACTAAGCTATTTAAATAAATCATAAATTATCTAATAATATACATTTTTAGCATAAAAATTGTTTATGAATTTTTTTTATACGTTTTATGAAAACTATCTCAATTCTAAATAGTTACTAATTAAAATTTCTTTTTAATAAACATTATTTCAGAAAAATTCTGGGATGTTTTTAATTGGCCTAATTAATATCACTATTTTTTTAATAACATTCTACGAGCAAAAATCAAGAAATTAGAAACAACAAACTTTTTAAAAGATACAATGCCTTAATTAGATAAAAATTCTTTAGAAATGTTTCACAGATAAAAAAAAAAAAAAATTTATAAAAATGCAAGTGAAGTCATTTTTTCCAGCTTTTTTACACCACATTTTCATACTAATGAGAGACTTCTTCGACACTAAATTAAGCAAAATCATAACAAATTTCTTTAAAAACTGCTTACGAAGTACTTATTTTCTTCCTTATTCTCAGCCGTCACAATCTTATTACAATAAAAAAAAAAGAAAGATTCTCTTCTCAATTTGCTAATTGCAATAAAAAGAAACAACCACCCAACAAACAACATACCTCACAGAAAAACTGCTTTAACAACAAATATTCTTGCTGAATCTGCAAAAAAATATATATTTAAAAGAAATCTAATGAAGTAAAATGAGCAAAAAAAGTGAAACATAATTTACAATTTTTCTCCCAGTAGCTGGAAATAAGCTCGGATTCAAAGTCATATAAAAGAACAAATGAGCATACCCTGAAGACACTTAACCATGCACCCCCACACACCCCCTACCAGTTCCATCTCCCCTTATCTCAGCAATAACATTCTCGCTTGCAACACGAAAGAGCACCTTCGATCAAATGGGCTTATAAAGATTAAGGCTCCTTGCTACCAAAGTTCTTGAGGAAATTGAAGAAGTGACTATTCAGCCATTTTGGATAAGGTCAGGAGGAAAAGAGTTATCTTGATTGTTTGTCAGAATATCCTATTACTTTGATTTCTTCTAGATCTGTTTGTTGTTCGGTGGCACAAATGAAGTACTACAGCGGAACAGTTGTGAGAGTGACTCGAAATCACATTAATTTTTGTGGTGTACCTGGATCAAAAGTGATCTTTTGATGGCATGTAAAAGAAACATTTCTGAGTACAGGATTTTGTTTTATGATGATGAATTAAATATTATTTTAATGCTATTACTTCGTGATAAATTTATTATTTTTGTCAAAATTGCTTGGATTTTATTTATTTAAGGTTTATTACCTGAATCCTAATTGTATGTTACTTAAAATCAAAAAAAATTAACGAAAAAACAGCTGCATGGTTTTAATATTTGGGCTTGAGGACCGAGTGGCTAGCGCTCTGGCGCTTGGTACCACAGATTTTTTGTTCGTGTCCCGACGGTGTCATGCATGTTTGAAGTGGTTCAGAATCCAGTTTAAACTATAGGTCCCGTTCTAATATGGTCCCTGAATTTTTGTCATTGGCATTTTCAACATTGTATTTTTTTTTTATCTGGAAACTAATTTTTCAAACATTTTTTCTTGGATATAAATTAAATGTTTCCTTTCCTTATTAAAAGTTCCTTTCCTTTTTAAAGGTTTCTTCCTGAATTTTTTGTAAAGATATTGTTTTTATCCTGAATAATACTGAAAGATTTATTGATTTTGATTTTGATTTTGAGTTTGATGATGATTAAAACAGAACCTTGTGTACAGGGTTTTACTTATTATATATCCGTCTATTTATTATTATTTATGTCATTTTTGGAATCAGGAGTTTGGAAAAAAATTTAGGAAAACTACTAAAAATTAAATGTCAAGACATTAAATTTTGCTAATTATGATTATTTTAAGTATTAAATTTTGTTACTTTTAAAATATATTTGTGATATTTCATGGTAAAATATCTGATTTTAATACAAAGGAAAAATGTTATATTTTGTATTTCAAAAAAATATTTTTTTTAGTTAAGTCATTTAAATTTACATAAAGATATATTATTGATAAAAACTTTTATTATTTTATTTCTTTCAACAATAATTTATCAAAGGATATGAATTTGAATGCAGATGTTCTGTATTAAGTTTCATATTAATTAACTCAAATAAAAAAACTGTTTCCATAACAATTTTCAACTTTTATAACAACTAAGCTATATAAAACAATATCATCATACATTTTAAAAAAGATTTAAATAATCATAAATTATCTAATAATATAAATTTTTAGCATAAAAATTATTTATTAATTTTTTAAAAGTTTCATGAAAATAATCTCAATTCTAAATAGTTACTAATTAAAATTTCTTTTTAATAAACATTATTTCAGAAAAATACGGGGGTGTTTTAAATTGGCCTAATTAATATCCCCTTTTTTAGTAACATTCTACGAGCAAAAATCAAGAAATTAGAAACAACAGGCTTTTCGAAAGATACAATGCCTTAATTAGATAAAAATTCTTTAGAAACGTTTCACAGATAAAATAAAAAAGATTCTATAAAAATGCAAGTGAAGTCAATTTTTGTAGCGTTTTTACACGACATTTTCATACTAATGAGAGACTTCTCCGTCACTAAATTAAGCAAAATCATAACAAAGTTCTTTAAAAACTGCTTACGAAGTACTTATTTTCTTCTCTATTCTCAGACGTCACAATCTTATTACAATAAAAAAAAAAGAAAATTCTCTTCTCAATTTGCTAATTGCAATAAAAAGAAACAACCACCTAACAAACATACCTCACAGAAAATTGCTTTAACAACAAATATTCTTGCTGAATCTGCAAAAAAATATACATTTAAAAGAAATCTAATGAAGTAAATTGAGCCAAAAAAGTGAAACATAATTTACAATTTTTCTCCCAGTGGCTCGAAATAAGCTCGGAGGCAAAGTCATATAAAAGAACAAATGAACATACCCTGAAGACACTTAACCATACACCCCCCACACACCCCCTACCAGTTCCATCTCCCCTTATCTCAGCAATAACATTCTCGCTTGCAACACGAAAGAGCACCTTCGATCAAATGGGCTTATAAAGATTAAGGCTCCTTGCTACCAAAGTTCTTCAGGAAATTAAAGAAGAGACTATTCAGCCATTTTAGATAAGCACAAGAGGAAGTGAGTTATCTTGATTGTTTGTCAGAATATCCTGTTACTTTGATTTCCTCTTGATCTGTTTGTCGTTTGGTGGCACAAATGAAGTACTACAGAGGAACAGTTGCGAGAGTGACCCGAAATCACATCAATTTTTCGTGTTGTACCTAGATCGAAAGTGATCTTTTGATGGCATGTAAAGGAAACATTTCTGATTACAGGATTTCGTTTTATGATAATGAATTTAGTTTTATTTTAATGCTATTAATGGGTGATTAATTCATTATTCCATAAATTGTTTGTATTTTATTTAATCAAGGTATATTACTTGAATCCTATATATTGTCACGAAATTGCTACGTTAGTTGAAAACGAAAAAGTTAATTGCTAATAGATAAACGAATAGTTAAAGCTGGATGATTTTATTATTTGTAAAAAGTAAAAATGTCTTCATTAGCTCGCATTTGTTGCAATATCTTTAATAAGTGTATGTTACATATTTTTTTTTCTAAAAAGTTACAGAATTGTGACATTTTTTTTTTCGATGCTTACATTGAAGCTAATGTTTACCTTAAGTTAATTCTTACACATTAATTATTCTACATTTTTTGTTAAAATAATAAGGAATTCGGTAGTTATTTATAAGTTGTAGTATTCAGTAGTTATTTATAAATTTTTATGAAATAATTAAAATTGTATATTACATTATTTAAATAAAAGTCAGTATTGAATATGGACAAATAAATTGTGTTGTGTTTATTAAATTGCATTTATATAACTACATTTCATCCATTTTCATTGCAGTCTGATTAATGTGTGTTTGTTTAAACTATCATACATTTTTTTTTTCTAAAACGTTGAGAAAATTTCTTCTGTGCTTACATTGAAGCTAATGATTACCTTAAGTTAATCCTTAATAATTCTTCATTGTTTCTTAAAATACAATGGATTCGGCAGTTACTTATAAGTAGTAGTAGTAGGTAGTTATTTATAAGTTTTTATGAAATAATAAAAATTGTATATTATGTTATTCATTTGAATAACAATAATCAATATTGAATGTTAAGAAATAAGTTGTCCTTGTGTTTATTAGAATGCATCTGTATAAGTAAATACATTACATCTACATTTGTTGCAGTCTGATTAATGTGTGTATGTTTAAAGCATCAAACATTTATTTTCTTAAAAGTTACAGAATTGAGAAAAATTTTTTTTGTATGCTTATTTTTAAGCTAATGATTGATTACCTTAAGTTAATCCTTAATTGTTATATATTATTTGTTAAAATAGCAATTAATTTGTTAGTTATTTATAAGTTTTGATGAAATAATAAAAATTGTATATTATGTTATTAAAATAAAAGACAGATTTGAATGTGGAGAAATAAATTGTCTTTATGTTTATTAGAATGCATCTATATAAATACATTACTTCGACATTTGTTGTTGTCTGATTAATGTGTGTGTGTTTAAAGCATCATACATTTATTTTCTAAAAAGTTACATAATTGTGAAATTTTCTTCGGTGCTTACATTAAAGCTAATGATTACCTTAAATTAATCCTTACACATTAATTATCTTAATAATAAAAAATCCTTACATATTAATTATCTAAAATAATAATAAATTCGGTAGTTATTTATAAGTAGAAGTGTTCGGTAGTTATTTATAAGTTTTTAGGAAATAATAAAAATTGTATATTATGTTATTCATTTGAATAACAATAGTCAATATTGAATATTAAGAAATAAATTTTCTTTGTGATTATTAGATTGCATCTGTATAAAGTTTTCTGAAAATATATCAATTTATTTTTTAAATGAAATGAATATTGTATTAAAGTTAAATTTAGTATTTTTTTTTTGCATTGAATAATTAAAGTACACTCATGTCCATAAATTAAGGATAATGAAGTTCAGGCAAAGAAAGAGACAGAAGCAAAACAAATTTGACTTATTTGTAAAGTCTATTTATTAAACAAAAGGTAAAGAGCAAAAAAGATGCTATATGTTTGACATAATTAATAAAAATTGCGATTTTTACTCCCTGGAGCCAATTTCAAAAAAGAACCTACTTACAAAAAACAGTATAACATGGTGAGTATGATGGTTAATATGGAGTATGTCTTCCGGACGATGCAATACAGGCCTTACAACGCCTAGGCATGCTGAGTATCAAATTATCAATCTGATCTTGGACGCCGCAGGCGTGCCCCTGACCCCATCACACAAGGTGACGCTACAGTGGTTTTAGTACACACCTGCGGAAAGGGAGGATTGTAGCCACCAATGGCCGTGACGGCTTTGCACAGCCGGATGCCTTGTTAGCAATTCATTACTAGGAGTTACCGATTTGGTTGGGTCCCAGTTGATACTAACCAACCGAGCTTTCCAAACCAATACGTGAGGAGCCTGTGCAGGCTCTTGTTTTTGGCTTATATAAAACTAAGAGGGGAAGATAGATACGGAAAATTTAAAAAAAAGACAAAAATTATTAAAAATTAAAAAGAAAATTATGAAAAACTAGAAAATAAATACATTTAAAAAAGATAAAAAATAGATATCAATCTGATCTTGGGGAATATTACACCACTCATCAAGCAATGCCCTCCGAAGTTCCGGTTGACAGGTGGGAGGGGGTTGACGGGCTGCAATTCGTCGGCCAAGCATATCCCACACATGCTCTATTGGATTCAAGTATGGTGGGTATGCTGGCCAATCCATACGGGTGATATCCTCCAATTGAAGGCATTCGTCTACAATGTTTGCACGGTGAGGACGGGCGTTGTCATCCTTAAACAGAAATTCAGCACCCATGGCGCCCCGAAACAAACGTACATGTTGTTCCAGAATGACATCCCGATAGATGTGGCCTGTCAACGTTACACTCTGAACATGCAGGTCAATTCTGGAACCAAGAATAATTCCTCCCCAAACGAGCCATCCTGCACCACCGTAACGGTGTCGTTCAATGGTGTTCTCTTGGTGGTAACGGGTACCTGGCGCTCTCCATATCAAAGTCCGGCGAGAATCAGACTGCAAACTAATCCTGGACTAGTCGGAAAACATCACACAAATCACTGTTGCAGTGTCCACAATGCATGCTCTCTACTCCAGGTTAATCGCAGGCGACAGTGAGTTGCAGTAAGTGGAACACATCTGACAGGCCTACGAGCAAATAGACCAATGTGCCCTAAGCGTCTGTACACGGTCTGCCTTGAAACTGTCGTACCGGTAGCTGAAGAGAGCGGACGAGACAGGTCTGATGCTGTGCTCCGTCTGTTTCTTTTGGCAGTAACTGCTAAATACCGGTCCTCATTCGGCGTTGTAACTCGGGGGCGACCTGTGCTGCAACATCTACTCACATTACTATCATCTTGGAATCGTTGCCAAAGCCTGGAGAAGACGCTCTGGGCGATTCCAAGTTCCTCGGATACTTCCAGCTGGGTACGTCCACATTCCAGTCGTCCGATAATTCTACCACGTAAAAAATCATCCAAATGCTTCCTTTGTGCCATAATTATGCGGTTATAGCACTGAAAGGCTTTTAAAGCGCTTGTGAACAATTTTACTTCTTTGCCACCAGTCCTTATATACCCCTCTCTTACACTCACGTTATTGTGACGTACTATCCGCGCCATCTGGTGGTTTCCTGTAATTTGCATATTCGTCTTCAAGATGTGTGTGATAATTCTACAAGTGAAATTTTTATTTTAGAGTTCAATTTCTGTGTAATTCTGAATTATCCTTAATTTATGGACATGAGTGTATATCAAATAATAAATTTGCCAGGCTTTAAAAATATTATTTACAACCATAAATTTTTTAAATCACAAATTAACTAACAAAATTTTAATTTTTGAACTTTTTATTGCTATATTTGATTAGTTATAGCTATTTGTCAGCTTTACTAATGTTAAACAAAAGAAAATGAAATTCTAAAATATTATTTTTAAAAATCTTAAGCTCGTACCACAAATAATTAATGAATTTCATCATGGAATTAAAAATGAGGATTATAAACTATTTGTTCAAAGTATAACATATATAAAAGTTCAAAGTACAATGCGGGAAATA